>CM056170.1:30270173-30527244 GCA_029691765.1 Entomobrya proxima | reverse complement strand
TATCATAAGCTTAAAATAATATTTGAGCAAAGTGTAAAGACAAAAATATGAATTGAATAAAATTTATTAGCACAAAATACTTTTTATTTAAAACATTACATTTTGACATCACTAGGTCCTTGATTGCACAACCAACAACAAAGTTCGGTGCAAGCAAAACCGCATTAGGACAGGACCTCGTTCTCTATCAACCACATGAAACGGCCCCGTGTAAACTCCAATTGGTCGCATTGACCTAACACACTTTTTAATTACTGATGACTTACACAGCCTCCATTTACTCACTGCAGTCATAATAGAACCAGACAGAACAAGTATCCAACTTGCTAAATCTAAAACAATTAAAATGCCCACGGCAAACTCAATCATCAACAGGGCTGCAAACAAATAGAAAAGTTTTGGCAGGTGTCCGTTTGCTACTAGAATTGTATAAAGGCAGGAAATTATGTTTGCACTAGCCACCATTTTGAAACAAGGTAAAACCAAAAGTTGAAAGCAGTCGTTGAAAAAAATGAGAAAGATTTGACATTTTCTGTATTGTCGAATTATAGTCCATTGAGCTTTTGGTGGGCAACTGTTGTGTGATTTTGTCAATTTACTGAAAATATAAATACTTGAAATTAATAACTTAATAGTCAAATACATAATTTTACTGCAAATCTTACCGAATGGCTTTTAGATAACGACTTAACGGAGCAATAGAATGTACAAACGTGGTTACCATCAAACAACCAATCAGACAAGGTGCCAGCATTAGTACAACTTCAACCAAATAACTAACCACAATTGACACAATCGAAGTGCACCATCTGCTCCCAAACACAATTCGAAACAGTTTTGAGGTAATCATTTCGCATGGGAAAATAAATGTCAGTTGAGGCAATAGAAAAATGGCAATTATGGAAATGCCAAAGCCTAAACTTTGCACAAATGCTTCTATTGAAAAGTAGCTGCTGGGTTTGGCGTTAAACACAAAACTACCTGCTCGATTACAATTACCTCTCTGCTGATTTCTAAACACTTTGAGGTTCGAATACAAATGACCTAGAGCTTCTTTATTGGTTATTCCAGATATAAACAATAAAGAGCCTGAACAATGCGTAGAAACGAACATTGCTCTTATCAAAATTGCGGATAAACTGGCTTTTCCTTCTGTATGGATTCTGTAGCAGAAATTTGCAACTTCGCAAATTGCGACAGATATGTAAACGGACATGTAAATTCTCCAAGAACGCAAATAGGTTGTATCTTGAATAGGCTTGGGAACTTGACGAAATTTGTCCCAGCAAATGGGCATAATGTGTAAAAAATGTAAACTTTCAACCTGAAGCTTTACCAAATTTACTTGTTTTAATTTTGTGAAAAAATCTTGAATAAAATTTTTTGATTTTGCTATTGCTTCAAACATCGTTTAAGGCCCAATTCGGAGCACGACATTCAGACTGAAGTTTTATTTTTGCACTTACAAAAACTAGTTATAGCATAAAATGGGTTCGTGATAAACTACTTCGCATTAACTATTTCTGAAGCCATTTTAAAAGAAAATCAATAACCAGAAAATCAGATATGGGTTTGCGTAAACCTTCATGTTAGCTTTGTTGCGAACATTAATTTGACAATTTCGCCCACAGTTTGTTTGTTTTAATTTCCAGAAACTAAATATAATATTCTCGTAAACACGCCACTGTTCATCAAATATGCTATTACGTTTTATACAAACAAGTAACTGGCTGAACTGAATGTCTCAAGTTAACACGTGAAATAAATTAGTGTGGATAGTAAACACGAAACAAGATATTATCTTGTTTACCCAAATTACGACAAATATTATGTGAAGCAAGTTTTCAAACATTTACTAAGGTTCAGTACGCATAAAATGGAAATGAACTGAAAAAGCGTAGGAAAATGTGAACCACTTCAGCAAATGTTCTGTAACAGTAATTAGATGGTAATCAAAATAATTAGAGGACAAATTATATTTTCGCAGAACTTAAATGAGGTGGGTGGCTTAAAAGCTACTAAGAGCACAATGACGGAGGTCTCTAGCCTAAAATAACTACAGCAACAAATATTTGTCAAACTTTAAATATGCATAAAATTAAAATCTAAAGCAAATACAGAATTTAATAATATTAATCCATTTTGCCATTCTCAGTCAATTCCAACATGAAATAGTTCATTGCTTCAAACTCATAAAATTTCAAGGTAAATAAAAACAGTATTTTTGGCTGTTGTTGCGATATGTTATATGTTGAATTTGCCCGAATTTTTATAATGAATTTTATTAAAGTTAACGCTGCGAATAAAGCAATAAATGAAATTCAATCTCGATATTATTGTTGTTCCACATTTATTTAGCCAAAAATGCTGGTTGCATACACTACAGCATGGTCCATGGCCATTAATGCAAACCCATTTATAATTTTGAATTAACCTTATCACACCTTTGAAGCTCGCAATCGAATCATAAATCATCTAAAAACATTCACGCTTCTCTCATTGTTTTTATCTCAATCCATTTTCCGAAGTATCTCCCAACCACTTATCAAATTCCAAACTGTACGCTGACAGCAAAACAATATCATATACCCAAATATCCACTATTTCCTGTCAAAGTAACTCCGCGTTTTACTTCACGCTCATAAATCCTCTTGTCCACTTTCATCGATACAATCATCTCTGGTTACTGGTTTCTCTTTATTTTCCCCTAATCCATTGTACAACCCAACAACCAAAGAGAAGCACAAAAGCTATCTGAAATGAAATACGGTCATCTTTCCAAAATCTACAACAAAAGCTTGTATATAAGTTTCCCAACGGAGTAGTATACTCAAATATCCATGCTATCACCTTATATAAATATAAAACCTTCTCCCATTTTCAAACTCTCTGGCAAAAGCAGCTGCCAACATTAGCATCCCCGCATTTTCCTCTCTCTGTATTATTGGTACACCCATTAGACCCACTTTTATTTGGTTTATTACACTGTTTTGTTTTAATATTTCCCCTTGTTCCAATATTTGTCAACGGGTGCGCGCCAAAGCCTCCCGGGCCAGCAATTCACCAAAGTGAGCTTCACATACATGAAAAGTAACTTTATTCTGCTTTCTCTTCACCATTTTACTTTCTCTCTCGCTTTCCATTTCATTTGCTCAGGGTCTCACTTTCTCTCTACTAAAATATTGTTTCTACTTTATTTACAATCCAAATCATATTTTAGTGCACTTTTTACTCTCAAATTCAAATATACTTTGCACTCTGTATCAAAAGCTAAATTGTCAAATACTCAGCCTGGTTTTTCCATACAAGCTCAACATCTCCCAAAAGAGTGCAGAAATATATTACCAGCTTACATATTCGCTTTCTATTTTCACTTTCTCCAAAAATACCCAGAAATAGAACTGCTACTAAATTCTAAGTTAAAGCACACACACACATACCAAAATTTATTACGCTTTTTCCTCTTTTCGGCGCGTTACATGTGCAGTGCATAATATTATGCAATGCTAGAAATACTCTTATGCTCCACTAAATCCGTGCTTGCATATTATTCCTTGAAAAAAATATAATGTGCTGCTGCTGTTTCTGTACTGTGGCAATTGAATGTAGGTTAGCCCAAGTTTTGTCTGTGTGTGTGTGTGTGCAAAATGGTGTGGCACGTTGTCTCTCTCCGTGTGTAACTTAATTTCCTGTTGATGGCAAAACTCTTCCGGGAGTGCTTTAAAACGCCCTGTACCAAAAACCCCGGCATATACCAGAAGTCATTTTATACGCTCTACCAACATACTTACTTTTCACAGAGAAAATTGTCCAGAAACAAAGAATAGGCACGTAGCAACAGAAAACGCACGTCTGCTTTCTGCAACTCATACAGCCACAGAAAATATTCTCACGTTTTGTTCACTGGTTATATAAGCTAGCTAGTATTATTACCCCAGTAATGAGGGTGGGACCCTAACAATAATTTTTTCAAGAGGTTTTATAACTTCACCAAAATCTGTAAGATTTTCTCCTGAGAAAGTAAATTTTGTTAAGGGCACAAAGTTTTCTTATTTCTTTGACAAAAATAGCAAATGGACCATTTTGAGGATAGCGGAACGAGATAATAAAAGCAAGCACAGGCCGAGAGTGTGTGCTTTTGACAGGAAAGACACTACAATTAAAATTTACGAGGAGGAAAAACTAGGCGAATAAATCATACAATGCACAGAATGTACACACACGTGTGAATTGAGGCTGTCACTGAGTAAAAACATTAAATAAGATTTTGCCATAAAATAATACCTCACAGGTGAAAGTTGGACGCCAGGCCAGGTGGTAAATCGGAATTTAAAATTAAGAAATAAATTTTGATTAGAAATTTTTCTTTTTTTTGTAGAATTTGTCCGCCATTTATAATATAAAAAAAGTTGTTCAAATCGATTGTGTAATTCCGGTATTTATCTCTTTTTGTCTTTTTTGTCCGGTCACGCTCCATTCTGTTATTTTAGGCTTTCAAGTTTTTTCTCTTTTTCTTGCGCTGTCCTCCATAAATAGAGTAAATGACACTTGAAAAAAGATAAAAAGTGTCCGTGCATGTAAGCATTGGAAAGCGTATATAAGTATGAATGTATATTTTCACCAAAATGAAAGTGTGCATTATATAGGCCCAGGCACAAAATCCCATTTGGAATACTTATTATTTCTCCAGCTCTCTGTTTGCTTTGAAATGGTTCGCACTTGAAAAAAGTGTACAGAGCTAACACACACACGGCCACTCATCCATTTCTCCATTTCTCTATTCTTAAGAAGGAACCATCCTCAGAAGAAAAATCCGGTCTACTATTGCATTCAGATTGGATTTGGGGTGCTGGAAATGGAATTTATTGAGGGAAATGGTGCTCTTGTTTTCAGATAAAATGGGAATAGCCAATAAAATGCAAGTAGAGCAGAAAAGAGAACCAAAAAAAGATTACGAGCTTTTGCACACCAGCTTCACAAGCACAAGCGACATTTTCCCAAAGATAGAGATAGATATAGACAGAGAAATTGTCTACAGAAGAGTTTTAGCTCTAGAGTTGAGTTTGGGACAGGTTGAGTTATGTGAGAATTATACGAGAAGCTTACATTTCCTCTTTAGTGTCACCAGAAGGGCTCCCCAAAATGCCAAAGAGCAAGTACAAGGGGACCAGAAGGAACACTAGAGACAGAACCTAATAGTAAGTCTGGGTGTGGGAAATTGGTAGAAATGTTTGAACTTCTGTATAGGGATATATATTAGTAGCCTTTAGAAATCAAAATATTTTTTTAAAGGAAATGGAGAAAAAGTGGCAGGGGAGCCAGAGCATCACAGATTGATCTCCGCCCATTGATCTCCATATATATAAATGTATTTTTTGGTGTTTGGATTCAAAAAAAGAGAAAAAAGTAAATCGAAAGTAAACTGAGGCAATTGTGTCAACACCAAAAAAACGAAAAAAAGTTTAAATTTTTGTCCAAACACAAATTTTTTTGAATACGGATAAAGGTTCATTTGTACAGGAAGAAGAGAAGAGGATTTGAATACAAGAGAAAAAATTGGGGTTTTTGCTGATTTTGAAAGAAAATCAGTGATTTTGCTTATACGGAGATAAAATTGAATTTGCATATTTTAACGGAAAAAAGTTGAAGTGCGTACATATTTTAATAAGCAAGCAGAGCTCTCTGGTTTTTAAATATTTCATGTAGAAAAAGTTTGCTGGCGTGTAGGCGGCAATGACATTAGGAATATTTGTACTTTTCACTCTATCCAATCAATTTTTCAACAAGAAGTAAGAAAAACTTTCTTTCGGTGAAAGTTTCAAATATCAGTTTGCAGACACTACTCTACTCCTGCTGCAATGGAAATATTCTTGACGACTTGAAAGTCCAACTTGAATAAAGTTAGGTGTATGCGTACTAATCAGAACTAATGGCGTCAATACTGCGCAAAAAAACTTGTTCTTGGTTAAATTTTCCCACTTTGTAAACTTGGAGTTTCTTCAACGAATGTAGAGTAAGGACACAGAAATGTTGTTAAAATACTAAAAAATGCATTTCGTTTAGTGGATTATATTTCTAACTGAAGAAAATATGGCTGCATAACTCCTCCTTTTAGAAAATGTATACTTTTGGCACAAAATTGTAACAATATTCTTAAGTGCGTCAATTTGCTTCTTGTTTAAGATTTTTTCACAATGGTTAAATATTTTAACAGTATTTTCTACTTTCTGTCTGTTTCTCTTGTTTCGTTTTCTTGACCATACTAGCTATATATCTCTCATTGTAATGTTTTCATTGTATTACCACCAACTGTTTATGACAGGGTTAATATATTTTGCTGGAGACAGCCAGATATTTATAGACTTTAAATTTCGGGTAAGTACACTGCAATGTAGAAAGACTAAAATGTATGGCATTAATGGTATGCAGTATGTAGTGGGCTTTTATTACAAGTACCTTGTTCTACCAGAATGGATGAGCAAGGCTATTTGCGACAGTTTGTTGGCAGACGGAGGCCAACTTCTCTCTCTCTGGTAATTTTCAGTGCAGTGGGGAAAATTCGGTTAAGAAATTGTCTGCTTGTTTAGAATATAGCTGGAAGCCTGCTTTTTAGTGCTGCAAAAAAAGTTTAAAAAAATATTTCCAAGCGGGTAAAAAACCTAATTTCTACACAAAATACGGAAATACTACGTAAGTAGCAGGTTATCCCGGAAAAGAATATGTATGTCAGAGAGTGAAAGCCCATCATTTTCACTTTTTTCCTGGAAAAGTTTTCGAGTACATCCAAATCTAAACAAACTACTTGAAAAAACCTGTTCCGTAAAATAGCAAACATTTTCCACTTGGCCCCATTTCCAATTTTTTTCTAGTTCTTTGCGTCATTCGCACTATCCACCTGTCATGTCATTTTTATAAATATCTATATTTTTTGTCCATTCTGGCATTAATGGCTTTCACCGAACAGCTAACAGGTTTTTTTTTCAAAAAGAAAATGACCTGCTGTCAAAAAACGAAACGAGGCGTGCATCAATGCTGTAATACCAAGTGGACAGCACTTTCATCAAGTTCATTTTCCAGCAATAAAAACTTTTCCCTTGATGATGACGAGTTTGCTTCTTTGAGAAAGAATGCTTTGAAAAAATATATAGTATATTGACTGTCTAAACTTTGCTGCTCTTCACATACCCAAAAAAGATTAAAGATTACTCTTCAGAGACAGGTTTGTTTGCCCAGTTGCCCAAGATCATCCTTTTTCATCATTTTAGATACACTCAGCGCTGTACAAACAAACTACTTGAGAAAATGTATTCCGTGGAGAGAGCGTGGTGAAAGCATGCCTACTACTTAGTTTAGTTCATTAGGATAGACCCTCAAACATGACAGGGAAATCAAGATGTGCTTCTTCAGCAATATAAACTATTTGGGATTTGCAAGGAAAAAAATTAGAAGATAAAGTGGATAAAAACAAGTTTGTAGAGAAGATTGACATGTTTTGCTAATTAGAAAGGTTTCTTATGCAGGAGGTTCCCACAGACTTACAAAACAAGTTTGGGCTAAGGGATAATAAAGCAGATAGTTTCTGGAGAAAATTGGAACGTCAGCAAAACATTTTTGTAAAGGTAAACAAATAGTTGTATACGCAAGGTAATAAAACTGAGATAACAAGGTAGATGGAAAACTTGTTTATAAAAATTGGCTTAATTTTGTGCAGTATGAAAACGACACGTGTGCAAATAAACAGGATTATGACGAAACGCTGTATCTAAAATATTACAGACAAATACACAACGACAAATATTAAAAGCTGTGTTTACAAAATTGGTAATTTTAGCGGAAACTTCTAACTGCTTATAAAGCCTACGCAAATATGCAATTAGGCATAGATACAAGCACTTTGTTTACGAAAAGTAAAACGCCATGACTTTAAATAATTAAATTTGTAGTAGCTTTGATTCATTTAGATATTAAAGAATATAATTAGAAACCCTGTTATTTTCAAGTGTTGTCATGGATAAAAATAGATATTCTATTTGTTCAAATACTTGGCAACATCAATAGCTAGGTAATTACACAAACAACAAAACACCCACGTAAGCCAGCAATCATCAGAAAACACGAAGCTTTGTAATTTAGACAGTTTCCCTAAAATTTGTATAATTCAATAAGTCACTTTCCAAAGTTCGTTTTGCGCCTGAGTAAATGTAAATAGAGAATCAGAGCCACTTAATTTATTTGAAAAGGATGAAAGCGTGCATATAGGTACATGCATACACATGAGTGGGTGAAATCAACACAAAAAGTTTTCTGGTGAAGTGGTTCTACACCAGCAAAAACCAGTTTGTTGTCTGTTATTTTGAAGTGGCAAGATAACTACTTGAAACAAAATTGAAAGCAGGAGAAAACTTTCTAACAAGTGATGTTTGTTGTCTTGCAAAGCAAAGATAAATACTTAATTGAAATAATTGTGCAATTTGAAGCTTGGAGCTTGCATAAAGGCAAATAGTCTGAAAGCTTGAAAATTAAAAGAAGGAAGTTTAAACAACAGCATGTCTGAATGAGATACTATAAATTACTTGCTAACAAATTTGAGAAAATTAAGACTTTACTTAACTGGCGTAAAACTTAAAATTATTTTGATGAAAATTCGAAGAACCTGAAATTGTCATGTAGGTATCTGCTACTTACATATTTACTTCATTTCCATATAACTTGCCGTCAAACTCCAACAAAATAAATTGATTTATTTTTTACCTTTTTCATCTTTGTCACTGCTATCATCCCGCACAGCACTAAGATATATTACCATTCGGTGTAAAAGTGTATGGCACTGGGAATAATAGCCTCCATTTAAATGCATGACAAACACTAAGGGTTATCAATTTTCACCAGGACAGAACGCGCATTTTACATTTCTACAAAAAATACATATTAT
Source organism: Entomobrya proxima (assembly GCA_029691765.1). Taxonomy (NCBI): domain Eukaryota; kingdom Metazoa; phylum Arthropoda; class Collembola; order Entomobryomorpha; family Entomobryidae; genus Entomobrya; species Entomobrya proxima. The sequence continues at coordinate 30,518,312 of CM056170.1, read as the reverse complement.
TGAGCAAAATAACGTGATGTTTTTCACCAGAAGAAAAAGAAATCAGAGAAAACCTACCAAATTGTATACCAGCCTAAGTGTAATATTTCAAAGAAAAGTTTTCAATGCATTATATGCAAGAATGCTCATAAACTATGAAGAGCCCCATTATATAAACCATTCCTTTATATTTTTACGCTCATATATGTGTGTGTATATTTTATTTACCCATTTGAAAATTGAAACTGTCAAATTATTGGCTCAGCCCGATAAATTATATTATTATACAAGCGCAAGAGAAAAATACGCAACTAGAGAAAAACACACAACTCCAAATAATAAAATGCCTGTTTGAACTTTTCCCTCAGCTCTTGTGCTTACATCCCATTACTGCTGAATTACAGTCATTGCCAAAGCCAGGCTAAAAGTATTGCTGGTTATAACTCAGCCAAGTGATTTTACTTCTCTGCGAAGTAATGGTGTATTATGCTTTTTCTTCTGGCTCATCTGAAAATGAAGTAAAGACTCCCAATATTCTCTCTATTCTAAAGGGTTTTCACTATTTCCCAAACAACATTAGACTCCAAACACATTGAGCAAACCGTCATGGATCATATTTCATTCTGGTTCTGGCTTTGTTTGCACTACATACACAGATGTGTACAACTATGTTTTCTCCAATATATTGTTACTTTTTTTGGTAAAAAATGTCCTCTACATTTTATAACCCAAACTTGAACAAAAATTCAGTGAACATTTTCAACGCCCGTGTTTGTGTTGCTTTTTCTTCTTTGGCAAATATTTCTTCCCAAAAAAATATATATCTACGTGTCATTACAACTTTGCAAAATGAGTGCTCGGCTTCAAAGAGAAGCAAATGCATTTCCTGTAATTTTCAAAGAAGCCCATTTTCTCTCTCTCTTTTCTCTTGCTCTCCAGTCTCCACTCTGTATTTTATTATTGTCTATATGTTGCTTTGTAAGTGTGCTTTGCGTCTGCCTTCAACTGTCTCCTGTTTCAAATTGCCTAGCTTTCACACACTCGACAATATTCCCTGTCTGCTTTTCTATTTCAATATATGTGACTGAAGTGCGAGTAGGTAGCCTATTTTCTCTTCTCACTTTGTTACGTTTTCCAGAGAGAAAGAGACTGATGTGCTATCACCCTTTTCTTCTCTTTCTCCAGTTTTCTCTCTTTTTACTACTCCTGTTGATAATGATGAAGATGGAGTGAGTGAGTGTGGAATGTTGCAAAGTAAATGAAATAACTTTGGTCGACGTTCCACGTCCTAGCTTCAATTTTGCAAGCGTTACCATAAAAAACATACATATGTTCAAGTTGCTATTTTGTATCCTGTCTACAAAGTTACCTTAAGGTTTGTTCCTCTTTTCAGATTCTTCTCTCTCTGATGCTCTGTTAAGCAGAAGCAAAATGAGCAATACAATTTTCTCTTTTTGGTAAAAATATATAAACCTAAGCTCTTACGGCAAAAACAGAAGTAGCAAGGATCATTTCTACTTGATAAAGAGAAACAGCAAAGAGGGTTTATGGCGTAATAACAACACAACAAAAAAAGGAAAATTGTAAAAGAGGAAAATGTGCACACGTGTATAGGCTAAATTCCACTCATCTCTCTAGCTCAGGATGGTCTTTAGGCTCAAAAATTAATTACCAGGTTCAAAGGGGATCAAAGTAAACAGAGAGAATTGGGTGGAATGCTTAAATATATTTATGCTCCGAAGCTAAAACGAATGTATTTTTTTCAGTAGAGAAAAGAGAATTCTTTAAGTATTTAAAATAATAGTGTAACGTCAGCTGAAAACAAGGAAAATTATGAATTTTGCTGTTATAGGAATTTTCGTCGATATAATGCTTTCAAAAGAAGTTTAGTAAGTTTACTTAAACTTTTCAAGGGAAATTTTACCTGAAATTTGCAATTTAATATTTTAGGAATCCAACTTAAACAGATGAGTTTTTGGTTTCAATATTTTAATCAAAAATTATGTTGTGCAAGGAGGAACATTTTTGTATAAAATTAAGCTGTATTACTCAATCCACTAACCATATTGGGTTTCCACTTGCGTCATAATTTATACAAGAAATGAAACTAAAACTAAAACCATATTTGATTTACATAGACAAACACTCATTTATCATCTAGCTAATGCCAAACTAATTGAAACTTTTGCATATGTTCCTTTCCCGGAAAAAATCTACTGAGGTAAGCACCCGAAAAAAAGGAGGAATAGTCTATTGTGTTAGCTGAGAATTTTTACATGTGGCGCATAATGAAACTAAAAGCTTTCCCAGAGAGAAAAACCAATGGAATGAAAAAGTGACAAGGAAAAAACAAAAGGGTTTCGTAATCTAGTAGAAAAAAGCTTTGGCATATTTTTTATCCATAATTTTACCAAGTTCTGAATAGAAAGTAGAGAAAGAACAAAAAGTACAAGTAATAAGATTGAATGATTTGATAAAATGGATGAGGCAAAAGGAAATAAAGTGGAAAAAAGGAATCACATTTTTGTACACAGGATGGATGTACAAATGTATATATCATAAGAAAAAACTTACTTTTTATTTTTCCTTCCTTTGTACTTCTTTCGTTTTCCTTTCTATTTTCATATTTGTAATGTTTCTTATATTACCATCACTTTTTCTGCTCTTTTATTTCAAAAAGAAATACTAGACTAGCTTTCGTGTTTCCTGCTAAGCCTATTTTCCGTTTAAAATGGTTTATTAGAATTTATACAAAATATAAGCGCATAATATATAAAAGCTTTATGTATTGACTTTTTATCCAAATGTGGGACGTTCCCGTTCCAGAAAAAAAGAGACAGTTTCTTTGTAGCTATTTCCATTCACATTTTTTTGTTTCGTTTCTCTTGTCTCTTTAAAAGTCCTAGTGTCTTGCACATTTATGGCCAAGCATAAAAAATGTGTTCAAATGGGTCGTAAAATTGTACAGTGGGAGGACTCTAAAGCTGTAATGGTATGAAAAGTGAGAAATATAGCTAGAAGCTATATAAGCTACTGCATTTGAAATATATTACGTTTAACCACAAAACTATATATATGTAACTTAAAGTGTAAATTTTGTATTCAAATTTAGGCCATTAAGCATAAAAAACCCAGAGAGAATTGCATAGTCCACCTTGAAATAAGATATCCATTTTAAGACAATGTTAATCTTCATCACAAGTTTTTACCGGTTTTTTCCTACTCTCACGTTCTTTTTTTATGAACAAGTAAGGAGAGATCAACGCCATTTCTACCTTTTTTGGGTACACGTTTCTGCTTATCACGCCTAAGGGAAACCTTTTTGGTGTGCACTTTGCCAGAATAATAATCATATCATTTTCGCCGTTTTTTATTGCCCGTCTACAAAAAAACGCAAATAGGGTAATGTCGTATAGAAATGTATAGCAATGATAACTATACTTTAAGCAGAGAAAGTTGGTAAAGAGAAAGAGAAAGTTTTAAAAGTGAAAGTAAAAGCTTACAAGCTATTGCACATTCCTTTGCACAATTTACTATCTCATTCAAGTTGGTTATCCTTTTCTAGTGCTGATGGCACCACTAGTGTCTTTTCTAAAAGAAGTATCTTTTGCTGCACATTTGGTTAAAAAAGCGTAAAATCAAGAGAAAGAAAAAGTTTATTTTGAAAAAAGTATTGTTAGTTTTTTATATGTTCACATTTCTTCGAGAAATCAACCACGTACTCTTTTGTTATCAGTCTCTCAACTGCAAACACGTAATATTTGGTCCACACGTTCGTCTTCTACTAAAAGTCATGACCAATTCTGAATAGTGAGATAGACTGGAAAGATACTTTTTTATCTGTTTTTCAGATTCCTATTTTTACAAGTTTCCTGAGCCAGAAATGGAATATAATGGGGAGAGTAAAGGAGAAATAAAAAAGATTTTGTATCAGAGTTTTGGTGTGCGGGAATAAGACTGGCTCTGCGTGACACACTGCGGCAAAACGTTTGACTCCTGAGTGTTGGGATAGGAGAGGAAATAAGAAGAGAAAGAATTTTCTTGGTGCTTGCAAAACTCATTTACGACGTTTAAATAGTGTAATAAAATGTATGAAATTTAAACAATGAACACATTTTGTTATAACATTTTACCGTTTCAAAATTTCTTTCAAATTTTCAGCTAATTTTGAATATTTTGAATCATTTTGCAAAAATTTTGCAAATTATGAAAACATTGAATTCGTCGAAGGTTTGGTTTGAATTTTTGCGTCTATTTTCTACAGCTGAATGTCACACTATTTTATTTGCTATCACGTCAAAAATCGTAAATGTTTTTGTCATTTTCCATTTTCATTTTTTTCTTCCCCGTTGTTTTACATTTTATATTTCTGTCTCTACATTTGAAAAATACGAAATAAATATATTGTAATTTGAATACGTTTCTTTCTCTTTTGAGTATGTATGCTGTGCAAAACTACATATACACTTACATCAAAATGATTTTATTCAGATACAGCTTACTGCTTTTACTAATTCCCATTTTCGGCTCTTTCTCATCTCGGCTGGGGTGCCGCATTCCATTTCACTTTTTTTGTTCATACTCATCTTCTTCTCTCTGTTCTCTTTTTTATATTCTATATTTTTCACCACTGTACTCCTCTCCAGGTTTTTTTTTACACATATTCCTCTAAACTCTAAACAAAGTGAAAGCAGTAAAAAAGGAGTGGTGGAGGATGGTTGTTCGTGTATGCGTTTTCTTTTTTCTCTCTAGAAATATTTTTTCCTTACTTTCTCCATTATATTTTACCGAGCAGTAGTATTCCAGTATAGTGAACATTTTGCCAAGGAAAAGTGTTCCATTTCCCCTTTCTAATAGAACACAAGTTCTTTTCTGATGCTAGCACTCCGCTTCTCTGCTGCTTTCACTTCTCATGCTTTCTCCCCATCATCTTTATGAAAAAGCAGCACGCTGGGAAATTGTGGAAGTTGTGGAAAATGGTAGTAAAGGCAACTCTTTTGTATTCCAGCCAAAATGACGACAACGACACAAACTAAAGCGGGTAAAAAGAGAGAAAGATGGAAAAGCCAAACTCTTCTCTTTCCTTCTGTGTGTGTGTCTATGTCTATCTATTATCCTGTGCTTTCTCCCCGTAAGCTACACACACTGAAAAAATACTAGAGAGAAGTGGAAGAACACACACACTACACAGTGAGATGGAAAGTGTAGGACGACGTACAAAATAATGTGGAGTTGAGAGAGCAAAAGAGAGAGAGAACGTTTTCGAAAAGAAGAGCTCACTATTTTCAGTCTTGCGTACTCTTCAATCCACGTTTGCAAGTCGAGCTGTGCTGAGCCAGCATCTTGGCACGGGAGAAAAAAGAGTAACCAGCGTTGGCTTACCAGACCAGAGCAATTTTTACTTTCTCTTTTCCGTCACATTATTTTTCCAAATAGAGAACGGAAAGGAATTCAGAAGCAAGAGTGGGAGCATTGGAAGTGGTGCGGTAATAACGGCAGTGGTGCTGGATGATAAAAAACGTGAAATTAGAAACTTAAAGCACTTGTTTCAATATATTTGAACATTTTTAAGGTGAAAGTTAAGTTTACTGGTGAAAGTGAACAGAAACGCGTGAACGTTTTTGAAAATAAAATACGTGAAACTTTCAAAATTCGAAATTTTTATACAAACATTGGAATCTGGTATAAAATTTGGTAAGTTTAGCGTTGTAAATTATTAATTTTGATATATTTGGAATAATGTAATCGTCATAAAGTAGAATCATTTGATACAAGCCCATATTTAAAAACTCAAAAATGACAAAAATGTGTTTTGAACATCTAGTTTTCAAAACGTTTTATCATACTTCGTTACACAAACGTTTTTAGAACCTTCTCGTTAAACCTGAACCGATATCTACCCAACTCAATCAATTCCGATACTTCTATTCTACCCAATTTGCATTTTAGCCATTTTCTCCTGTCTTTCCCCTTATTTATCCCTTTCCATGCAAAAAATCTAATCTTGTTCCAGTTACGGATATTAGATTTGGTCTGTACTGAAGCAGCAAAAAATCGTCAATTTACCTCTTTACAAGGAAGGAAGCATATGGAGCATTTTCTATCGTAAAAAATATAAATAGACGTTTAGATCAAGTACGGTTGTCACACATAAACGCACAAACTTTGTTTTGGTCGTTTTTATCTTTACCTTTTATAGTCAATACACAATATAATACAAGGTATAAATTGTGATCATGCAAACAGAAGAGAAAGCCCATTGATGGAATAATACCAGCAAACCCTGCATACCAGATTAGGTTTAAAAATAATGTCCCATGTGACAAGCAAGAGATGGGCGGAAGGAGATAGGGGATATGTGAAGCTTATAAACATCCTTGGAGCATATGTTTCGTAGAAGTATACGGGATGAAATGCTTATTTTTCCGTTTTCCTTCCTTTTAGCGATTAAAGAAAGCTCTGGGGAATAAACTGAAGCATTGTTGTACAATGACATGCTAAAGAGCTACACATTTCAAATATTGAAACAACTTTCACAAGACGCGAAAATGTAACAGATTATATATATGAGGTATTATATGTAGCTAAATGTAATGGTAAATAAAGTTACGTCATTTTTTAGAAAATTTACAATTCTGCAAAATATTTTTAAAATGTATTAAACAATTTTTCAAACATTATTATCATTTTTACATCATTTTTATTTAAAAATCATACAAAACTATTGTCTAAATTTACTACCAATGTCCTTTTTTCTGGCTAACAGCCAACCAACCAGCATTTTTTGCCATTTTTATCTTTCCCCAGTAGCTACACACTCGTTACCAACTTTATCCCCGCAATACACACACTCATATACATACTTGTGTTTGGCTGCACATCACAAAAAACACGTACAAAGGAAAAAGGCTCTTTATACTATGCTTTTTTATCTCTGCCGGTGGTTATACCATTTCCATTCATTCTTCTAGCATTGCACCACTTATAAACGCAAACATGTTCTAATATTTATAACCTCTTGTATAAATACCATATATATGAATACCAACTAAAAATATTTTGTTTGCCAATATTTTTTTCTGGTTCCGTTTCTCTGCCTTTTGTATCTAAATTGCCTTCCTTTTGCAAGAGCATATATAGCTTGTGTTAGAAAAATCAGTGCTTTCTTGGCAACATGTTATGCTCCTCTACTGAGGTTGTTTTTTGTTCCGTGGCATTTTATTAATCCTCTTTGCCCAGCCAAAATCTGACCACTGGTAAAAATCTCTGCTTTAGCTAAATATTTTTCAATATTTTTTCACCCCAAGTTTTTTATGGTAGCTTATCACGCAGCTCAGGGGAATTATAAAAGTTGCTTATTGTCCAAAAAATATTTTTACCGCTTAATAATTTTACCGCACACACGGCGGCCAAACAACACAATAAAAATTTGGGGGTTTTTGAAGGTTTCCCCAACACGCTATGTAGTCTCTGCAGTTGGTCAAGTATTTTATTATCATGTTTGTTATGTTATTATACTTATCCGCATGCTATACATACAAACAAGCATAAAAGCCACAGGATGTAGTAGACTGGGATAATAGTGTAGCTTCCTGATACAAATCAATTGGTGGTAGATCCACGCCGTAAATTGTAAATGGGATGATCATTAGCACACAAGACGCTTTAGTCGAACTGGCAAACACTTGGTCATAATATTTTGAGGGAAATGCTAAATTACGCTGGGGCACGTAAACCTCAGATAAAATTATTTTGAGAAAGGAAGGATAGCACACAGCAAATAATAAACGACTTCCTATTCAAAGGGTAATAGCACCATTGTAGCTAATAACGGACAATGGTGCAACATGTTGGGTGAGTTAGGTATGTTGTATGCATTCAGAAATATGAAAGATTGATAGCTTTTGCGGAAGATTAACGCCATGCTAAACATTTTCCAACTGGAAAGGAAAACTGGTAATAATGTAAACTTCCTGTGGCCAGAAAATTGATGATGGCAAAATGAATAGGTGCCTGAATAAAAAAAATCTATGTGTTGTGAATACATTTTGCCATAAATATTAGCAGAGGGTTTCCGCTGGGAAGGAAGCGATTAGCAGGGTTTTGTGGAGGATGAAAAAAGGTTAAAATATATTAAAAGAGCAACGCACATAGTGACAAAAATGATGGGTAGTAAAAATCCCTGGAGACAGTTTTCAAATTAAAAAGGCAATTGAAAATGAAGCGTAACTGAAGTTTGACGTCTAAAGATATTTTAGTAAGGGCGTTAAAGCATTTCGGTTTAATTTTTACTAGGTCTTAAAAATCCAGAAGCTTAACCAGAAAGTTAAACTACCGTTTAGTAGGTAAAACGGTTTTTAAGAGAGTTTACCTTGAGGAGAAAGCAATTTTGGGCTAAAATAGGAGCAGAAATATATTGCCTAAGAATTTTTTACAGGGTAATAAAAAGCCACAAAAAGCCGGTGGCAAAATATAAACGCATAAGCATTAACCAAGTTTTTGTTAATATACGGTGTGTTAGGAGAAAGTAGATAGAAAGACAATAGACTAAAGAGAAAGTAGACTGGAGACAGACAAGCAGTCAAGTTTTTGGGGTTGTTGTCAAGCCTAAAATTGTTTGAAGGTTTTTGTTGCCTCAAACCATTTTGTTGCGGGCCAGAGAAGAAGGGATAGACAACAAATGGGATTTTTTTTCTAGACGGGCAAACGCGTAAATAGTGGGTAAAAGCTGGAGCAAAAGATGAGAAAGTGAAAGTTGGAGAGAGAGACAGAAGCTCAATTAATCACAGATGACAAGGAGACCACCAGGTTTTTGCTGGTGTCCCCAAACAGGCAAGCAATCATTTAGAAATTGTGTGGGAAGGTGAAATAGAGAGAGAAAGAGAAAGTGAAGCTTATGCAATAATAAAAATGGTTTGAGCAGATTTCTCTCTCTATTCTCTCTACACACACAGGGAAAATTTCTGTTTTACTGTAGACAGATTTGACGGGACAAAAAGCCGTAAATCTTGTGAGGGAACGAGGGAACAAGAGATAATAAAATTTTGAGGCAGATGGGAATATTATTAATATTCAGGGGCTAAATTGGCAGATACCGGAAAATATTAAATATTTGGGAGAAGAAGCCATTATCCAATTTGGGTAGGGAAAAGCTATGGAGACACTAATAAAATACAATATGGGTAATTGTATTCCAGCATTGGTTTATCGATCGGTGAAAAGAGACAAAAGAGAAAGTTGGAGAAAGCAGAGAAAGAGAAGTGAAAGGGAAATGTATTCTGTTTGAGGATGTTTAATGTCATATAAAATTTCCGTTTTGTGTTTTTTTACAAAAACTTTGTTTGAATTTTAACTAATATTTTGCTCCACAGTAAATTATTTACTGTTTTAGTTGAAAATTCTGCTTTGGGGTAAAATGCCTGCAGGAGTTTGCTTGTCAACTTTCTCTCTTTAAGAAGAAAACTTTTCCTTTTCCACTTTCTCCAGTGGGCAAACACTCATGTTAACATGCAAGCCACTTTCCCCTTTTTCTATGCGTTTATACTACACAACATCTTATTTTTTTCTGAAGGAGAAAGCACAACAACAAAATAGTTTCAGGTTTTTTTCCTTCTTCATGCTACCGGATCAATAATTAATTAGTAGACACCAGGGACCTTTCTCTGTTACTAGAGTGTACCACTGGCTGTTTTTCTTACATGCTGAGTATATACTTATCTTTTTTCTTGTGCAATCATATACTTTCTTGCTCGCTACTAAAGGAAAAATACTGAAAGGGAAGAGAAAGTAAATTAAACGATGTCAGTCAAAATGGAACGGAGGGGATCACCTTGCGGAATTGTATATTGTAGAAAAGGATACATTGGAGAAAGTAAAATATTTAGGGGCATGCATGATCTAACATTTAACAAGAAACAGAGCCGAGTGTACTTTTAGGCAAAAACATTCGGTTGATTTACTTTTTTAAACAAAACATGAAAAAATATATATTTGTTACAATTGTTTAATATATTTGTTTTTTTCAGAACATGACGCCGTTGAAAATTTTTGTATCAACTTTTATCCCCGGAAAATTGCAATACTGGCAGTGCTCTCAACACTCAACCCAGGAAATATGATAAAAACAAGAAATGCAACTGTTCACCTTTATTAGCCACAAAGCTTCTACTAAACCACACCAGGATTGGGTTTCAAATATTTCCCAAGCTTGGCTGAGAATGATTGTGTGGCTGTTAGCACTAATTCACGTGCCAACAGGCATTTTAGGAAATCCGGACGCTAAAAGGTTGTACGATGATCTTCTCAGTAACTACAACAGACTCATCCGTCCCGTTGGTAATAACTCGGACAGGTTGACGGTCAAACTGGGACTTAAACTGTCACAGCTTATTGATGTGGTAAGTGGTTTTGCATTTTTTTTACCAGGAGAATAAATGGCTACAATATAAAGCTTTTAATATTTTTAGAGAAGATTTTAACAAAAACAATTTGACAGTGAAAGCACTCAAGTCTGACCACTGGCTTAGGTATATTTTTGAGCAACTGCTAATCACTTTATTTTACAGAATAAAAACTATGGTCGTTGAAAAGTTACCAGATTTCAAAAATTTTTGCTACTTTCCCTATTGTCTTTTTCATACCAAAAAACTTTCTCCAAAAAAGAGAAAGTTGGATGTTTCTCCATGTAGAACACACAATCTATTTTTAGATATGGCCAAACTTTGTGTGTCTAAAAGGTGAAAAAGCCTGGCAGAAAAAAATTCTCTTGTTGAATGGTTGTAACAGCTAAGTACTTTCACCAAATACATTTCTAGTCTTTTCCCAACTTCACGCCTTGCTTACCAATGACATAATAAAAAAACATAAAAAAGATAAAACTACAATATTATACTTTCCTACATTTTAAAAGAGGAAACCCAGAGAGCAAATAATATAAGTTGGAAAAAGTTGGAAAGAGAAAGTATTTTGCTGCAGAAGACAAGATATCGATTTTCTCTTAGCTTTTGTGTGGCTTCATATGGCACACACAATATTACATATATATTTTTGCGGTGTTTGCTTCATGAAGCTGAAAAAAGATGAAATTCTAACAGCACACACCAAACACATCTCTCTACGTATTATTATTTCTGTTTTGCCTATTTTTCCCGTTTTTTATTCTGCTTAAAAGCTCCCCTGTCTACCCGACAAATTTCAGGGTTTTTGACAATAATGAAAATAAAATGGAGCCTTTTGACTTTTTAATGGGGTTGGATTGCTGTATCTAAAAAGAAGAAAGTTGGAGAAAGTCTGGCCAGTTGTTTAATATTCTATATATTGAAGCAAGTATTACCTGGCAACATTTGTCCACGTGCAAACATAATGTTACATTTGTTTAACAAAATATTACACAATATGTTTGCAAAAGCGTACATTCCGTTTTACTGTTGCTTTCACCGAGTACATGTACCCTAACATAATTACGGTTTCCATTACACTCCTGTCAAATAGAAAGCAGGAAAAAGCGCTACGAAAAAATATAATCCGATTTCTGCCCCAAAACAGGATTACATATTTGCTCTATACTTCCGCCGTTCCGTATACATGTAAACCCTCTATAGAATTTTCAACTTTCTCTTCGACTTTCCCCGCTTTCAATCATAAGGTTAATTTTCCGCGCAGTTCGTGTATCAACTCTTTTTTCGCTTTCTGATGCTGCTGCTGTTAATGGTCTCTGGTTTTTACTGTCATTCTACCTGGAAGCTTGTGTTGTATCGTTTCCCTCCCGGTCCGACGGTTTTTCCTGTCGGCTTCAATCTTCGGTATTTTTAGCTAAACTTAAGCCAGAAAATATTAGAAAAGCTAGAAGCTAAAAACTAGAAGAATACCTACTGAACAAAAACTTTCTATTTTCAAGCAGTAATGATTCATAAGAAAAAGCGGTGTATAGGTACACAACTTTCTCCTAAGCAACATCAGAAACATATCTATCTTGTAATCGGATCTGCTGCGGAGGTTGAAAGTCGTAAATAAACACCAAACCAGCCAAAAACACAAGAAACTGTAGTTTTCCTAGAAAATTTCTAAAATCTAGATCATGTAGCATACCAAGCCAACCTAGTGAAAAAGGAAAAGACCACTCAAATAAATATGTGAGGTTATGTTCCTTTTTGAGCAAACACTGTGTATGGTCTCGCACCAAAAAATCTAGCGCGGGTTGCTGCTGCCTTCATAAAATGTCTGCTTAGGGAATGAATGATGCAGTTAATGTCTTCTTGCTTCTGGCCAGCACATACAGAGTAGGTATATGGTACACAGAGAAAGTAGCAACTTTTCAAGAAAAAACAAAGTTATGAGTGTGTACCAACCAAACAACAAGTTTGCACAAGCACTTGGAAATTATTGACTGGGAGTATATTTTAGAAAGTGGAAAGGCAGTACAAAAAAACTAGTAAACTTTTTATAAGCTGGAATGCTACCATATATATAAATAGAAGGAAAGAAGCACTGGTGTGTAAAAAGTTGGTTGTTTTATACACTGAAAAACATTTTCTCTAGATGTTGTAAAATGTTTAACGGATGCTAGAATACTACTACAAAGTACATCTACTATACAATATTATTTTGAACAGGAAAAGGAACACAACAAGAGATACAGATGCAAACTTGGAGTGTTTTAGTGGCCCGACGTGTAACTTTTTGAACTCTGTTGTAGCTAATTCTATTGGCCAAGTATGTACATTGCAATTTCGATTTTTCAATCAATACCAAAAAAACTTCTAGAAATCTTGTGTTAAGTTAACAACGCTTTAGACTTGCGTACTATTCGAAATATCGATTTGACACTTGAAAGTCTAAAGCTTTTGTCCAAAAGGAAGCTTTAAAACTTCCCCAGTTTTACATAAATCTCTAGCCAACAAACTGGAATTTGTGCAAACATGTTTACCCAAATTACAAGTTTTGCCCAACGGAATAGAAAATCAAAATACCAACGGCAAAATTTTACTAAAACTGAATACCAAAACATGAAAACGTCGCAAACACAAAACAAAAGGATATAATAATATGCAATCCACTTGAAAATACTTTTTCCTGTTGTATATTTATTCCGGTGGCGACAAGCCTTAAAAATATTTTTTAGCTTATAGGTACTTTCTACTACTTCAGTACGTTTGATAATGATCCCTTTTCTAGAAAACTGAAGATCCATTTTGTATTGTAGCAAGGAAGCCATGCTAAAATTTATATTCCCGGGTTTGTGTCTACATGCCTGCTCTACTTTGTCACCAGCTCTTTATTCATACCCAAAGCTATACACTCACTACCGCGCTACTATGCTGTACGGATTATTAGACGTATGGGCCATTTTACCACTTCCTCTGGGTCTTCACAAAAGAGAAAGGAAGCTTTGCTGGCTGGATTTTGCCATCAGCAGAGAAAACGAACCCAGAGAAGAGAGAGAGTAATAGCACAGCATCACTAGAGAAAGTTTTCCGTTGATCCGAGCTACTCACAAAACTCATTTATTTTCTGGAGTACCATCATACCCGCTTTACTAGAAAGATCTTGTATAATTCTATAGAATACATATAAGGTGGATAGACGACAAGAAAACTATTCTACAGCTTTGGTGTGTAGTTACTTGTCAGGAATATTCGTCGTTGCCATGATCCTACTTGAAAATTTATTCTTGTGTAATAAATACACGCCATATGGCATTATTACCAGTATTCAAACCTAAAAAAGTTTGCATTTTAGGTTTAAAATTTACAGTTAACGTTAAACAACAACAAATTATTTAAACCTGAAGACTTAACAAATTTGGTATTGATCTCGTGTTACCACAATATTATCTTAAACTTAATAAATACTCTAAACACGTTTAGTCAACCCTACCAATTTACTCTCTTTTATCTTATCTCAGCACGAACCCCAAAATTGTATAATTCCCGGATGACCACAACAACAGCCTTACACTCTACTGCAACACAATAAAAACCAGGCTGACTACACCATTCAGGGAAAGTAATTGGCGTAATGAAACTAATGAGAATACTTTTTCTCTTTGTACATGTACAGCTATTTTGTGTGCTTGCTTTCTCTGATCTAAAAGAAAATGGATAAGGATAAAGTTAATGACGTGGAAACAGGGCAAAGCAAGAAGAGAAAAAATATATTCAGCTATTTTCTTCTTCTTCCAGTTTCTTGTTCAGAGTAGAGCAAGGATACAAATGATCTTCCCAAAAAATGCTGATAGCAGGCCATGCCCTTGTGGTAACTAACCCTATGCTAACCTTGGGGCAATATACACACACCAAAGCAAAAGTGTATACACTTTTGCGTAACATGCTTGAACGCTTCTAATGGCCTAATTGACTGACAAGTGGAAATGAACAGGAAAAAATGTAAGCCTGTGTGAAATAAACAGAGAGGCTTTGCCACCACAGCAAAAAAATAAGCTGGGTGTAGGTTGTAAAAAACTTGGACGTTTTTTTACGTAAAAATGCAACAAGATAACCAAGTTTTTTAAAAAAAAATGTACAGAGTGGGTAAAAAAGTATGAGTAATGTAGTACAGAGGATGAAACGGGAAGAAAATCCATCATTTTCTGATTGATTGATCCCCTATTCTTAGGAAAGTGTAGCAAGTTAAAAAAAATATGTATGTATGTGGTAGAAGATACATCTTTTTGGAAAATGTGGACACACAGAGAGAGAAAGTGGAGATATTTTGCCAAGTCAGCAGCAACAGCAGGAAGGGACAGGCTGCTGCTGGTAGAGAAGCAGCAGAGCAATTCATTTTGCATTCAAAACGTGATTTGCCTGACAGCAGAAGAGAAAAACGGGACAAGAAAGAAAAGGGAAGAAAAGCTATGGGCTTGGTTTGTAGTAACGCACTGGATTTAGTATTCTACACGAATGTTTCAAGCGGACTTTCTGTCTAAAATGTAACGGACACAAGACGAAAACGCAGATGGCTTAAGAAAGAAAAAAAGAAAGGCTTGTATTATGGTAATAGCGGGATTTTCTAGGAATAAGATATTAGGGCGCTTTAGCAAAAGAGAAAGTTCTAGATTTTAGAAGGAAGTTAAGAAATACCAGCAGAGAGTTGTAATTTTACGTGTGTATATTTTCTGTGTTTTCAGAATTTAAAAAATCAGATTATGACCACAAACGTTTGGGTGGAGCAGGTATGATTTATTTAAGATTTTGTTTAAAGTTGTTGTTTATGACAATATTTTGCAGAGGAAGACTTACTTTGCATGGTTTTTATTGCAGGAATGGCACGACTACAAATTAATGTGGAATCCGGATGATTACGGTGGCGTGGAAACACTGCATGTACCCTCGGAACATATATGGCTGCCGGATATTGTGCTTTACAACAAGTAAGGTTTTACGCAAACTTTTAGTTTTTGAAACATTTTGCCCAAAATTCAAAACTTTGTTTTGTACTGACCAACCTTTAAATCCCTACAGCTTAAAAACTTAGAAAAGCCCACAACTTAATTTCCGGTTGTCAGTTTCCCATTTTAACCACAAAACTTTCTCTTCTCCTTGTTTTTGTTTTCCTTCAAATTCGTCTGCCATCTATTATCCTAAAATGCAACCTTTTTCCGTATAACAACTTATACAGCTTTAATGTTCTTTATCTTGCTTGTGTGCTCACTTCCAAATACTCTTGATGATCTTCAGAGTCAATAAAATCTCTATTTTTACTACTTTCCTTTATACCCTTTTACTTGCTTAATTACCCATTTCAGCTTTTATGTCAGACAAATGAAAAAGGATTTTTGATCATTTTCTTTTCTTATTTGGTAGTAAATTTTTTTTACACACTCTCAGGTATAATTTATTGGCAAGCACAGCACATTTTATTTTTCTGTCTGGAATCAAAATCAATGAGAAAAAATCAATTAGCAAAATGGAATGTTTTTTATGCTCAATAGTAATTTTCTCCGTTGAAGAGAAATATGCTTGCTCATCCAAATCAAACTTATTTCCAGCGCATTACTCACCCAAAATAAAAAATGCATTTTATTCCAAAAAATCTACCTAAATGAAACGGTTCATTAGACAAACATTTTCTTTCTCTATTTCTATTTCCAGTGCGGACGGCAATTACGAAGTTACCATTATGACCAAAGCCATTCTCAACTTTACCGGCACCGTTCGCTGGAAGCCCCCCGCAATTTACAAATCTTCTTGTGAAATCGACGTCGAGTTCTTTCCCTTCGACCAGCAAACCTGCACCATGAAATTTGGCTCCTGGACGTATGACGGTTACACAGTGGATCTTCGTCACATAAATCAAACCATAGACAGCAACGACATTGAGCTGGGCATAGATCTTCAAGATTACTACATTTCCGTAGAATGGGACATTATGGGCGTGCCAGCTGCAAGAAACGAGAAATATTACAGTTGTTGCGAAGAGCCCTATCCGGACATCATGTTTAACATAACCTTACGGCGTAAAACTCTGTTTTACACGGTGAATCTGATAATACCCTGTGTGGGAATTAGCTTCTTGAGCGTACTCGTCTTTTACCTACCATCCGACTCTGGCGAGAAAATGTCCCTCTGTATTTCCATCTTACTGTCGCTCACTGTGTTCTTCTTGCTTTTGGCTGAAATTATTCCCCCAACAAGTTTGGCCGTTCCACTACTCGGAAAATATTTGCTGTTTACAATGATCCTAATTACACTATCTGTTATGGTGACCATTGGCATTCTCAATGTAAACTATAGAAGTCCCGCAACACACAAAATGAGCCCGTGGGTTAGACAAGTTTTTATTGAGTTGTTGCCCAAGTACTTGTTTATCAAAAGGCCAAATAAGGATGATGATGATGACGAGGATGAGAATCCGGGACAGAGTGCGCTACAAGGAGGTAGTTTGGGTGGGCCGGGGACTAATCTTCAAATTTGTCATATTCACGGGCTTAATCCAGCACCACCGCAGGATGTGGATATTCCCTTTTATCCCAGTTTGCCTAGCCCAATCTTTCTTAGTGAGAGTGAGGCCATGAGGCACAATCCCTTTGGGGAGGTGAGAAGATTTCCCAGCGAGATTGAGAAGAGTGCGACAAATATACGATTTATTGCTCAACACATGAAAAATAAGGATAGGTTTGAAGCGGTAAGTTTTTTTTAAAGCTGTAATATTTGAACATGCTTTATAAAATATATAAATTTTTGCATGGATCATACGCCCAATTTTTATTGCTATTATTTTCCCTCATTTTCATCACTGTAGTAAAAAGAAAGCCAGTTTTGGAGAAAGTAGTAATAAAAATAGATACCTTATTGGGCTCATATTTTGTGTGACGTGCTAAGACTATCCAACATGCTCCAGTTTTATTGCCCATCTATTTACATTTATTATTTTCCGTGTGGGGATTGGTTTCTTCTACTTGGGATTTTTTATATGGGAGAATTGTGAAAGGATTTTTTTGGTGATCTAGATTTTATGATTTGTGGGGTTTTTCTTCTTATTTTTGTGTGCTAGATTGAGGAAGATTGGAAATACGTGGCAATGGTGCTGGACAGGCTGTTTCTGTGGATATTCACGGCAAGTTGTATTTTGGGTACTATTGGGATTATCTTTCGAGCGCCGAGTTTGTACGATGCGACAAAGCCTATTGATGTGCTTCACTCTAAGATCTACAAGGCCAAGATGATGCAAATGGGACCGGAGGAGGACTAGCCCAGGCAGAAAATTAATATCTTGTGGTAAAGATATTAATGCAAAGAATGGAAACTACGTGCTTTGTTGCGCGCCTAATCCCAAAGGGAGAGTAATTTGGACAGAATTTAAAAATGAGATGGTGGACGAAGGTGAAGAAAGGGGGAAATTTGATAGGTTTATGAAATAAGGTGAATCGAGAAATGGTCAAAACTCAATTTTTCATGACCGTGTACTTCCAAATTGTAAATAAAAAAGGAAAACTAATCAAGCATGCTAACTGTAAGAAATGGATACAAAAATCATTTTAGAATTTATGTCAAACTATAACAGAATGATAAGAATTAATTAAGGTATTCAATATGTTTAAGAAAATGTTCATTCGGCTAAGCAATGCTGTATATATTTGCTTTCTAAAGTTATACACTGTTTAAATACGTATATATTTCATTTATAATATTCGGTAAAGCTTTCCACAGCTGGATATTATAAAACGCAGTACTGAAAATACTCATATGTATAGCTAGTGTGCCAAAACTTGAAGCATTTTTTATGTTACATTAAACATATTACAAAATAACAGCATCACAAAATATAATATTTGTGAAAAGTGTAAATATGGAACTAAAAACGTGTTTGTTTTGATGCGCAGATTATTAGACAATATATGCAAATATAAAATGTTTTTATGAAGCTATAGTAGTAATTGAATTAAGTTATTTAACAATGTAAACTGTAAAAAGTGTGCTAGAAATTCTTCTTGAATGATTAAGCGTAATGCCAAACAAAATTAGAATTATGTAGTGTTATTGATAATAGGCTATAAAGTTTAAGATTTTCTAAATATGTTAAGAATAAAGTTACAACAAGTCAAGCCACTCAACGGTGCAAACGTTACCAAAATAGTATTAAGCGATGTACATAAATACCGAAAGCAAGCTAATCTAGTATACACTATATCTAAATATATATTAGATAGATAATTTACAAAACATAACATATAACACAATCAATAATTAGATCATAAGCATAGGTGGATGTGCCAACTAAATTGCATTTTTGTTTGTGTTAATGTAAACGATAAAATTACTGTTGATTTGTTGTCACAAGTTCAAAACAAAATTTCAAAATTTATAAGTTTTGTTCATATATCAGTCATTTTTGGTTTGATAGAGAAACTAAACTTTTGTTAAGCATTATAATCCATTACAATTGAATCAATGCTACAATGTATGTAACTATACACAGAAAAGGAATATTGTTGTACATAAAAAATAAATTGTTGTTATATTTGTTACAAAAACAAAAACTCGCATTGACGTAATAGCTTTCTTGTTTTTTCACATGACAACGTAAAATGATGCAAGAGAAATCATTCCATAAACTGTTCAATCAAGTGTCAGTAGGTGCCAACCGGTACGTTTGCTATAGACCGTTGTTTTCGGTCATGGTAATGAATGGTTTGACAAAGCAACAATAATTATGTTGGTTTACTTCCTGAACGCATCCATTATGCCCAAAATCGTCAATCATATTTTTGTAGGGCACGAAAAATCCATGTAATTATTCAATGCTGGGAAGTCTGCTTGACAAAAAACTCTTGAGTGACCTACTACCGCATTAGCACTTCAAACTCAAAATTAAGTTAGCAAAACATATTTTTGCTAAAACGTTCGTCTATCCAAAAACTTAACTTAACTTTGAAAACATATTTTGTTGAAAACGTGCCTCAATACTTATTAAAGTTATTCAAACGCTTACTTCCTGTCTACTCATTATTTTGGTTAGTAAATAATTTTCAAGATACATTTTCATTTTTCAGTTGCTTACAAACATCGTAACAGGGTGCACGTTTTATTTTGAATCTTTGATAAAGATTTCAGAAAAAACCTGTATGTTTTCTATTCACTCTAAGCCGTAGCCTTCAAAGCCGTTTGAAAGTAAAAAATGATTACAGAAATTCAAATTTTAAGCTTCAAACTCCTGTTCTGGTTTTTCTGGTACTTACCCCGCTATCCCATAAAATGGAACTCCACATATACCGAAATCAAGTGGAACGGACCTACATGGCGACTATTTCCTTGGGGCATTCTGATATTCTTTCTTCCTTTGAACTGCATTCTCAGTATATACGGTGCCGTGGTCTTTCCCTACGTACATCACAGATCCGACTTCAACATGATCCATCTACTAGCCTATATTGGAACTGGAGCCTTTCTCCCACCTTATTGCTACTTTATAAAAATCCTACTATGCAACCAGCAATTATATATTGCTACGTATAATCAAATGTTAAACCTGGAAAGAAACTTGGTTCAAATTTACCAACGTAAAGTAGCAAGCCAGTACAATACTGGTGAAAGCACTGGACCATTACTTCTCTTAGTAGCTATTAGCGCAGGAGTAGTTCCATGGCTGGCAATAGTTAATGATTTCATAGATCACTATGACGTCATGTATTTTTATCTTGAGCAGTACTACCTTGAAAATCCACTGTATCGTACAGTTAGACAAATGGTCTTGGCTAGGATTATTCGTTTAATATTTTTGTTGCCACTGATGTTAGAATGTACTCGAACAGCAATTGTGTTTTTGTCAATTTTGTTAATAATGGGCGACAGCATTGTAGGAATTCTAGATATTATGGAAACTCGAGTTAAACATTTACAAGTTTGTAGGAAATTGTATATTGTAATGACTATGAATTTTCAACGGCTTGAAGCACTTTTGCAATATTTTTTGTATTTCGGACCAAATGTACCTTTTTGGATGATTGTAGCCTTAACATGGGCTCTAATTAAAGGGGGAAGAAAAATGATACTATCAGCTACAGTTCTTATAATTCTACTGCTTGTTAGTTTTCTGCTTGGTGTAATTATTGCAATTCCAAGGTATATCAGAGTTGTGGGCACTGTTAAGCGAATAGCGACGGAATATAAAAGAAAAACCTGGAGCGATTGGATGAGGACAAAAACCAGAAAAGCAAAAATAGTTTGGAAGGAAAGTCAAGCATTAATGGAAATTCGATTTAAATGTGGGAAATTTTTCTATTATGAAGAAGATTTTATGATGGAGTACTTTTATTTGTTGTCACAGAGAGTGGTGGATGCTTTGATGATTTTTCAGTATTAAGAATTTGGTTTTTATAAACAGATAAAATTACTTATAAGCTATATAATTTGACTGTGAATAGCAAATCAAGATGCGGTATATCACATAGACCATTTTTTAAAAAATATTTTTTAAAATTTTGAATTGTGAATTGTAAATATATTATGAAAATAAACAATATTATGTTGTGATAGCATTTTAAACGATACACCAAGAAAAAAACAGCAAATTGGATTTCCTAAAATACCGTCTAAAATTATCCTATCAAAAAATAGACCTTCTCCTTATCATTACTGTAAATTTTTTCTTGCTAAAATTGAGTCCGCAGTCTGACCTAGCAACCCTTCAATATAATTTATTTTGATTTCGGTATCAACTATTCCAACCTCCCCCGCCGGCATGCTTAGAGTTCTAAGGCTTTTCAGAGTTTTTCTCAACGAAGCAATATCTCTGACAGTACCAGTTTTGTAAACCTGCTTATTCCAATTTATTAAAATTCTACTAGATATCGCATAAAAGCAACAGCCAATTTTGAAAAAAAGATGAAGAAAAATCCAAAACAGGAAAGCAACTATAGCAGAAACTGCTACAACTGTAAACTTGTGTCTATTTACTCCCACAATAACAGCATTTACTCCTAATACAGAACCAATAAAAATAGCGGTAAAACCTAGTGTAGTCAGTATATACTCATATTCAAATATTATTCTACTTATTATCACAGATTCTCTATAAAACGCCACGCACTTTTTAGTCGGTGAACAAATTGCAAGCACTTTTAATATTTCAATTCGGTACAGGCCTTCAACTACTGCCAATATAATTAATGCACGCAAGCCTATCACACTAACTGAAGCTATATATATGTATACAAGCAGCCTAAAACTTATGAAAATATATCCATTTGCTAGTTCAGTACCAAGTATTTTTGATATGATTATAAATAAATCAAGGTTTGCCAATACAAAGAAACAACCTGCTGCTGGGAATGCCAATCCACAAAACAAAGTTAATCCATGCGCAATAAAACTGCAATTTTTGTGAAATTTTGTTCCACCATGCCAAATATAATCACAAATGAGACCCACCACACACATTTATATAAAAATTTACATAAAAATACTAAACAATTCTTAACCCAAACTAAAAAACAAAAAAACCTTTCATTACTCCCCCTTTATACCCTATACACATACTCTCCTATAAAACAACCACATAAAACCTTTACAATTACACCACCAACTCATCCCAACAATCACATAACTCTCACAACCATCCAACCTCCAAACAAATTTAACCTACTTTCACATAAATTCACATATCACCACATTCCATTATTCTTCAAAACCACCAACCACATTTCCCCCTAACAATAGTATAAAAAGTAATTTCAAATCTCCATCTCAAACATTATATTATCCCCAAAATATTGTCTTGGCAAACATCTTATTTTGAGTCTGTTGGTTTAACTTATTAATCTATAAAAACTGTTTTTTATCTATACCATTTAATATACTGATTTTTTTTAAAATACTTAGGTATCATTTTAATAGTAACACAAACTATACATTTTTAGGCACTATTTCTACCTAAATTATAAATATTAATTACAAAAAATCCAACTCTCTACAAATCTTTATCAAACAAACAAATTTACAACTCTTAGTCTTAAAATCTATATTATCCAGAGAACATTCACTCAAATCTCACTTTAACATACAAAATCAATTTGATTTGTACCAAACTCAAAAGATAGTTATTGCAACTATGGCATACACATAATATAGAACATCAAAAATCAAAAACACAAACAATCTGTCATTTTGCATTGATGACTCTATAATACTTAACAAATAATTACCAATACAATTCCTAAAATAAACTCCTAGAAATACAACCTCAACATTACAAAAACTACAATTCATATAAGTCTTTAACATTCCCAACATAAAATTAAGTAAACAACCATCAACACTACTTTCTAATAAATCCTTATTCTGAATACAATCAAGCAATATCTCACACATATCTCGTATTTACACCACCAACTTTAATCAAAACTACAAAAACAAATACAAAAAACACCCCTCTCCCCCCCCTACCATACTCATCCACCCCCAAACAACAAATACATTTCAAACAAACCCTACCTCTACCCCTACCTACCCTATCTCAACCCCACCTCAACCCCACCTACAAACCATTATCATAAAATACCAAACTCACATAATACAACACAACCACTCTTCTCTCTTTCTACTCACCAACCCTCAAATATAATCACCCATTTTCTAAAACTTTCTCACCCCCACCAAATCATCTACCTTTCTATACCCAAAACATCCCCCCCCCCCCCCATATCACCCCCACACAAAACTCCCCTTAACTTCAAACTTCACTATCCCTCCCCACCAACCTACCACAACTCCCCCCCCCCCCCCCAAACCCCCCCCCCCAAACCAAAAAACCCCCCCCCCCCCCCCCCCCCCCCCCCCCCCCCCCCCCCCCCCCCCCCCCCCCAACCCCCCCCCCCCCCACAACACCAAAATATATAAATATCAACCTCCCAACCACCCCCCCTTTATTCCCCCCCCCCCCCCCCCCCCCCCCCCCCCACCATTTTATATAATTATATTTATTTTTAATTATATATGTGGCAGTTTTAGCAGTTATTTCGTCAACTTTATTTAAAGGATAATTAATTATTTTACAGAATTTAATAGCCAAAAATGGCACAACGACAAATAGACAAACTTGCTCAAGGCAAGGTAGAAAGGAGAGTAGTAGTAAGTGGGTTTGGTAGTGATGGTGGAGCTCTGCTGCTCTTGCGGACGAGGATGACGATTGACGATGATGATATTTTTGGGGTGTTTCTGCTGCTGCTGCTGGATGTGCTCAGCACATGTCTCCCAAATTTTAAAAACTGATTCCCTCCGCAGGTGCCGAGGCAAAATGTTACACCACCGTTCCAACACCCAAAAAGTAGCCAATTTTGCAATATACTCCCACCAGCCAAACAGGTTCCGTAGGTCCTGATTGGCTCAAAAGAGCAAAATGGTGAGAGGACAAACTGGGAAGAGACGGTAGCCAATTTCAACTGCTTCATTTTTTTTAAATTGTAAGTTGGGACGATGAGAGCCGGTATATTTCACCCCTCCACCTCTGGCTCCATGGCAAAAAGCCGTTGAGCTGGTCTCAGGGTTACTCCAGCCCTCGTTCGGACCCTAAAAAGGCGTCCTA
Organism: Entomobrya proxima; assembly: GCA_029691765.1. Classification (NCBI taxonomy): domain Eukaryota; kingdom Metazoa; phylum Arthropoda; class Collembola; order Entomobryomorpha; family Entomobryidae; genus Entomobrya; species Entomobrya proxima. The sequence continues at coordinate 30,494,315 of CM056170.1, read as the reverse complement.
GTCTATCTCTGCTGGGCAAGGTCTCTTCTATTACTCCAAGCGGCCAGTCGACGCGCTTGGCATTTTCGGTCTCCACAAGGACAATGTCTCCCTGCTTCAGCTCCACTGTACGTCTTTTTCCCATCTCCCCACGCAGGAACCCCAAATATTCCTTCCGGAATCAGGACCGAAGCGCCTCCCTCAGGTTCTGAAGCCTTCTAAAAGCTGCCCGAGTTGCTTTGGAGTCCCGTAAATCCGCCTCTGGAAGATGTAGCTTCCCACAGGAGCGCACAAAATGGTTGGGAGTAAGAGGCATAGGATCGTCCACGTTTTCAGATTGGTAGGTGAGGGGCCTACTGTTTAGACAGTCCTCAACTTCCACCAACATTGTCTCCAATTCCGCGCGGTGGACCACTCTTTTCCCCAGGATCCTTCGGAGGAGCTGTTTCATCAGCCCTATCAGTCTCTCCCACCAACCCCCCACCAAGGAGAAGCGGGTGGATTGAACCGCCACTGGATCCTGGACACCGCTGCGTATTCCTTCATCTTTTCCAAGCTGCTACTGGACAACGCCTTTGCCGCCGCCACAAATCCTCGAGCATTGTCGGAGTAGATCAACTCTGGTCTGCTCCTTCTTGATATAAACCGCCGCAAAGCTCGAAGGAATCCATCCGCTGACAAAGTGTCCACAAGCTCTAGGTGAACAGCTCTATAGGTGGCACAGGCGAATAACAGCACCCATGTCTTTTCACCTTCTCGCAAAATCAACGGTCCAGCTGCATCCACACCAGTCACGGCAAACGGGGGCCCCAAATTCGTCCTTTCTTTGGGTAGCGGGGCTTCTGGCACAATACTTCTTTTGGCCAAGTACCGGCGGCAGGTCCAGCACTTGGTAATAACACTTCTGACGGCTCTTCTGCCGTTTGTAATCCAAAATCGCTCACGTAGCAACGCCAACAAGGTGCTGGTACCCGCATGGCAGTTCTGGAAATGTTCCCACCGTATTAGCCTACTGGTAAACTCGTTACGGTCGGGCAGCAGCAGTGGAAAGGTAAAATCTTCGTCGTCCTCCGTGGACAATCGAGTGCGGGTGTGGAGAAGCCCATCCTCATCCATTTCCGGCTTCAACTTCCTCATCCTCTCAGGATTCTGCCGGAATTCTGCTTGTACATACTTGATGAGGGCCTTCTCAGCCAATATCAGGTCCTCGCCACTCAATTTAAAACACACATTTTCTTGTTGGTGCTGCTGGGGGGAATCCACATCTAGAGGTAACCCTGTTGTCACCCTCTTCTCTTTTATCTTCTTTTGCAATCGGATGAGCACAGCAAGTGCTCTAACTGTTTTAATGTGGCTGGATCTCCGGAGGAAACGCAAAACAGCATCACCATCAGCTGTAGTGACTAAGGCTGCTGTCACCGTCTTCCTCCGCTCCTTGTCCACCAATTCGTCGTCTGGAATGCCCTCGGCACTCGGCCACTCTGATGCGGGATAGCGTAACCATTCAGGTCCCTCCCACCATCTGGATTCAATCAATTTTCGTGCTGAGCAACCCCGTGACGGCAAATCCGCAATATTCTCTTTTCCTGGAATATGCCGCCAGCTGCTTACTTGGGAAATGGCACGAACTTTTTCCACAGCGTTTCCAACAAAAACTCCCCAAGGCCCCGCTCCCCTGATCCACGCAAGTGCTGTTGAGGAGTCTGACCAAAGCGTCACGGGCAACTTGGGGTTTCCAATGTCCTTCAAAACTGTCATCAGTAGACGCGCTGCCAACACACATGCTACAAGCTCGAGCCGGGGAATCGTGAGTACCTTCTTGGGGGATACTCGGGACTTTGCTGCCAATAGGAACACTTTCACTGTTCCACCACTTTCCACACGGAGGAATACTGCTGCTGCTGTTGATGAGGATGAAGCATCCCCAAATGAGTGCAAACTGCACCCTTCACCTCCTCCGAATTTCACATGTCTGGGCACTTTGAGCTCTGCAAGCTGGGGAATTTGAGCAGCCCATTTCAGTACATCGGCTCTCAACTGCTCATCCAATTTTACGTCCATACCCAGCTTCTGCTCGTGGCACTTCCTCAAAAGTAGCTTACCCCCGAGGGTAAATGGACAGGCAAATCCAAGTGGATCGAAAAAAAAGTGGACCAGTGACAACACATGACGGAGAGTGGGCTCTGCTGCTATTTTTGGGATTATGTTGGTCACATCCAACGCAAGCGTGTCATCCTTCTTGCTCCACAGCAGCCCCAGCATCGAGGAGAGTTTTTCATCTTCCTCTTCTTCCAATGGTCCAAACTCCCACCCTCGAAGGTCAAACTGAGCCGGAAGGAGAAGGGAAACTGCTACTCGCTGGAAATCCTTGGCTTCCTCCAGTGTATCAAAACTCGCAACGGTATTGTCCACGTAAAGTGACTAGAGGAGGACTTCTGCTACTGCTGCTTCTTTCCCCGTAAACTTTTTCAAATGATGGCGCAGGATGGCTGCCAATAAATAGGGGCTGCAGTTTATTCCGAAAACGACTCAGCAAAGCTGATACACTTTCAGCAGCTTGCAAGACAAGTCGACCCACCACAAAAACTTCAGGAACTTACGATCAGCTGACTGAACGCTGATGCGCTGGAAGGCTTTCTTTATGTCCGCCAGCACTCCAATTCTTCTTAGCCGGAAGCGGGTCAGGATCGGAGGGATCAGCTCCAGTAGTTTAGGGCCTTTGTCAAGGCAATCATTAAGGGACAATTTACCCCTAGCCTTTGCAGATCCGTCAAAAACAGGCCGGATGGGGGTAGTGCTGCTGCTCAACTTAACCACAGCTCGATGTGGTAAGTAGTGTCCACTTAATGGTGCTGAGGATTCACTTTCCTGCTCGCTCACTTCCTCAATCATCCCGTCTTCCTCCCATTGCCGGAAAAGTGCATCATACTGCTCCAGGTATCCCTTCGCCTAGAGGTCTTTCGTCATCAATTTTAACCGCTTTTCAGCTGCATAGCGGTTTGACGATAGTTTCTCCTTTGCCCCCACTATCCAAGGAAGACAAACTTGGTATCGGCCATCTCCCAGCTGTGCCACTGTATTGTCAAAGTGCTGCTGCGTGGCTTTTTCCAGCTCCTCCTTGCTTTCTCGTTCCGTTGGGCATTCTATGCCAATCGCCTCTAGACTCCAAAGTGCTGAGAGGGGATTTCCTTCTACATGGAGGAGGGAAGTGCTGACGAGCATGGAACTCGTTTGTCTCCTAGAGGGAACAGGGAACTTCCCAGATGGTACCCAGCCCCAAATTGTTTCTATAGCTGCTGGACCACCTTTCAAATTGAGGATCTTGCCAGTGTAGAGTCTGGCAATAATATCCTTCCCAAATATTATTTCAATGGGATCTTTCGGGTTGCCTTTCAGGTCATTAAACGTGACCCCATTCTTTTTAAATTCTTCCAACCACGGACCACTTGGCACATGAGCAATATCACTGGCAATTGCGTCTGCTAGATACACGTCAAAGTCACACATGTTTCTTCCTTCCAGGTCCGAGACGAAGAACTTGGCCTTTTCTTTTTGCTGTGGCCCTGTCTTTTTTGCTCCAAAAACCTGTTGACAGAACGTGTCAAAACCAGCTGGCTTTGCTCCCAATTCCGCTGCTGTTGTGGTCAACCCAAAAGATTTTTGGGAACCTCCATCCATTGCACCACGGGCTCTTCTTACTTTTCCATCTGGACCATGGATGAGTACGTAAAGGGACTGGAGGGGCGTATCCGGTGAACTGTTATAAACAGTCATGCTGGTGGTGGACTTCTCTGGCTGCTGTGGGGGAGGTACATCTGCTACTACTGCTGCTGCGGCTGTTGAGGAAGATGACGAGGGACAAGGGTTTGACTTCCCTTTCCCCTGCACTTTGTCTAAACTGAGACACACGACCACCATGTGGTACTGTTGACACAAGGGACACTTTGGCATGTTCCTGCACCTTTTTCCAGGATGAACCCTTCCCAGACACTTCCAGCAACCGTGATTTTCGGTCAGAATGTCTTTCTTTTTCTGGAAACTCATCCCCAAGGCAGGCTTGCACTCTTCTCCTCTATGGTTCCCATCACAGAACCAGCATGACAAAGTTTTCTCTCCTCCTCCTCCTGTTGCTGCACTCTTTCCTCCCTTTCCTCCACCACCACTAACAGATTGGAAAAGTGATGATGATGTAGGCATCTCTTCCTTTTCCTTTTTAAATTTCTGCTTTCTATTATTGCTGCTGTCTCCTCCACTGCTACTGAAGGTGAACTGGGCCAGGCTCCGGTCCGTCAAATTGTTCACCTCCTCCTGGAGGAATTTCATGAGGGGCTCGATCTCCCCAAGGTAGTCTCTGCTCCGCTGCCAAGCCTGCAAAACATCTGCTGGAAGACACGCTTCCACTACGGGATAGAGCACCTGCTCACACTTGTCTCGTGTGACTCCCAGCGTATCCAGATTCCGCATCTGGGATGAAATAGTGGTGACGAGGTCGGCAAAGTCCAACTGCTTGCCTGCTGACGCCTCAATCACCAACTGCAGCAGGTCACGAACATAAACTTTCACTAGAGTTTTAGGACGCCCAAATCTCTCCTTTAGACTCACTACTGCTGCAGAGTAATTAGCTGCACAAAATGGAAAACTCTGCAGCAGTCTTTTCGCTGCTGAACCCTCCTTCGTTGACTGAAGGAGGTAGTGGAACTTATCTGTCGTTGTCAATTTGGCGTCGGAGTGGATGTCTTCAAACGCCGCCCAAAACGCTAGCCATTCCCTTACTTCTCCTGAAAACTGGTGTAGTTCTCTTTTGGGAAGGCGCGTTTTTAGGGAGGAATCAGCTGTGGACACTGGAGCTGCTGCTGAGGATGATGAAGATGACGAGGTTGACGAGACTGGTAAACGGGGCGGAACAGTGCACTCAAAAATGCACAAATCTTTTTCCAACTGGGCCATACACTTGATGACCTGCTGTAGCTCAGTAACCTTCTTCTCCTTCACAAGGACATCCTGGAACTTGATTCCAGCATCCAATGCTCCCTTGTGAAGCTTTCTGTAATACGCCCACCTAAAATCAATGTCATGGGCATCCGCAGTCTCCTTCTTCAACTCCTCCTCTAATTCCACCCGAGCGTCACTAAGAGTGAGGAGTTTGGCGTCAAAAAGGATGGAGTAGTCCGTCATCTTTCTACCGGGCTTGGTGGTGTTTTCTCCCTCCGTGTTGCTCAACTTCCATATTTTCTCCTTTACTGACAGCTTCCCGGGATCCTCTTCTGTCTCCTCCGGCTTTTCTTCTTCAGAATCCTCAGGCTCCTTCACCACAGGTTTCTTCTCTCGTTGATCCTCCAGCTTGTCCACTCAAACAACTGCACAAAAATCCCAAAAAGTCTCAAAATTTTCACAAAATCACTGAAAATCACTGCTTAATTCACTGATCCTGGCAGGTTCGCCAGTAATGTTGATAAATAGGCCGTTTTCGGGCGCTCAACAATTAATTTTGATGAGTATGGGCGTGCCTAAACTTTTATGCACCAAAAATCAGTCGCATCACACTATTTTTCAGAAAGGTTCGGATCTCAGGATCAGTGGAAACAGAAAATAATTCAGTAACTTGTTGGGGCAGTTTTAGCAGTTATTTCGTCAACTTTATTTAAAGGATAATTAATTATTTTACAGAATTTAATAGCCAAAAATGGCACAACGACAAATAGACAAACTTGCTCAAGGCAAGGTAGAAAGGAGAGTAGTAGTAAGTGGGTTTGGTAGTGATGGTGGAGCTCTGCTGCTCTTGCGGACGAGGATGACGATTGACGATGATGATATTTTTGGGGTGTTTCTGCTGCTGCTGCTGGATGTGCTCAGCACATGTCTCCCAAATTTTAAAAACTGATTCCCTCCGCAGGTGCCGAGGCAAAATGTTACACCACCGTTCCAACACCCAAAAAGTAGCCAATTTTGCAATATCTCGTAACGTTATACTTCTTAATAATGTATTCTAGATTGCTTTATGAAAGAAAATTACAGGCATGATTTAATGATGCTGACAGTAACGATGACATGATAATATGATGATAAATGGATTTCCCTCAAAGCTTTTTGTAGCGTTTCTAGATTTCTTTAAATCTTCGGAATCATAAAAGCTATAGCGTGGTGTCAGCTTGTCTACTCGTTTTTGAGAAAGGTCACACATGGCTTTGTATAACCGTGTCCGAGTTTCGCTTTGACTCTTATTTTTGTCAAAGGAACTGTGTGAAGGGGGTTCCTCCAGAAACCAGTCTTTTTTGTTTTGCGAATCTTGCAAACCAAGCGGCATTTTAGCATGTACAAGTGTTTTGGCTTCAAGTTACCTTGAGAGCAAATGATTGGAAGTACCTAAAAACATAAAAGTTGTAAGAAATTTAAAACAAGATCTTCTAGTATCCACTTATTTGTAAAATGAACATGTTTACCATTGTCGTCACCTTGCCTAAATCCACACTTGAAATATCCGTTGTTTTATTTTGTGATTCCTTCCATTTTTCAAACTCTCGAATCTGGTACTCGTTTTCTTCCATCTGCTGCTTTAGCAATGCATTTTCTCTTTGAAGCATTTCAATTTCACTCAAAACATGGTTTTCAGAAGTCTGCTCCCTCAAGCTCATAAGGTGTTGTTGGTTTGGAGTATTATCGAATTTCTCACTGGTTTCGTCATCCATGGCTAAGTCAACATCGAGATTCATTTCCTCCTTCACAATCACAACAGGTTGTTCCACCTTTACAACCACATCTTCCACTGGCTCAGTTTTAACTTTACCCAATTTTGGGGCAACAACTATGTCATTAGGATGACGTTCCTGCTCAGGTACAAATTGTTTTGCTTCCCGTTCCATTCTTTTTTCGTCAGCCTTGCGTTTATTTGCTTTAATTACGGCTCCTCGTGTTATCCTCGAAATGCTATTTTCTGCAATGGACATTATTCTCTTGTTGTTATTCACACATTTAAACTTTTGAAAGCTAACCAAACTTTCTTTTCTAATCCACAAAATGCTATTCTTGTTAGTTAAGTTAAATAATAGATTTTCCTTTTTAGATCAATGAAATAACTTTTATTTCTACCAAACCCTGTAAATCAGTTTGCTGCTTTGGGATTTTCTTTTCATTGCATAAAACATTCTGAGGAGTGATAAAGAAGACCATTTACAACATGCGTACATACTTCTATTACTTCCTGAAACACTTCCGTCCTTTTCAAAATTGCTAAGAGCCCATAATATAGTATTTCATTAAATTCATGTAAAATATCCTTCGTTTCAATTACGTCAACAATATCTTAAAACTCTAAGTAAGCATGCTTGTGGATATAAATATATATTCTGCAGTTTCAATGATTTTAACATATGAAAAAATACAATAGATGAATGCAAATTAAAGGCTAAATGGAATTAAAATACAAACAGAAAATACGGTAGTTATTTTGTTAATGTGCACTTTTACCCTACAAAAAAATCACCGTCATTTGAAGTTGAGTTGAAGTAATATGTAGGTTATGGTTATTATCAAAGGACATGAAAAAGCAGAAAGTAGAAACCTATGCTTTTGTTGAAAATAACGGCATACTACTATTGCTGGCAAACCTATCATTAAACTAGAATATGCAATTGCCTCTACAAGAGTTAGGAACTGTAAAGTTCAAATCAATCAATGAAAATTGTTTCATATGAATGACACAAACAAGTTGAAATTAATGCAACCCGTGTTTTTTGAATTTGCTTCCTGTTTTTAAATGACACTCCACGTGTTGTATGACGTTAAAGCAATAAATAATATGTATGACGCCTGATCCCATGTCATTAATGAAGTTGGCCTAAACTGTTTTGATCAACACTAATGTCTCCGTCAGTAAGCTGCTACCAGTCACAACATCTTTTACAGATATAACGGTTTTTGTAATATTATGCAAAAACATTTATTAAATGACTACTTCCTGTCTGAGTTCATGCAAATCGTTGTTCTTGCCAAAAACCATTTTATTCAGCGTTTTAGCTCCTTATAAGGAACATAACAGCAAATGATAAGCTAGTCATTTCCAAGCTAACCAAAAGCGTAAAAAACTTGTAAGAAATTTAAGGGTTGATTCTGTTTTGAGGCTATAATACTAAGTACTCAGCAAGCATGATTACTGATATTCAAATTTTAAGTTTCAAATTGCTTTCTTTGGAATATTGTTACTTGCCCCGCTATTCCCTAAAGTGGAACTCGGACTACACAGAAATCTTTTGGAATGGACCTAACTGGCGTCTCTATCCCTGGGGATTTCTTCTTCTCTTTCTTCCTATCAACTGCATACTCAACACATATGGACTTGTGGCGTTTACTTACGTAAATCAAAGGCCAGACTTTGATATGATATCTATTATAGTCTGCGTTGGAACTGGATCAATACTATTACCATACTGCTTTTTGTTAATAATGCTGTTGATTTTCAGATATTTATACATCGCTACATATAACCAAGTGCTAAATCTAGAAAGAAATTTGGTTAAAATTTACCACTGTTGCCAATACAACACTAGTGAGAGCACAGGACCACTTCTTTTTGTAGTTGCTGTTTGCGCAGGAATAATTCCATGGTTATCAATAGTTAACAACTTTATCGATCATTACGACGTTATGTACTTTTATCTTGAACAGTATTACCTGGATGATCCAATGTATAGAACATTTAAACAAATGGTTGTTTGCCGGATCATTCGATTAATAGTTGTACTACCTATGCTATTAGAAGGCGTCCGAACTGCTATTGTATTTTTGTCCATGATGATGATTATGTGTGATAGCGTAGTGGGAATTTTAGATATAATGGAAAATAGAGTAAAACATTTAGAAGTTAGCAGACAGTTGTATATTTTGCTGACAATGTATTTTCAAAGGTTAGATTTACTTTTAAAATTTCTTGTGTACGTTGGTCCAAATGTTCCTTTTTGGATGATTATAGCATTGACATGGGCTGTAATTAGAGGTGGGAAAAGAATGGCGCTTACAGCGAATATACTTTGCTTAATTTTACTCATAGGTTTGTTGGTGGGTGCAATGATTATACTTCCAAAGTATATTAAAATTGTAACTTCAGTAAAAGATTTGTTGGAGAAGCAGAAACACCAGGCGTGGTCTAATTGGATGACCACAAAAACCAGAAAAGCAAAGATTATCTGGAAGCAAAGTCATGCATTGTTGGAAATTCGATTTAAGGCTGCACAATTTTTCTATATTACGGAAGATTTTACAATGGAGTATTTCTATTTGTTGTCACAGAGGGTGGTGGATGCGTTGATGCTTTTTGAGTATTAAAGTTAAGTTTGTTTTTACAAATACAATGAAATATATACATTTTAGTTTGTCAATACATATATCACACACAATACCAGACATATACTAAAAAATATTGTGTATAGCATGTCAAATATTTTAGATATGTTTTGTGAAAATTTTTGATGCATTTATGCAACTAATTTTTTAATCTGTTAGAACTGCTTATAATAACAACATTTTTGTTGGATAATATCAGTAGCTAAAAGTACTGTCGTTGAGCAATCCAGTGATGTGAGTCAACATTTTTAGCATATGAATATTATTGTGTATTATAGGATCAACAAAATATTCTCGGCATAAGTTTTAGCATTTTAATTCTAAAAATGTATTGTATTTCCTGTTCAGGCTGTTAACTGTAGACCATGTAAGCATTGTATGGATTAGCGGTAAAAATAAACGTAAATTGGTAGCTTAGTTTGTCCATTTCTGCTTTTCAAAGTATATAGCGTAAGCAAAAACAACAGTGAGTTCTATATTTATTTCTATTTCATTTTTCATGTTATATTTTTGGCGACATAAAAACGCCCAGAAGAATAAGATATTTCCAAACTAAACGTATGCTTGCTTATGCAAAAACATAAAATATTTTTACTATTAGTTGTTTCCAAAATTATCTGTAATAACAAATTCTTAATGCGTTCATGCTAGTTCGTGTAACATCCAGGCGCAATATTCTATTCCAAATACAAAAGATGTTTTATTAGTATATACCATTAATTTGGGTGAAAAACCAAACACTCGCAACATGTTTGGAAAGAAAAGCCTCATATTTCCTTTGTTTTTACTGATTTTCACGTTTGCAGATACATATTCAATGGATATGGCTATACACAACGTAATGTTTGGAAACCAAAACATAAGCAATACTCATTTTGCTGCTCGTTTCAAAATGGTGCAACAAACGTACTTAGACTCGGTGGCAAAACGGCATTCTACACCCGTAATAGAAAATTTGCACCAACTTTTAAAACCATTTGTCACTTCAAGATGTCTTGTTGTTTTGAATAATTACCAATACACTAATTTAAACCAAATGCTAGTAAACTTTCCTTTGTTGTTACGAAATTTTGTTCCTGCCTTGTTATACAATTACGAAGGAGCAAAAGAGATATACGACATGTTTGTTCTAATTTCAAACACTATAACTAGCTTCAACGTAAGACATCCATGTCAAACATCACATTATATGACATCAATCCTAAATTCAGACCGACACAGCCACTGTGTCGAGCTAAACCTGATTGAATTTTCTACCAACTCCAAACCATGGAATTGTGCTGCACAAATTGAACTGTTCAGACCTGACTATGATGACAAACTTGTTTCATATTCGCACATGTTTAACTTTAACTTTCGCACTATTACTAAAAGCCGCTTACAAGTCCTTCATATTCTATTAAATAGTGTTACATCTGAAAACTGGAAAGCCAGTTTAAAGTTGAAAAAACGCTTGCATTCATTTAAAAATGGATTTACAAAATTTGTGACACATACATTATGGGAAAACATAGTTTGTGAAGCGCGTTTTGCATTACTGCACCCAAAAAGTCTAAAAAAACCAATGGGTATTGTAACGACCATTTCTGTATTCTCACCAGAAATTGGTCGTCAAAGCAAAATATCAAAACATAATGTTCAAATTACTACATGGACTCAAATTACCTCCATTGAAACTATTGCAGAACTTGCATTTCCAGCAACTCAAAAGATCACTTGGGAAATTCCAAAAGGTCAGGGTGATCAGTATATAAACTCATTTTTACTTCAGTTAAATAAATGCACTCTAGACAATCCTGTTCAAGCATTTTTTCGCTATAGAAGTTTTAGAAATGATGCTAATAATTTGTATAAGCTACATGCACATACATTGCAAAGCATAATGGGTAATTTCACATTCGAAGATTTCTCCGAAAACAGTTGGTGGCGCCAAAACAATAAAACTTGCCATATGGGCAAATTAGTAAGCGAGTTGAAAGAGGGTTAGCCCATTGCTGCTTGGGATTATAAAAGTAGCACGTTTGCTCAGCCTACGCTGTATTACAATTCGCTTGTGATACAATTTCCCTTTGCAAGTCTTCGGTTTGTGAGTTGTGGCAAAACGCAAATAGCAAAATTTAACTTTAAGGAGTTAAGAGCTGCCTATGAAAATAGTGTATGGCTTAGTATTTTACTCTGTGTAGTAATGCTACCTATAGTTGACAATATATTTCTTGAAGCGAAAACAATCTGCTCACAAGTGACGACGATCATTTCAATTTATAAAGTTTTAGTTGAGCAAGGAAATCCGCTTTCTACCCGGCTGGTAAAGCTTTCAAAAATCCGGATTGTAACTGGAGTGTTACTTTTGATAGGAGTGGTTCTGAGCAGTGCGTATAAAAATACAAATGTATACAATTTGATTTTACCTCGTTCTCGAGTACCTTTTGATACGCTTGAAAAATTACTAACAAACAAATTCGAAGTTCTTAGCAGAAGTAGCCACATTTATACGTTCTGCTTTTTGGACTAACTCATTGCACAAATCTGAAAAGCCTGCAAGTTTCCGGGTGTTGTCCGCTAAAATATTTTGCACTGGAACCTCTAGATTTGGTGGAAATGGACACTGGCTTATCTTCGAATTGAGGATTTATGTGGATTTTCCCGTGAGCCTGTAAGTTCGGTGCCTGGGGGACTTGTATCGTCATCGTCTTTGAAAACCCTGGAGTTTCCAATGGTGATCAGGTATGGGAATAGGGACGATTTGTGCTTTGATTTTTTGTTGTACTTTCCCAGTGTTCAAGTGTTAAATCTGCGTACTTGCTTGAAGAATGCTGGGAAACCAGGGGAAACATTGGCTAAGCACAGTTTGGTGGAGTTGTCAGCGGAATGGCTAAGGAAGGAAAGGATCTACCAGTCAAATTTGTGGAAGTTGATGCCCTGTTTGAAGACCATTGCTTTAAAGAAGAGCAAGCACTACTTTATTCAAGACAATTTAAAATTCCAACCGGTGTTCATTAGAAAGAAGTATAACGAATTTTGTAAAAAGATTAAGAATTGTGCACCCAAAATTGTGTCTTGAATTTAATACAGTTCATCAGCAGGGTTTAACCTATGACCAACCTGGTTTCAAAGAAAATTTTATTTTGGGGCATAAAAATCCATTATTTATACGGAAACTAAAAATTAATACTTTGAAATTTTTAGCTGACTGAACGTAGGTACATTTGTTTCAAATTCGGAAAGATGTTTGGTTTTTTTTTTGGTTTAAAGATGTAAGATGATGACAGATGTAAAATAATGCACTTAACTAGATTAATCTTTAATGAATAAATTGTTAAAAAGTTTGTTCTTTAGAGGTAGCAAATTATTGAGATTTATTTGTAGGTATATTTGTTTTAAAGTTGTTCATGAAATGGGGCGATGCAAGAAAGTTAAGATTAAATCACATGAAGTTAGAATTTTATTTCAATTTTTATTTGAAGTAGTACACAACGTAGCAATAATGCAATACAGAAATTATACAGATGCAATAAAAATTAATATACTGAACAATTATCCTAACAACTAAGCTTTTCTTAAAACTAGAATGCAGTGGAATGACAGGTGGACAGTAAAGTGTTCTTCTGAAATGCAAACTCAAAGAAATAAACCGTGTGCATTCGGATCTACACTACTAGCTTAATTATTCTAGTACTATGTAAAGTTGTGAGAAGTCAAAATTATATAGTTTATTATTTAGTGGAGCTAACTTTTCTGTGGAGCTAATGGGAACGAGTTGGACGCCGACGTTCCCTGGATTCTGGCTGCATTTATATTTATAATATACATATGCAATGAGTAGGTATGACGTATGACCTTGAAACCGGTTTGAGCTTTTTTTTTATTAACAAGTGGATTTTATGCAAAAACTTGTACTTTTCCACAAACAAGCCTCGTTTTCATATATCATTCCCTCAAAAATTCTCCGGTATCATATCATATTCATCATTCTTCAGCTGATGCTTGATCAGTTTACACGCATTTTAACTTAAAGCAACATTGGTATACATTCAATATGTTCGAGTTTTTGCTAATTCTCATAATATTAACATTATCATTAGTGACTTTGTTTCAGAAAAACAAAAAATATGCACAGAATTTGCCAAAAGGTGAGCATAATCATGGCGGTGTTAATTTTATTTTAAAATTTCTAGCTAATTTCATATTCATAATGTTTTATAGGACCTCGAGGTCTCCCTCTTTTTGGAAATATGCTCCAACTTGCCCGTAACTTTCCGTATAATCTTTCCTCCTGGGCACTACAATACGGAAAGATTTACACAATATATCTGGGTTCAAAACCCGTGTTGGTAGTAAACGACGTAAAACTAATGAAGGAAATATTCGGCAGTATGGAATCCACCGGAAGATATCAACACGATCTGATGAGCCTTTTGTACGAAGGAAATTGGGGGATTGTTAATGCCGAAGGAGAAACTTGGCTAGAGCAAAATCGTTTTTGTATGTCAACCATGAAGACTCTTGGATTTGCTAGTGGCTCATTTCTGGATCCAATCATTCTAGATGAAGCGGATGATCTTTGTTTGTGGATTGATGAAAAAGTTAAAAACGGCACTAACGACAACATTTATTTTAACAAAATTCTATTGCAACTAACAAGCAACACCATTTGGAATATTGTCACAGGTGAAAGAATCAAGAGCAAGGATTCTAAAATGGTTCAAGTGCTGATAAACTGGGTAAATGCGCTAAATGTTGCTACAAAAAGAGGACTTACATTTTTGCCTATACTCAAGTATATAGCTCCAGAAAAATGTGGATATAATGGATACATCAAAGCTGTTCGAGATCTTCACAAATTGTGTCAAACTTATTTTGATAAACATAAGCAGGCTAGAGAAATGTCTAAAGAACTTAAAAACTCTCCACCGACTAATATGATTAGCGCTTATTTGGAAAAAGTGGAAAATTGTGATGACCAAACTAGTTCATTTTATGGAGAAATTGGAATGAAAAATAGTTTTCATTCGGTGACGTCATTATTTTTGGCTGGAAGTGAGACTACCGCTAGTGCATTAAATTGGCTTATATTTTACTTGGCTGTGAACCCAAAAGTTCAGAAACAAGTGCATGAAGACATTGATCAAGTTATTGGAAGGGATAGAGATCCAACACTAACCGATAGACAAAGGTAAAATACCTACATTATCTTATTCAGATTTTGAGAAAAATATAACAAAAAATTATTTTTTTTGAAAGAATGCCTTATATGGACGCCGTTATCTTAGAAACGCTACGATATTGCTCACTCATTCCACTTGGAGTAATTCACCAGCTTTTGGGTCCCGTGCAATATGAAAGTTTTAAACTGCCAAAGCAAATGATTCTTATTGCTAACCTTTACCACGCAAATCATAATCCAGAAATTTGGGCAGATCCTGGAAGTTTTCGCCCTGAAAGATTTTTAGATGGTAGTGAGATTGAAAGGAAATTGTTAAGGGACTCTGTGGCTACATTTCACGAAGGAAAACGCAGATGCCCAGGAGAGCAGATGGGAAAGGATACAATGTTTCTATTTGCTGCAAAGCTGTTTCAAAAATATGAGTTTTATCCGGATAAAAATATTTGTGCAGAAAAATACACGAAACCTACAATGGGATGGATTTTGTGTGCACCAGAAATTGGTGTACATGTTGAGCCCCGATTACTATAAATCGTCACCCTGAGCCTTCTCAAGCGATCGCACCTGTTGGAAATGTTGTATACTTCCAAAAATAATACTCAGCAATTTACAATAAAACTCTCCATCAGAGTCAAACTAAATAAATACAATTGCATTACAACCTTTTTAATTCTTTGTGTGAACACAAATAATTTTCTGATTTTTTAATTTACTAACATAAAATTTGAATCCGCCAAACCAAAGCTAACAATTAGATATATTGATATTATATAAAAGCTGGAATCAATTAAATGAATGATTTAGTATGGAATGAATTCAAACCAGCATTTCTACGTTTTACTATTATTATTACTAAATCCCCTTTGATGTCAACATAATAAAATTATACATAGTCATAACGACTAATCGAATTAAAACCGGTTACGCCCAGAACAGTACTGTTACGAGTTGGCTAGCAAACATTTTACACTTACTTCAGTTTCTTCAAAATATTAGTCAATTTTATTGAATGTGTTTAAGGTCGAACATACAGAAGTGCCAACGTTGGCTGACAATATGTCGCATTGCACTTTGTTACTTGTGTTTTTTGATTTGTCGTTTTTCTTACTTTGCACTCCTTTTAGAATAACAAAAAACAAAACAGGAAACTATTCAATCTCTAAAAACAGGTTTCAACAAATTCTATGTTTGTTATTTTGTCTAGCCGGAAATATTGTTCTCCGAGTTCCGTCTTTGTTTCGAGTGCTAAATACTTTAAAAAACGACAATTTTAATGCAAAGAATTATTTTATACCATCGGCACATCTAATACTAGCACTTCTAGAGCTACAACTACAAAAACTTTTCTGGACTTCTCAGTCCCAATTACTAAGTTTGATAAACCATACAGCAGTCAACGAGCATTTGCCAACAACGCGACAGGTATCCTAGTGTACAATTGCATTTTAACAAAAGTTTTATACAATCCGTATATTTGTTTGCAGAATCGAAGGAAATTGTTTTACTTCTGCATAATATGCATATTTTATGCTTGCCAAACTTTCCAAGAGATGCTGCAAGCAACATTTGCTAATCCGTTGCAACTTTCCTCTGGTCTAGTTTGGAGTGATGATTTTGTTTTGCAGTACAACAGCATCTATGATGAATTTTTTAATAACAGCTTAATCAAAATGCCAAGAGATCCAGACAACCAAATAAACACAGTGCTTGCCATAGTATTACTATTTTGCCAGTACCAACCATGGATGCTTGGCTACTATATTTACTTTTTTATTTTTGTGTCCGTTTTTACCTTTTGGTCTATTGTATACTCTTTTACAAAAAATCTAAAAGCAAACCGGTTAGTTTTAATGTCAGATGCTGAAACTGACTTTAAAAACAATTCCTGTTATCTCGAATTATGGTCATTGCAAAGAAAGAAAATGTTAAGTGCTAAGCCTTTGGAAATTCAATTTGTATTACAAAATCGCAAAGTGTTATGGAAAAATGTTTACAGGACATTTCAAGTGATCAAGAACATTTCTGAATGTTTCAACAGCATATATGGGAACATTATGTTAAGCTACATTTCACTCGCAATTTTGTACTATTCGGTTTCATTTAGTGAAGTTGTATCCATGCAACGCTTATCAAGATGTGTGAACTTTGTAACAACTTTAGTTACACTTCTTTTGACCGCTGATACATCTCATCGGGTAAGTGCTTCTATATTATTTCAAATTTATAGGAGTTTTGTAACATAAATTTGAAATTTTAGATGGTTTATTTAAAAACCTGGATAAACCATGAAACAAACGAAAGCGCTATTTCAGAAAAGGAGTACAAAGCAGTAAAGCGCGATTTAAAAGAGCAAGTAATTGGTGTGCAGGCAGGAAATATATTTACAATAACTTATTCAGTTTTGTGGAATGTAAGTTAAATTTATAATATGAGGATCAATTTTACTTATGCTTGATTTTATTTGTAACTAAGTAACACACCGTCCTGAGAAGTGTTTATTTTTTATTTCAGGCATTGGTCTGTTCAATTACATTTTTCATCATTTGTCTGACACCAGGAAAATAAAAATGAATCTGTACACATCATCAAACCATAGCCAACAAAGTGTTTTAATTATTTCTTTAGGAAAACCATATCAGCTGCAAGTGAAGCTATACCTCAAAACCACAACTACAGTAATTATGCTATAAATACAACATGTGTACCAATTTTTAAATTACGTACAACTTAAATACTTATTCCAAATAAAATTACAATTAATATTTATTCCTATTCCTACAGTAATGTCCTACAATTTGAAGGACAAAACGTATGAGGTGGGGCCTAGTCAATTATGTTAATCTAGCAAATTACACAAACAGGCAAATAAAGTTGTGAAACTTTGTGTAACTGACTTTAAAAATTGCATTCAAGAAATTTTTCATTACGAATGTGCTCTTAGAATGATTTTATCAAGAGCACTTTAAAATTACTTATCAAATGCACTAACGTAATCATCATTTTTAAAAGCGCTTCAAAAAGTTTGGATTCATGGCATGTATTTCAGACATTGTTGATATGTTCATGCCAAGTTTTCTGCTGCAAGCAGAAACGCTTTTGGTTCTAGCTTATTATTTCCAATTATTACATGCGTTGCCGTTTTAGTTCTTATCAAAGTTTAAAATTTAGTAAAGCCTTATATTAAAAAATTAATACTTTCATTGCACCTATGTCTTGTACCGACCGTTGCAATATTACATTTCTGTTCTGTCGTGATGTTGAAAATCCTAGAACAACTCATGCAACCAAAAATATTGACGAACTTTACATATTTTACCTTGGTAACAGTAGAGAATTTGATCAAGCAATTTTTAAGGATGTGCGTTTGGTAATAAATGAAAACATCAATGGTGGGTCATTGGAAAATGTTCGCTGTTACAGACGATGTGCGTATAAAGAGAGAAATGGAACCCACAACAAAAATGCGTGATGATCTAGAAATCTTACAAACTGCAACAGGTTAAACGTCTATAGAGTAAATATTAATATTATGTGGTTCAGAGCCCATTTATGCTCGTTAAGAGCCAATGTAGCCTGGTTGGAATAACTGTACAGACGGATGGACGGACAGGCAAACAAACACGATACAGAAGCAGTAAGCTAATATATAAATTGAACATAATTTGTATATTATATATTGAAATTAATAATATCTGTGAAATATTTTAGTAATGTGATACAATATAAACAAGTTTTTTTAAATCGGTAATATACATTCAGATATCTATATTTACCAATTTAATTGCTGTTTAACAACCATCAGAGAATTCATCATATAAATCTGCAAGGCATTCAAGTAATTAACCTTAACTTCGTTGTCCATAATGCCAATACTCCCTATTGGCACTGCTAAAGGCCTAAATGCTCGAATAACTCTACTCATTTGCTTTTGTATACCATTTTTATCATTATTGGCAGTCATACGCTTCCAGTTACAAATTATTCTCGAACTAACCTCAAAATATGCACATGCCAGTTGAAATATGATATCAATCAAGGATATCAGTTCTATTCCGAACACTACTGCTATGCAGTAAGCACCAAGAGGCACAAATTTCCAGCCAACTACTATTGCATTAAATACAGTTAGCATAGCAAAAAAGTAAAAGCAAAGTGCTCCTGCTACAAAGAATTTTGCACACGGATGTACAATTTGTAAAATTATATCAATTTCTTTATACACCATAAAATATTTAAGTCTAAGTAACAAGTTTCTAGTTGTAGAAGCTTTCAAACACCTTTTTAAAATAGTGTCAAGCATAACAGCATGGCAGGCCACGCTAAAAGCAAGCGTCATAACACTACTTATAGCAACAAAGGCTAAAAACAGAAGTGTGAAAAAAACTGAAATGTATATAAACAGTTTTGTAACGGTAGGCAAGAAAGGATACTTGAATTTAATTAAGACCAAAACAGGATAAACACCACTGTACGTTACATAAGCAGGTATTGCCAGCGTTGTAAAATTAAAAGCGTAATACAAGCTGTATAGAAAAATACCCATCCAGTCAGCAAGTTCCCTTCGTTGAAATGCTTTGCAAATTTCTGGAAATCACAATTTAATGATTTTGTAAATATCAACTTAAAATTATTTTAATTTTTAAATATTTAGGTCAATACCTTTGCAAAATGATGCATTATCAATATCTTCATTGGTTAATGAAACATGACACAGTTGGTGGTATCGTGGTTTAATATAATTGCTAACATTAGCAAGGGTTTGTCCGTACAAAAGCATAACAATATCTAGTAAATATACGGCACTTGCAAAAACTGTGACAAATATCCATACAATTTGGAATTCAAAAGTCACGAAACTTAGTTTATATCTAAACCCTAGGAAAGATAACACGTCTGCAAACCATATAGTACCAAGTCCTAAAAATAGGTAGAGTAAAACATTGTGAGGAATCAGTTTACGCCAGCTGGTTTCACATTTAACCCGATTTTGATTACAGTCCCATGAATATCTTGAGGAGCACCATGGTTCCATAAAAAAATCGGCAAGTTTCTGATTACTTAGAAGAAGCTTCTGAGTTAATGGAGTACACATTTTGTATACAAATTAATCCAATTGTATTCGGATATAACGTTCCGTGCACTTACAAAAAGTGCATGATATTAGACTTCTTGTGTTGGCTCTTATAGAGCATTTTCTAAATAAAATAAATGTACGGACGTAATACTGCCAACTGTTCTAAGGCCAGCTTGTCTTTTAACCTTAGTTGTAATTCTGGCTGCCTAATTTCCACAAAAACGGAAAAGGTGAAAAATGTATTTACAAAATGGAGAAATTTATATATTAGAAGCAACAAAACTAGAAAACTACAATTTCATATAATTTAAACATTAACTCTAATAGATAAGACATTGGTGTATATAAATAACAGCCTTCATTGGCAATACAAACTTACCACGTGAAAATTCCATCAAGTAATTTAGTAATTTAGACAAATTTAAACTGACTGTTACTGAACTTTTACAACTAAATTAAAATAAATATGCCATTATATTATCTAACAAGGTTAACATTATATCAAGTTTTAGCTACATGAACGTTTATAATTGTCAAGGATATTAGTGTTGTAAGTTTTACTACCTTTTTCACCTCCTTTGCTGCTTTACGTTTATTTAAAGGACACACACGACATAAAATTATTGAAAAAGGTTTTGTTTTGTAAATGTTGCGATTTGGCATGTTGGATTTTAAATGGTAAAATTTGATTGGTTGGTTTTATTATAAATTACTACATACTTTTCTTGCTATAAAATATTTTGTAACCTAAGACTTGGGGTTTTGTGGATTAGGACAAAATGGGCTTTTGTATTATAATTGGGGTTGCGTTGTAGGCACGTTTACATTTTTATCGGCTTTTGCTTTTGTTTGTATGGTTCACCATTTACTAGTTAATTGATAAAATAAGTGGTTTAATTGAAATTTGTAAAATCAGTGTTCTGACTTGCTGTATAGAGAATTTATAAAAATAGCAACAACAGTTTACGTGTCATGCATATATTTCTGCTTTTGTAGAAAGATTTCATAATTTTGGTCTTAATTTCCTGAAGATACCAATGGACTTCTAAAGTAGAAGTCAAATTGCAGCTTTTGTACTAACAAACGTTGACTGTGTTACTGTTGTAGAATTAAATTCATCTTCCGCGAAGAATATTTTATGGTTTCGTTGAATCAAACAATGAACAATGCGAGCGTTATCCGCAATTTCGGTTAACAGCACATTGTCCAAAAATTGTTAACGCACCAAATATTTTATAATCGAGAACTCTATCAATTAGAACCGAATATTTCCGTTTCTGGGAGAGCAAAATTTAGAATGTCAAATAACTTTGCTAATGCTACTTGTACACATCTTTCTTAAAACCAAACAATTAAATACAATGTAGTTTTTAAAATGTTTGAATCTTTCGTATATTGTTTAGTTTCCAAAATTAAAAAAAGTGGTATAAAATTAAATGCTCGCTATTTAAACAGCTGCAGCAGAAACCTTGAGTACACCCTTGAAGGACATTTTAAACATGATAGACATTATGACGTAGACAAACGATATTCGAAAATAAATTGCCATACAATTGATTCAAAAAATGAAAATAGCAAATGGCATCCAAATTGTATTTTGTACATGTTTTTGTTTTGATATTTCGGATCATATTATAAACTTATTTAATTATATTTCGGCTTATTTAATCAATTTCTTTTTTTAAATTTCCTTACCATGAAGTCCATACAAGACAGGAATTTTAGGGATAAACAGTAAACTTGAAAAACCAGTTTGTCCATGATATGAAACTAAATTTTGCAGAAAAATTATCAGAAAATTTGCAGAACTTTGTAAATAATTATTTTATTTATATGTTGTATAACGTTTCAAAATCATATAAAAACCGGATTACGTAGCCTTTAAGTCATACAGTATGGATCATAATTGCGCCTGTAAACTTGAGCAATAACCTTAATCATTAGGTCCTAATGTATAACAAATTGTTCAGCCCTTAAAATATATATTTAGAATAAATGAAAAAAATACTTCAAATTCTTAAACCAACCTTCAGTCCTTTGTGCAACACTCCGGTTAACAAAACGTAGAAACTAAATCCAAATAATCTTTTTTTTTGCAATTCCACTGTATCAGATAAGCAAAAATGATAAGCAACCGAATACTCTTACTTTTAAGGCTTTCCACCAACATTGGAAACAAAATAGGATCCATTTATCTAAAGTTTGAAAAAAACTCGAACATTTGCAAAAATGATGAAAGTACTGTCAAAACAGTTCGCCGAAATTTCTTCCTGCTTTGCGTTTGGGCCTTTGTTAATGTTGGAGAGGCAATAAAATATAAACGCGAAAACAACTTGGATAGTTTCTTGTTGTTAATATTTTTCATTGTACTCTTATCAGCCAGTATATTCGTACAGTCCATTTTTGTCTATTACCAAATCGAATTCTGTCAATTAGTAAACGGTGGCTTGATGTTTTTCAAATACTTTCAAGGTATGCAAACTTTAAAAATTTGCTTAATATTTCTGCAAACATAATCGGGTATTTAAAAAACTATTTCAGGACGATATATGACAGACTTCAACCCAAACAAAGACAAGTTTAACCTGCAACTTGACACTTTTATTTTTTCAACGTGGAGTGCAGTTTGGGGTTCCTTTATGTTTGCTGCCTTATACTGCGTTTATGTTCCAAGGGGTGTTAATCTGTTTGCAGCGTTGGTTCCTGAAACGTATTACGCATATATTCCGTGGGGTTTAGCTAGCACCATTTTTCACATCTATTTGATAATCGTTTTGGCATCTGCTTACTCCACTGCTGTATTAGCTGCAGCAATTTATTATGTTTATTTAACTGTAACATTTACAAAAGAATTACAACTAAATAGGAAATTTTACAGATCTTCGTGCATGTTAAGGGAAGCTAGTAACTTAACTAACGTTTACAGATGTTTTCAAGTTTTAAATTCGTATGTTTTGTGCATTGTAGCAAAATATGCTTTATTTTTTCAATTATGTTGTTGGATAATGCCAATTTATTGTAGCACAGTGTTAATACGTTGTTGGCCTGAAATCACAGGTGTTGTGAAGATATTCATTTTAGGAATTATTTGTATAGCTTTTAGTAGTTGGTGTATTGTGTTGCAATTTGGAAAGTATTTGCATGTTAGAGGAGAGAAAATTTTAAGGAGTTGGAAACTTGCTAAGTGGAGAGACAGACGTGAAACTAAAATTATGAGCAAATTTAGCAAGTCTTGTGGGTTAATATTAATTCAGTATGGGAAGGTTATGGTTATTAGAAAAATTACGCAATTTGTTTATGTAAAGAGTGTGCTTAAAGGTGTGTTCCGATCTTTGCTAGCGTTGAAATAAAAACTCTACTTTACGTTTTAAGTAAACGTTGGTCAATTTTAAGGCATTTCGTCAATTTATTCTGCCATGTTAAACCTTTGTTAAAAATTCACCAGTTAGCAATTAGAGATATTTAGTATTGTTATGAATACATAATTTTCTTTTTAAACCAAAAATTCCATTCTCATCCACTTTAAAAAAAGAAGTCACTGGCCAGAAGTTATTTTGATTCTCCAAATTCACATCTTTGTTATTTCAGCGATTTCTCAAAAACTCCTTAACGATTGGTATTCAAATTCAAATTTTATTCAAAGTTTGGCTTAATTTTGTTGCTATAAATATTCAATGCTATAACCCTTCACTACTTTTTGCATTGAAAACAGAAAACAACCTGGCTTAGACCCCATTGAGCTGGATTCAAAAAATGAAGCGTACAGATTGATGGATGGACGGACAGAGAAACAAACAAAATACAGAAGCAGCGAGCTAATACATGCATTGAACGTAAGTTATTTATTAAATATTCAACCTACAAATGGCTCAAAAATATTGTAGCAATGTCACACAAAATAAACAAGTTTCTTAAATCAGTATACATATATATACATGCATTCAATACAAACAATATGCATTCAGATCTCTATTTTCAACAACCGTACTTGCTGCTTAACAACCATCAGAGAATTCATCATAGACACTTGCAAAGCATTCAAGTAATTAACTTTAACTTCTGTGTCCATAATGCCTATACTTCCTAATGGCACGGCTAAAGGCCTGAATGCTCGAATAACTCTACTCATTTGTCTTTGTGTACCATTTGTATCATTAGCAGCAGTCACACGCCTCCAGTTAAAAATTATTTTTGAACTTTCCTCAAAATACGCACATGCCAGTCGAAATAAGATGTCAATACAGAATACCAGTTCTATTCCAAGTATCAGTGCTATGCAGTAAGCACCAAGAGGCACAAATTTCCAGCCAACTACTATTGCATTAAATACAACTAACATTGCCAAAAAGTCAAAACAGAGTGCTGCTGCCACTAATGGTTTTGTACACGGACGTACAATTTGTAAAATTATATCAACTTCTCTATACACCATAAAATATTTAAGTCTAAGTAACAAGGTTTTAAGTGTTGACGCTTTTAAACATCTTTTTAAAATAGTGTCAAGCATGAAAGCGTGGCAGGCTATACAGAAAAATAGCGTCTTAACCATATTTATAGCAACAAAGGCTGCAAACAATAATATGAAAAAAACTAGAATGTAAATAAACAATTTTATAATTATAGGTAAAAAAGGGTACTTGAAATTGATCAAGACCAAGATGGGATGGACACCGCTATACGTTACATAAACAGGTATTGCTAGCGTTGTAAAATTGAAAGCAAAAAACAAACTGTATAGCAAAATACCCAGCCAGTCAACGGGTTCTCTCCTTTGAATTGCTTTAGAAATTTCTGAAAATCATAAGGTAAATATTTTAATAAATATCAATTTTAAAATATTTTAACTTATAATTAATTACCTTTGCAAAATGATGTGTTATCAATATCTTTCTTGGTTAATGAAACATGACAGAGTTGGTGATATCGAGGCTTGATATAGTTGCCAGTGTATACAAGGGTTTGTCCATACACAAGCAGAGCAATATCTAATAAATATACAAAACTTGCAAAAACCGTTATAAACACCCAAACCATTTGATATTCAAAATCTACAAAACTTAGTTTATATCTAAATCCTAGGAACGACAACAGATCTGCGAACCCTATTGTTCCCACTCCTAACAATAAATACATTATAAGATTATAAGGAATCAGTCTACGCCAGTTGGCTTCAAATTTAAGCAAATGTTGATTACAGTCCCATGAAAGTCTTGAGGAGCACCATGATTCCAAGAAAATGTCAATAAGTTGCTGATTACTTTGTAGTAACTTCAATGTTAATGGAGTACCCATTTTGAAAGCAAATCAATTCAACTGTTTAGTGACTATATATTCAAAGATAACGTTCAAGGCACATACACAAACTGCCTAATAGTAACCTGATGTATTGGCTTCTATAGAACAATTTCGAAATTTACATATACGGACGCAATACTGCTAATTGTTTGAAGGCCCTCGTGTCCTGCAGCCGTAGCAGTAAGTTGAACAGCCTAATTTTCGCAAAAACGGAGAATGAGAGAAAATTGAGCAATTTATGTTTTTAACCAGCCAATGGTAAGCCATACAAATGCTCGCTGCCCAACACAGTATTATAAAGATAACACAGGAATTCTCTAAGAGAACACAATAGGTTACACCCAATTTGCCTGATTTTAATCCAGTTTGCCTTATGTTAACCAATTTGTCTGGTGTAGAAAATAAAGCAAACCGACGCACAGACAGACAGACGGACACACTATGTCTTAATAAGGTACTCTGCTGAAGCAGCAAGCTAATAACCACTAAAACGGAAAACCATAAGTTCGAATAATTTTACATAAACTATAATAGGTAAGACATTGAAGTAATTTTAGAACAACCTTCATATTCAAAAAATAGCATGTTATATTCAAACGAACAATCCGGAAAGAGATAAACTGATTTTTACATGTAAATTAAAATAAATATGCCATTATATTGTCTAGCAGGATTAGTATTTTTTAGGTATAGAAACGGTTTTTAATTTGCCAGGATTTCAATGTCTTAAGTTTTACAACTTTACATCAAACCTTCCTTTGCTGTTTTACTTATATTTGTAGCTTAAAGGACGTAAAATATTTGATAACAATTTTTAGTAATAAATGTTGTAATTTGGCCAGCTTCATTATAAATCTAACATTTGAATAAGCTGCTTATTGTATACATTATGCACTTTTATTCTGGATATCTTGTTATATAACGTTTTGTAGCTTTCACCTTACATTCACATGTTATAGGTGTAGTACAGGAACGTATTGCGTTCCCAACATTGAATATTATTTACATTTTCGACTGCAGCAATGCAGTTCAGTATTTCATTTTGTTCTGTTACTAGTTAAGTAGCGATTAGCATTTATGTCCAATATTTGTTTCTAGCTTTTGTTTGTATTTGCTTGTAAAGTCAAGTTCAAGTTTACTTCAAAGGAGAGTACCTGTAAATAGATATTATGCAGTTATATGAAAACATGAGATTTATGAATTGAATAAGAAATATTATGTATGAATATATTTGTGTGACGAGAGAAATGGGAGTTTTAGATTTTTCTGTTCATTCACTTGTAGAGTTCCTTAGAGAGAACTTCTCTTTGCTTATCGTTTGTAGATTTTGTTCTTTTCTCTCGCCATCAGTTTGCGTGTATATTTCTTGCTTTGTAGATTTTGAGTTGATTCTTTTGCTCAATAAAATAGATAGTTTTTAATTGCTAAATTAAACTACGTTGTGCTGTGTATCTGTCCATTTTATCGTGCATAATTTGCCTATCGTGTCATTGCCGTATACTCTGCAGAAAGGGATCTTTCCTGGAGCGTTTAGTTGCCAACCTACGTGGATAGAGATTGGAATATCGTAAGATAACATATTATGCATAATATTCGGTTTTGATATTGCTTTATTGCTGTGTTGCTGTGTTGTGCATTAGTTCTCTATATTCCACGCATAAATATACATACCTTCCGGCCGTACATAGGTTTTTACCATAAATCAAACCTCTTATAATGAGTATGAAAAAAATAAATGAATTAACGATGTTTGAGGACATGTTTTGATAACTCAGAAAGTTTATTGTTGACGTTTCGACTTCTAACTGTAAGTCTTCATCAGAACAATGGCAAGTAGCAAAACATTTTTTTGGTGAGTTACTATTACAATATAGTTAGCTGTTTAGGTCCTGCTTAACAACAATAAGAGAACTCATCATGCAATTTTGCAAAGTATTCAGATAATTAGCCTTAATTTCTCTATCCATGATTCCAATATCTCCTGCAGGTATTGCAAGCGGTCTGAATGATCGAATAATGTGTACCAAATGTGTATGTATAACAGCAACCCGCTTCCAATGAACAATAATTTGTGTACTTAGCTCAAAATATGCGCATGATAGCTTAAATATAATTTGAATAAAAAGTACCATTTGTATTCCAAATGCTAGTGCAACAGAGTAAGCACTTAATGGAATTAATTTCCAGCCAAATATCACCACGTTGAATACGACTAGCATTGAAGCAAATGACACGCATAGTAGTATTGCGATAAGGGGTTTAAAAATCGGAAAAGCTATTTTTAAAACAATATCTAATTCTCGATACAGTATAAAGTTTCTATAAATAAGTGACAAGTTTTCATTTGTGGAAGTTTTCAAACAAGTTTTTAGAATAGTAACTAGCATTAGTGCGTAGCAACACAATGGATAGGCAAATGTTTTTATAATATTAAATCCAACATAAACTACAACAAGAATCAAAAAGAAAACCATAACATCAATGCATAATTTCACAATTATTGGCAAGTTGGGGAACCCATAATCCATTAAAACCAAGAGGGGGTGTTTACGACTGAGTATCAAAAACAATGGAATTGTAAAAGTTGCAAAATTGTAGGCCGTATCTATGCAATATAGAAAAATACCCATCCAGTCACAAAACGTTCCTTTTTTAAATATGTTGCAAATTTCTGGAAAATCAAAAAATTACATGTTTTTGTTAACACTGACTGGATACTAGTCACTGAAAAAACATTGATTTAATTTATTTTGAAAATTAAATGGCAACAAATTACCTTTATAAACTGACGCGTTTATAATATCTTTCTCAGTAATTGAAATATTGCATAGTAGACAATATTTAGGTCCCACATATTTACCACAGTAAGCCATATCTTGTCCAAACAGAAGTAGTGTTACGTCTAACAAGTAAATGAAGTTGGCAAATACTGTGAAAAATATCCAAACAATGTGATATTCCAATGTTACAAAATTCAGGTTGTATTTAAGTGAAACAAACGAAAGCATGTCAGCAAAGCCTAAAGTGCAGACTCCTAGTAAAACGTACACAACAGTATACTGTGGAATAAGTGCACGCAAATTGGTTTCTGCTTCAAGTTGGCGCAACTTCTCGTTCCATGAAAGATGAGAGGGACACCAGGACTTAAGTAGCGTGTCGTTTAGTCTTTGATTATTGCGTATCAACTTAAGCGTCAATGGAGAACTCATATTTTGCTGTTTCTCTCAAACAAACGTTAGAAGGTTAATTTTGACGTTGAAAGTAAAAGAGCTAAAACTTTTTGTACTAATACAGTGTACTTATTACCAAGTACTTGCAGCCAATTGAAGGACAAATTAATAAATTAATATGACTTTTAAATTAGCCATGATTGCACATGTTAACTTTTATGTATGACGCAAACATTTTAAAAATTATTTACCTTACATGCCAATGCAATGCCAGTGCTATTGAGGGTCTTCGGAAATGACTACAAATGTTAACCTTAATCATTGATGCTCACTGTATATACATGTACATGAAGGACAAGTACTAGTGATAGTTTCATGCTTTTTAAAATCCTAGTGGCATTAGATCATAAAATATTTCAGAAAGTTTATTTTAATCGAGATAAAATTGAGACAATTTTTATAAACATGTTTTGTTATTAAGACAGACGACTATTTTGATAATTAGCAAATACGACACACTTTAAAAATTTGAGAATTATGAACTAAACGAAGACTGTTCCATCTTTCTTGCAAAATTATTTTTGATAACTCATGACATGTTAATGTATACGACACATACTAAGCTATAAAAAGCGACATGTAAAAGTTATAATGTAGAAACGTAAGTTTAAAATAGTTGTTAAAACAAAACCAATATTTCTGAATATTTTCACATCATACCATGTAATTTTAGGTATTCCTTAACTGCAATTAGAGAATTCATCATATAAATCTGTAGCGCGTTTAGGTAATTAACTCTAATTTCTTTGTCCATTATACCAATGTCTCCCACGGGCACAACCAACGGCTTCAATGCTCGTATTAGACGTACCATTTGCTTTTCTATGTGTGCAACGCGCTTCCAGTTAAAAATGATTTCTGAACTTAATTCAAAATAAGAACACGAAAGTTGGAACAACAAGTGAATAAAAAATATCAACTGTAACCCAAATATAGGTGCAACGGAATACGCTCCTAAAGGAACTAGTTTCCTTCCTAGTACTACAACATTAAATACCACTAGCATGCAAATGAAATATATGCATAGATTTAATGCCACAAAGCACTTTAAAAACTTACTAAATATCTTCAAGATAATATTTAGCTCTTGATATACCTTAAAGTATGTACGTCTAACTGACACATTTTCGGTTAGGGATTCCCTCAAACAGGCTTTAAGAACACAGTTCTTCATTACAGAAAAGCAGCACATGGAAAATGCAAATGTTTGTACAATATTCACTCCAACATATGAAATAACAAAAATTACACGAAAACTGAAATATCAATAAGAAACTTGACAACAATGGGCAATGCAGAAAATTTAAAATCGATTAAAACAACAAGTGGGTGTTTTCGGCTGTATATAACAAACAGAGGTACTACTAAATTTGCAAAGCTGTATGCTACATACATGCCATATAAAACAATTCCAAGCCAGTCAATAGATCCTCCTTTACGAAAGAGCTTGCCGATTTCTGCGAATTAAGTATTTTTTCAAATATGATTTTTTTCTGAATTGGGACATAATGAGACTCAATTACCTTTAAAAACTGAAGTTTTATCAATATCGCTTTGTGTAATCGAAATTGTACAAAGTCGACGATACCGCATACCAATGTAATTTCCACAACTAACAAAAGTTTCTCCAAACACATGCAACGTTAAATCTGTTAGATACACAAAACTTACAAATAGTGTGATGAACATCCACAAAATGTGATACTCAAGTGTTATAAAACTCAACTTATATCTAAACGCAAAAATTGACAGAATGTTTGCAAAAGCCATGTTACAAACCCCCAGTATAATGTAGACAACAATATAGTGCGGTACTAATTTACACGCGTTGGTTTCAAATTTAAGCTGATTTAGTTTACAGTCCCATGCAAGTCGAGGAGGACACCAACGTTTTAAGAAAATGTCATTAGCTTTCTGATTACTTTGAAGCAACTTAAGTGTTAAAGGAGAACTCATGTTTACATTTAAAATAAATATCTCCACACAAATATGAAAGTAAACGCTTTACGCTTCTATAAGGACTTGTTGACTAGATTTAATGCATTGTTGTTTGACTACAGTAAAAATCATTTTAGATTATTTCTATTGAATTTAAAATTAGAAAAGTATTGCATTAAGCAATGCATTATAGTGAAGGTTTCCCTTCAAACCAAGCTTATAGTCTATAGAAATCTTGTCAATTTCGAAAACTACAAGGTAAATTGAACAGCACAACCTCCAAACCAAAAACGGCAAATGCATTAAAACAGTACGTTTAAGGATAATTGCGCAATTTTATAGCAGCTGGTATTGAATTCATGGACGCATTCAAATGTGGCAATTTGGTTTGTTTGGTTTTTCGTATATACCGCTAAAGTGACAAGTATAGGCGTGTATACAAATTTCAATGTCATCAATTAACTCTCAGGGTTTCTTCAAAATGTATCCTCAGAAATTAATACACAGATTAAAAATTTTATAAATAAAGCCGTTTTACTTTATTTACACAGACATTTTAATTTCCAGGTTTTAAAGCTGTCAGGACCATTGTTATTTACGATGGGTTATATATATGCTGGGTTCCCTCTAAAGTTGTTAATACGACTGTTATTTGCAGTTATAGATTCAGATAATTTCCGTAAATTGTATCCTCATTGAAAGGGATGTTGACACTTGGAGTTGTATTAATAACCGTTGTAAACTCAGTGGACCAGCAATAAAATTTCCGATTCTATTGCGCATTCAAGTTTTATTCTCCGCTTAAAATTAAAAATGGCTTATTCTCCGCTTTAGGCATCAATTATGGATGGAACAGATGATAATGTTTGAAACGTGGCACATGTATAATTTTTTATTATACAGTAGAACTCAAACTAAGCTTTTATAAGTGTGGAGGTCATATGATCGATTTCTCTATTTATCAGCCAATCAGAAATTGACATCATAATGCATCGTCAGCTGAACGATTTTTTATGCGGACAGACAATCAGCTGACGATGCATCATGATGTTAATTATGATTGGCTGATAAATAGAAGCATCGACGTGTGCGGTCTTGAAAAATGAAAACGGTACACATAAAATGACTTTAACAGTTTTAAAAGCTTAGTTTGAGTTCTACTCTATTACAGTTGGCAAATGATCAAGTTATAAAACTAATAGAGTCTCAATTATAGAGAATGCTTTACATCACATATGGGTAAGGGTTAAGTCTAGCTATTGTTCAGCCTACAATTCAACCAATCATAAAGCTATAAAAACAGTTGTGACCATTCACAAATTAATTTCATTAGGTTAAAAGTTTTATTACATTAAAGTCATTTATTGGTTTTAGAACTACTTTTCGATAAATCTGCTACCCCGAGATATCATTAAATATTATTTGAAAGTAATTTAAGAGTACAAATTGTTTAATAAAATGCTGTATCAAAATGATTGTTATACTATAGCTAATAGAGTTTCAATTCCAAGGTTAAAAACGAATTTATAAAGAATAACGTCTGCATTCGGCAATTTGTGTAGAAAGCATACTAAATGAAAAACATTGATAAGAACGGGTTCAAAAATGCTTTGTTTACGATTAGAATAAGTTGGTGAAAATTAGATCCATTAAAACCTATGAAAAAGAGGTTGGGCATCAATTTTGAAGCGATTAGCATTAAATTTGAAATAGCAATCATTCAGTTTTAAAATACAGAGGTAACCTTTAAACAAAATCGACGTGGTAAAGTGTTCAGGATACCAAAAAGTAGAACTACTTCTGCTATAGGTGTGTTCGATAGTCGACACTCTAAATTTGTTATCAGAAGATAGTCTCGCAGTTCTGGGTACAGTACAGTTGAAACCACAAAAAGGATATTTACAAACCATAATAATAAGCTATGGCAACGAATTTGGGATCCAGTTCACTGAATTTACTCAATCGGCTAAAAAGCTTTCGCTACATACCAATGTTGGTATATTACGATCAGGCAAGGAATAAGTTTTGTGCAAACACTTCCACCTACGCAACATATTTCGAGATAATCGTGAATGTTTCTATAGTAATTTTTTGGATAATTCCAAGTTTATTTATAGTACTACAACCATTAAGATTCACAAAGACTGCTGTGTTTACAATTCACACGTTTCTGTCTACGTTTCCGCTTTATTATGTGGTGAGCATACCACAAATTATCTGCCGTGAACGTATGGTACAATACATTAATGCGGTTTTAAACTTAGGAAGAGCTCGCAGCATTTGGAAAACGCGAGAATTATATTGCAAAAACTGTAGTGTTTTAAGCGACATTCTATATCATTTCAAATTACACTTTGTTGAGCTACGAAAAGCTTTTCGAAAAGAATCTGAAAAGGCGGACGTTTTGGGAATGATAGTTTCATCTAACTTATTATATTCATTTGTTTTGGATTTAGTTGTGCCACCAATTCTAATTTATAAAAAGCTGGATCCATGGACATTAATTGTTAGCTGCATATTACCCCAAGTTTCAAATTCATATTTGTATTTCATCTTGCAATTCTGTGAACTAATTTTTATATACCTCCTCCTGTTTCAAATCACCCGAACTAACGTTTTGATAGCTACACTTATGTTGCTACATCAACAAACATATACCAAACTTGTCAAGCTTTGCGAAAGTTTTCCACTTTCACCAATAATTATAAGGCACTATACAGAGTTTCGACTTTTGGCTTTATGTGGCAATTGGATATTAAAGAAACTAACAGGAGCCATGATGGCTGCAGCGTTTGTACTCAGCGTTGGATTCCAATGTTTTGCACTCATAGGGTGGAAACTAGTCCCATTGAATATGTACTTAATGTTTACTGCTTTTGCAATTGTTGTGCAGCAAATAATACGACAACTAATATCCCTTAGTGTAAATATACACGAAGACACTACTCATTTAATACGCTATCAGTGGTTATGGGACGCATGTCAGATTTGCCAAAGTGGAAAGACAAGTTTAAAAATTCTAAGAAAAACTTTAATCTTTCAACGACCGGTTACAATAAATGCATTTGGTATTGCTAAGTTGGATAAGGAAGCTAGAATAACTTATTACCAAAATGTTATAAGCAGAACTATAGATTTGTTTTTATTGTCATCTATATGAGTTTCAGTCAACACAATCAATCAAACTGTATGTGTTGTTGATTGCCGCTTTGAATTGTTCAAACTGTTTCATTCTCATTCTATTATGATTTTCAATTGAAAAACTTTCTCTTAGCACTAATAAACTTAATGTTTTCATTTGGGAGACCTTAATATTAAGTTTAAATCGAAGGTTTTCAAACGCGGGAGATCTTAAAATTAAGTTGGTGGTTGTGGCGGGGGCACTTAAAATTCAGTCGATTCAAAAACGTTTCGAAAGTGGTAAAACTTATTTTTCTGCAGGACAAGTTCACCTCTCAAAGTGGCAGGTCTTAATAATCAGCTGTTTGTTGCTGACCTGCCTGTGGGAGAACTTAATATTCAGTAGATTTCCCCTGTATTTCTAACAATTCCCACGTGAACGGTTACTACCCGTGTTTAAAATGCCCACATTGTAGACAACCTACTCCAATAGAGATTACCACTGTTACCCATTGTACCTTAATTATAATTACCACATTTACGTACATAATAATTTATTTTTATTCCACCTTAACTAC
Organism: Entomobrya proxima; assembly: GCA_029691765.1. NCBI lineage: Eukaryota > Metazoa > Arthropoda > Collembola > Entomobryomorpha > Entomobryidae > Entomobrya > Entomobrya proxima. The sequence continues at coordinate 30,460,601 of CM056170.1, read as the reverse complement.
TATAAACGTGTTTTTAAGTGCCATTTGAAAGGGTTAAATAAAGTATAGATCCAATAGGTATTTTCTATTCATCAAAACTGAGATCGTTTTTTCATTTAATTTTATAAAGTGTATCCATCGAGTTTGATCATTGAATTACTACATGCCGCAAACATATAAATTAGAGTTTCAAATCCTTTGCAACCAACTGATAAATGTAAGGAAATGCCACTGTCTGGAAATCTGTTCTGAGAGTCAACACAAGTTGGTTGGTAGTTTGTGTAATCATACAATTCACAATCGATTACAAGCAGATAATGCAAACGTTAGTTAATCGAACCTTGTAAAAGTGAAAAACAACAGCATCAAGCAAATTGTTCCCCTAGTTTATATTCTGATGTTACTGCAAATTCTAGTTTTAGCTTTCCATATTCAGGTAGTAGCCTGATCATACAGAAATGCACACACAGGTTGACCCTAACAAGCTAGAAGACACAAAACAAAAGGCATGGGTTAAACTTTCTTTATATTTTCATGCGGCTTTTTGTACAGTCATTATATTACAATTTTTCAAAGAACTTCGAATAATAATTTTACAACTTTTATTGAAAGTTTTCAGATGAGCAAAATTCTGCAGTTGCTCAAAAGCACAACTCTAGTGAATGGATAAAACAAATGCTCCTATTTGCTGGAGAAAATTGGATTATGTGTATAATCATATATTGTTCGTTATTTAAAATTATTCTCTAGACTATTTTCTGGACTTATGACAAGTCAAGACATTACACCGAATAAGTTATCCAGCTTTTGTTAAACTTGCAGAAAGAAAGTCAAAATTCTGATAATCAATGCCTGTTTTTTAAACGTTACCAAAAATGTATTATAAATTATTATTAGGAACGGCTTGGTTAACATTCCGAGCTTTTCCGATTTGCTGATTGTCTTTGTCTGACCGTGGAACAACACATTGACATAAAATATATTTACTTTAATCAGTTTAAGACTTTATCGGTTTTGATATAGTATTTTTATCAATCAATACGTTTCTTGTTTTGTTGGAAACTTTGGCATACATGAGTATATACATATAAAGAAAACATTGAAGTATTTTAGAACCATATAGTGATCAACAGTTATATGCAGACATATCTGAACCGGACATCTACACTTAGTGTTTTGCGTTGTTGCGATTAGTTGGGAAGCCTAATACTGAACAAAAGTAAAATTTAGTAAAATAGAAGAAATAGAGGCACAGTGAGTGTGTCACCTAACTCGGTTTACACAAATGAAACAACAATTGGGGCATTATGAAGATTTTTTGCAATCGGAAGCGTGCTCAACTAAATCTATCTACTAAAACTGTTTGAATGAAATCAATATAATCAATAGTGACATCGCGTTGGATTCTCAGAATTCCAAGTTGCCTTATATACAGAATTAAAATAACGTTTAGTTTTTCAAAGCCATCATTTTTATACAACTGACGTTAGTTATTTGAGGTAGATATATTGATCCAATCTTTTTAGTAGCTTAGCTGAAACAACAATTTCAGCCGTAAGAGTTGTTGATTAATTTAAAGTTCTTTTACTTTTAGACAGAATTTCTGTAATACCGTATTTTACTTCAATAGACGTTCATCATTAGCAGTTTTTAGGAAACTATTTATTAATAAAGAGGATAAAGGCTACTTCACACTCCGGCTAAAACTATCTGTTCTGTTGTTTTTTGTAACAACTTACATATATTGTCAGAAATCGCAGCGTACCAATTTTTATAAAAACGGTGTTTTAGAGTATTTTCTATTTTTTCCAAAGTAACCTAATATTAGAAAAGATATGTCTGTTACAAAAGAAATTTTTGAAATCCACTCCATACTTGAGCATTTCTACACACTGCCTTATGCCGTGGATAAGATACATCTGCGCATAACTCCAAATTATGCATACTATCAAAGAAGAAACCAAACCATCATATGGTTTACACAATTCCTTGTGGAGTTTTTTTTTGTAATTACAATTTGTCACTTGTTTTGGCTACATTTTCATTGGAATGCTTACACAATTCATCATTTTGATGAATGTGTCTTACATATGATTTTCTTTTGTTTACTTGTGCTACAAAATACCTGTTTCTTTGTTGTTAATACAAAATATAAGCTTATTTTTCACACGATGAACCAATGTACCAAATACATTGAGGAAAATCGTATGAAAAGTAGTACGACTGGCAATATGAGGTTTACTTTGTTGTGTTATGTAGTACTTGTTTTTGCAGTTGGGTTAGTTATTGATGTAATGGTTTTCCCATTTGCAATTGAATATTGTCCTTTGCAGTTATTGCTAGGGCACCATTTGATTGTAAAATTTACAGCAGCTTTGCTCTACTTGATCTTGGCATATAGAAATGTGGCAATGGCGTACTCTATTGCTCTACTTATATTCATTGGGATGAGTTCATGTGTTCTAATGTCTAACCAAATTATAAGAACAAGTTTGAAAGCTGCCGCTGTAAATGTTGAAAAGCAGTTTCCTTCCATATTTGCCCAAGAAAACACCCACTATCAAGTGCTACGGGTCTTTGTAAGGTTGGGTAGCCAAATGGCAAACCTGTTAACAGCAAATGCAATATTTGTGGGTGTTTTGCTGGCTACGTGTTGCGGCTATGGTACTGTCAAGCTGCGTAGCATTCTTCCCTTTTTGTAACTTTATCGGGGGCATGGTAATTGTCCACGCGTAGCGTGGACAATCCCTCGAACCTGGATAAGCAAAAATGCTTATCAAGAAGTTATGATGCAAACACTACCCTCCATTTTTCCTTTGATGTGAGTTTTCTCGAAAACTACTGGGTGTATTTCGATGAAATAAAAAAATCTGACATTTTGAGATGCTCTAGATTATTGCTTCAACCGAAAATTTGAAGAAATAATCTTTGTTTTTGAGATATTCGATAAAAAGTGTTTTTGACACTAGTAAAATGCTGTGTACATGTTATTGGAACATAGTATCTTCGTTAGTTAAGCCAAACCGAAATTAAAATTTTAATTTTTGATGAGTTTGTCGAAATTTACTAAAGTCTGCAGTCCGCTACCTCACCTAGCATTGAAAACAGTCGCCTTACAAAAATATATTTGTATACATCATGATTATTCCATTATTACACTGTATATATTATAATTCATAGTGCGTTAATAGAGAAGAGAATTTTTATGGAAATTATGGAATTAGTTGGCAATCGAAAATGTGCAATTATGATAGCAAAACTTCATAATGAATATGGACCGTTTACTTTTGTCAAAAATAGGCTGGTGTGTAATTCGTAACTTACGAATAACTTTGTTGAATATCTCGAGTGAGAACTAATTTAATAAACATTTTTAATGTCAACTTAATATACGTTGCCGAGTAGGGGTCGGCGCGGGATCCCGTTTTCCGTAATGTGTTATTATATAGGTATATCTTTATGCGAACCTTTCTGAAAATGTTTAAGGCATGCGTTAAACTAAACGGCATATTTAATCCAGATCGGTTTGTAAATCCGTTTGACAAACAAGCACAGGAGCAAAGTGGAATGTCAGATATCCGTTGGGCAACATAACTTGCGGGCTAACTATATAGGTAACAAATGGGGTCGCGTGGTAAAGGCAATAATATGGGATCACAGGCTAAATGTATTGCGCGAAGAAGTTCACAGGGCAAAATACACATAGTGGCTATACCCAGGCACGGTCACAGTATGGTAGGGGGTTACCCTACTCTGTTAACCCTGTGGATTACCTATCGGACTCACAATCAATACGGTTACTCGTTTTGACCTATTGAGTTACATGTTTTTACCTATACGGTACAGGCTGTACCAAATTCAGAATGATTCTGATTTGAATCGTCTGGCCTGTATCGTGTTCACAGACGGACAGACAAATGTGACAAAATTAATATTTTTTAGCTTCATTATGCTTAGCTACTTTTTAATTCTTGAAGCAGTTAGTGGAAAAAGCTATAAATAAAACCAGTGGAAAAAGATCTCAGCTATGTAACTTTATCGTAATGGCCGATGAAAAGTCTTAAAATAAAGGGTTTTCCTGATAAAGCGTGGCCCTATAACAAAAATTTTATATAAATTAAAAGCAACTTACACTTAAGGTTCATCCAGAATCAACGCCAAATCCAGCAATATTTTTACATGCTAAATATACATCAAATCTAATTTTAAAGACACAATTTGCAATCTTTTAAATGTCTTTTTAAATGTCACCAAATCAAAAAGTAATTCTAATTTGTATTACTTTTTGATTTGATGGCTTTAAAATAATATGAAAATTTAAGATAGCATTAATGGTTTTTAAGATTTCGATCTGATGGTTAATTTGAATACCGATTTGATGTTCGAGAAGCATGATTTTAAAAAATAGCCTAGAAATGGCTTGAATATGCCAGTTCCTCCTGAATTCTGGATGAATCTTTCGTGTTTAGCTTAATTTTTGGTATAGGGCCACGCTTTATCTGGAAAACCCTTTATTTTAAGACTTTTCAGCGGCCATTACGATAAAGTTACATAGCTGAGATCTTTTTCCACTGGTTTTATTTGTCTATGTTATCATGCCCATCATATGGTTTGGAATGGGGTTTGCATGCCTTCTTCTGGGTTATCTGGCTGGTATTCCTCGCAAAAATTCAATAATCTATATAAAGATATGGAAGCGACTTTTAGTTCGTAGAAGGGAACGAATGCAGCTAAGAGCTTGTCCAACTAATGGATATGGGTTTATTATTGAACCGTACGGGGTCATGACAAAAAAGATTGGTTTGCTGATTTGTGATGATATTATCCAGTACACTGTAGATTTATTGTTAGTCGGTCACAACACATAAAAACACAAAACTGCTCAACTGGGATAAAATGTTTATAATGGTTACAATTACAACATTTTATGCTAATATGCTACAAGATTTTATAATAATATAATTGGGTTAAAAAATAAGCGACTTATTTTTTAAATTTATTTAACTCTGGTCACATAATAGATTTAAATATTAATAAAATGAGAGCTAAACGAAAAAATTCTTGACTGTTGTAAGCCTGCATTGCAATCTTTAATGTATATAGCTTGATGTTGCTTTGCACGCTCCCTTTCTTTGTTCACCACACACTACTCTACTGCGTTGTTCAAAAGTTATTTTTTAATGTTTAGTGCTTTTGCGGTAGTTGCACAGCAAATTTAAGACACTTAATATTTCTGAGTGTAAATATACATGAAAACACTTAGCAGTTAATACAACATAAGATAAGAAAAAAAATGAAAAATGACCTTGGAAAAATGAAAAATAGGCTAGGAAAAAATGTTTAAAATACTATGAAAAACTTTAATTGTTAAACGACCGCTTACGTTAAATGCATATGAAATTGCAAAGTTGGAAAATGAAGCTAAAATAACTTGTTATCAAAATGTTATAAGTAGAACGGTAGATTTATTTTTATTGTCCTCCATCTGAGGTTAATACAGTAGCTTCTGTAACCGTCTCCTTGACAAAATACATAATGTAATAAGATCAAAATCTCTGTGTTGCGTGCTGCGGGTAGCCGCTTGAAATAAACAAAGTCATGTGATTTATAATTGAAACAGTTGATATTTTCTCTTAATGTCAATAAATTTACCGGAATGCCTTTGGAATATCTTTATAGAATATTATCGAATTTATTCATCATGTTTTTATCAACAAATTATTAACAGTTTTGAAACTTATGCAACCAACTCACAAATGTAACGGAGGGATACAGTTTGGAAATCTGTTCTGAGAGCCGGACCTCCCGCAGTGTAGGCGAACACTCGAGTGACTGGAGTTTTGGTATTTGGATGACCGGCGTCCCAAGGAGCAGTGCTGTCGATTTCTGTACCGTCCTCCCACACAAACTTTCCAGTTTCAAATTTCCCTGCAGTCCAGTAACTGGAACCAGTGTCATCAGAGCTTTGTAGAAGTTTAATGATTTCCTCAAGCTCTTCAGGTGTCTCAATACTGACCAGAGAGGCAGTATCGCCCAGGTTGGCCTTACAGTCATTTCCAGCGGATGCCCAAGCGGCCTACAAATTTAAATACGATTAGGTTTTACAAGTATAATAGAAAATGTATAGTACCATTAGGTTTTAACTGCTTACGGCGTTCTGGCTAAGAAAATAGTAACTGGTTGAAGCCGTTGATTGTCTACCCTTTGTTTGTTGAGTGGCAAAGGTAGCCCTGCCAAGAAAGTTGAGCTGGTTATTAGCTGGCACAATAGCTGTCTGACAGCCGTAGGCAAGAGCAAATAGAAGGATTGCAGAACATAGACGGGATATTTTGATTTTTTTTTCTCTTGGAGTCTGAATATTTAGTTTAATTTAAACCGTTTAAATACTTTAATTATTTCAGGACTAAGTCAGAATTGCTTATGAAATTCAATTTCAAGTTCACACCTTTTTATATCCAATTTCTTCAGAACATTTTTCCAGATATTTGATCATAAGATCGTAAGTTAATAATTTACGTCAGCAAACTACAACAGAATTTACTTAAACTTGAAGAATTTGACAACAAATTGATTGATTACTTGTTATGGCGCTGTCTGGCAGTAACATAAATAAGTAACTACTACCAGACAAACACTAGAGAGAAAAGTCAAAGAAATGCCACATCTACGATTGATTGAAATAAATTACTGTCCACTTCAACTTTACTTGGAACATGCGGAACATAATTTTGAAATGCGGAACTGCATATCTACAAACAACAACAAAATTTCCCTAATTATTTTGAATAGTTATAAGTTATCCTTTGTTGTGACACTTATGTACTTACTTAAGCCAGTTTGTAGACACATAACGTCACAAATTATTCCACGTGCAAAACAATGTACCTAATTACAGTAACAAGGATCGCCAATTAAGAGCAAAAACACTCGAAGCATAACTTCAAATACTTGTTTTACTTCAGTTTGTATACCTATATTTTATATATAAATGATGTATGTTTTATACTGATATACATGTATACCAATGTATACATTCTCATAAGGCATTGAAGTTCCTCTAAAGGAAATAACATTGTGTGGAATACAGTCTTCAATCCTGTTGTAGTGACATTAATGGAATTTCATTTATTACAGATCAATTCATTTTAATAAACCAATACATTCAATACGAACATAAATTATGTTTTATGGATGCGTGTATGTATGAATATACGAACAGATAAGCTATACATCATAAGTACATCAGTACTGATAACGACGTTGCATATAAACATGGTAATTGGATAACATATTAACCAAAACACAGCATTGCTCAAATAATTGATTGTTTTGTCTAAAATGTTCAAAATGCATATTATGGTGCCGAGATGCATACAGATAAATAGTGTAAGCCCACCAAAAGCAGCTGTGTTCAAGGACAATTAAAATGTTTTTTCAGATAACGGCCGACAACCAACTGCAAGTACTATAATGCCGTTTCAACGACAAACTGCATTTAATTGACTAAAAAAATTGATGAAAAATACTTTTTAATATTACTTTTAAGCGATTGCAGCGAAGTATCTGTTCTGTACGTAGTATGTATGAGTACGTAGATAGTTCTGTTGAACGCAAATTGTTTGTGAGACAAAGGAAATGTAAAGTATTTTAGTATGTATGTTTCATGTATCACGTTACCCACTAGTTCTAAAGGAAGAATGAGCAAATCATGCCTTATGCGCGTGCAATACAATGTCCTTTTTCTTAGAATTTTGGTTAAGAAGCAATGAACTATACATGAACTGGAGTTTGTATACCTTTTACCTTGTAAAACATTCACTCAACGCGTGAACAAAAGCTGTAAAATAGAGTGTGTACGTGACTAAGAACATGTAAACTTTTCGTGTATTTCTGTGTACCTAACATTTTTAACTTCACTTCTCATTTCTCCACCAGAGAGACTGTTCCACCTCTCTTGGTGTTTTCTTTTCTTATGAAATAAATTTGACCGTTTTATATTTTTTGAGACACGAAACCAACTCTGTCTTAGAAATCATCATTTTTTACTCATCTCACATTGGCCCAACCAATTGACATTCTTTAATCTCATCTTTTACTACATTGTCCAACTCAGTTCTTCGCCTAATCATCAAATATTACGCCGTGCATTACATAACATCCCAAAGCCAGAGAGGAAAATAGACACAACCCCACATTTGGTCCTCAACGAACTCGGATTACCACCGGAATTTGTCAAGTAAATTCCTCATCATGGCTCCAACGGCGTTCGAGAAGGCAGAGTCTGAGCGAGAAGTCATTAAGGACAACCTAAATTTTCTTTGTACGCAACTCGCAACAAATGCAACAGCAGCGCTCACAGAAGCGGAAGTGGACACTTATCTGCAACAAGCAGCCACCGCAAAATCAGATGTAATGGAAAATCATCGTCAAATTCGTCTCACCGCCCCCAAGACAACTGACATGCTTCCATATGTTGCTACCTACAACACTATTCTGGCACAAGCCATCAGAATCCATTCCAGTTTTCACGGATTAAAATCAAAGTTTCCTGTTACAACAACAGCCGCCACCCCATCATCATCTGCCTCAGCAGGAGCATCCACCACTGGCCCTCATCAAAAGATAAAACTACCACCTCTAGAACTACCAAAGTTTGGAGGAAACCTACAGGAGTGGGTTACATTTCGTGATTTGTTTGTGAATGCCGTTCACAAATCATCCTTGACTAATGTCGAAAAACTTACCCAGCTAAAGTCCCTCCTAACAGGGGAGGCATCACGTCAAGTCAGATCTTTACTACTGAGTGACGCTAATTACGACTTAGCCTGGCAGTCCCTACAGGATCGATACGAAAACAACAGGGAACTGCTGTTCTCAATCATGAGAAGACTCTTTCAACAACCACAAGTACCACCCAACTCAGCCATCGCCCTCAGGAGTCTCATCGACACCACAAAAGAGTGCATTCGCTCTTTAGAAGTGCTGGCCATTCAAACTGACCAGTGGGACGCTGTTTTAATTTATCATCTTTTCAATAAAATTGACGCCACCTCCAGGGAGCTCTGGGAGCAGTCCCTACCCGACACCAAAGTACCAGCCCTTGCTAAAATGTACGACTTTCTGGAACAGAGAGCCCGTGCTCTTGCCGCCAGCAGTAACCAACATCGTCCACCACCCAAAGCCCAAGATGTGAGAGTAAGGACTCATCACACTTCAACAGCATATGGAATTTGCAAGCTTGGGTGTACACCAGGACACCCACTTTTCAAGTGCCCACAGTTTCAGCGCAACAGTCCATCACAGCGACTAGATGTTTTAAAGAAATTTAATCTCTGTCACAACTGTCTACAAGATGGTCATCTTTCCGCCACCTGCACCAACAAACACACTTGTAAAGTGTGCAACAGAAAGCACCACACCATGGTCCACCTCCAAGACACAGGAGGTAGCAGACACCAGAGTCGAGACAACACAGCTGTTTCCACCGCACAAGGAACTGCCCCAGTCACAAGTCATCACATTGCTACACCTGCAGCCTTACTACCCGGGATACTTGCCACTGCAGGAGTAAAAGTAAAAACGGGTTTCGGAGAAGATGAGTTTTCCCGATCATTAGTGGATGGTGCGTCAACCAACTCCCATATCACTGAAAGTGCTGCCAGGAGGATGAAGCTACCATTACTTAAATGTAATATACCTATGTCGGGACTTCAAGACTCATCAGTGGGAATAGCCAAATACATCACGTATTTCATCGTTAGGCCACACTTCAAAACCAATTCAAGTGCAGCCTTTACAGTTATGGCTTTAGTAGTCAAGTCAATCAGCAGCAACATTCCATCGGAGCCCCTTAGTCGACATGAGTGGCCCCACCTCGAGAATCTACAGCTTGCGGATCCTGAGTTTGAGCATCCAGCTCCAGTGGAAATATTACTTGGTGCAGATATCTTTTGGAACATTTTAGAAGCTGGAAAAGTTGAAGGAAGCCCTGGTCAGCCGTTAGCAATCAAGTCATCTCTCGGGTGGCTTGTTGGTGGCCCAAACTCAACCTCTACTCCAGTACGAGTGTTTACCAGCAACGTGATCTTGGACATAAGTTTGCGTCGTTTTTGGGAGTACGAAGATATTCCAGAATCCTGCACAATGAGCATCGAAGAGAAGGCGTGCGAGGAGCATTTCCAATCCACCCACCGTCGCAATACTGATGGAACATTCGTTGTTTCCATTCCGTGGAAGTCCCCTCGACCTATTCTTGGTGAATCAAGACAAATGGCATATCGACGCTTCATAAGCATGGAGAGAAAGGTGGCACAACTCACACACTCAGGTGAACAATTAAAATTTACTCAGCAACATTGGGATGAATATAAGCGTTTTATGGCCGAGTACGAATCGCTCGGACACATGTCTTTAGTCCCACCTGAGGAGGTCACGCACCCAAAAAATCCAACATATTACATCCCTCATCACTTTGTTCTGAAGGAGTCCAGTACCACTACCAAGTTGAGGGTAGTATTCGACGGCTCCGCACCGTCCACCTCTGGCAAGTCTTTAAATGATTGCATGATGGTGGGACCTCAACTTCAAGATTCCCTTCTTGACATCATGCTACGTTTTCGTCTGCATGAAATTGCGTACACCGCTGACCTGGAGAAGATGTTTAGACGCTTCAAGGTGATCGAAAAGGATGCAGACATGCAGCGGATATTGTGGAGACCAGAACCTCGATTGCCGATCATGGAGTATCGCCTAAATACCGTAACATACGGAACATCGTATGCCCCCTACGTTGCAGTTAAATGCTTACAACAACTGGCAAAGGATGAAAGGAAAAATTACCCTATTGCGTCAGCAGTTGTGCTACGAGATTTTTTCGTTGATGATTTGCAGTCCGGCAGCAGCACTGTGGAGAAAGCTAAGCAAGTTGTCCAGCAACTTATTAATCTATGCTCAGCCGGCGGTCTTCAACTCAGAAAATGGACATCAAACAGCAAGGAGCTGTTAAAATTCATCCCCGAGGAGCTCAAAGAGACAAAATCAGTAATCCCCGTGGAATTCGACAATTCATTTTCAGTAAAAACCTTGGGTGTTTACTGGAACACAACAGAAGACACCTACTACTTCCTACTATCACTGCCAAATGATACCCCTGGGAAATATACCAAACGGATTATTCTCTCCGAAATCTCCAAGATTTACGATCCCTGTGGATGGTTAGCCCCAGCAATCGTCGTATTGAAACTTTTCATGCAGGAGCTGTGGTTGCTCCAAGCCGGGTGGGACGAGTTACTGCCTCAAACTACTCAGAACAAGTGGATTGACCTGAAATCATCACTCAAGGACATAGAAAAGTTACGCATACCAAGATGTGTAATACCTGGGACTCCAGAGCTTATCATGCTTTGCGGCTATTCAGACGCTAGCTTACGGGCTTATTCAGCGTCAGTTTATGTATACGCCAAATTCAGGAACACCGTACAAACCTCTCATCTATTAACCTCTAAAACCAGAGTAGCTCCAGTGAAAGCGGTGACTCTTCCACGTCTTGAGTTGAATGGAGCCCTACTACTGTCTGAGCTAATGGAGAAAGTCATAGCATCTCTACAGATAACTTTCCATGAAGTACGAGCGTACACAGACTCAACCATTGTTCTTCATTGGATAACGTCTTCCCCAAACCGATGGAAAACGTACGTGCGACATCGAGTTCAGAAAATCCAGGATAGAATCCCAACAGCAAAGTGGTTTCACGTACCTGGTGAAGTAAACCCAGCCGATTGCGCTTCAAGAGGGATCTCAAGCCTTGACATGCTCACTCACCCGCTGTGGTGGTCCGGTGGCAACTACCCTTGGAATCATAGTGAAAATACTATGACACCCGCAACAGCAGTAATAACAGAGGACGAAGCAACAGAGTTAGAGAAGGAAGCTGCTTCAATACAAACATTCATATCAAAATTTAATCCACGACCACTGACAGAAGTTCTTCACCGTTACTCAACTTTTAGAAAACTGGAGCGTGTCATAGCTCTCATGTTTCGGTTCAAGCAAAATGGCGTGAGGAAACTCACAACAACCCCAAAACAATTAGGAGACTTAACAGTAACGGAGCTTCAACAAGCCCACACGGCAATCATTCGTGAAGTTCAGCAGTCCGGCTTTCCCACAGAATATTCAGCACTGAAGAAAGGCAAAACTGTGCCCACCTCCAGCGTGCTCTACAATCTTAAACCATTTTTATGCCCAGAAGGACTTATCAGAGTTGGAGGAAGACTTGGAAAGGCCGACATTCCATATGACGCAAAGCATCCAATTATGCTACTACGGTCACACGTCACCTCAACTATAATTCGGGATATACACTTACGGGATTCTCATTGTGGACATACATCAGTGATTGCTACCCTTCAACAAAGATACTGGCTCACTAATATTGCCAATCCAGTAAAGTTTATTCTCAACCGTTGTGTTACTTGCCGTCGTCATCAAGCCAAAATGATGGAACAAGTCATGGCTGATCTACCTTATCATCGTGTCAACCCATCGAAGCCATTCTCAAAGGTCGGGATTGACTACGCTGGTCCATTCATCCTCCGTCCAATGACCCGCTCCAAAGTCAAGCTCAAATGCTGGCTATCCATCTTCGTCTGTTTTGCCACCCGAGCAGTACATATAGAAGTTGTTAGCTCGTTGACCACGGACTGTTTTATTGCGGCGTTTCGGAGATTCATCAGCAGACGAGGGCGTCCATCCGATATTTACTCGGATTGTGGCACAAATTTCAAGGGAGCAGACCGAGTATTCAAGGAATTTCATGCGTTATCAACAGACGCAGCAGTTGTGAAGGAGTGTGCCTCGCAGCAAATTCAGTGGCACTTCAACCCACCGGGAGCCCCACACTTTGGTGGTCTTTGGGAAGCTGGAGTTCGATCAATGAAATTCCATTTAGTTCGGGTCATGGGAACTTCCCTTCTCACCTATGAGGAAATGCTGACACTTGTATGCCAAATTGAGGGAATAATGAACTCGCGGCCACTGATACCTGCATCCGCAGATCCGTCCGATCTTCAGGCGTTAACGCCAGCTCATTTTCTTGTTGGAACGTCCCTAACTGCGCTACCAGAGCCAAGTCTATTGGACCTAAAAGAAAACTACCTTGACCGGTATCAACTGATACAAAAACGACAGCAGCTCTTCTGGAGGAGATGGACAAACGAGTTCATTTCACGTCTTCAGCATCGACCAAAGTGGTGCAAAATTAACCGCAATCTGGAAGTAGGCGATATGGTGATAGTCAAGGACGAGAGGCTCCCACCTCTGAAGTGGAAACTTGGAAGGGTGACATCAGTTCATCCTGGTGACGATGGTCACGTTCGAGTAGCAACTGTGCGCACAGCAGATGGTGTAGGAAGAAAACCAATTGTGAAACTCTGTCATTTGCCAATTACTCAAGCGGAACAATAAGTTTTAATTTTAAACATTTTTATTTGACAATATCAATTTCAAGAATTCACAATGCCCCAATTTCCTTTCTCTTTCTTATTGCAGTTGCATTGTTCAGAGTTCTAGCAGCGAGAGCCGGAGTACGTCCCATGAACTTTTTCAAGTTGCCATAAAACCAGGCGGTTCATCAACCTTAATTACCTATAAACGGTGGCCCTGGTGCGTCTGTCAGGCGGTTCATTAACCTTAATCACCTATAGACGGTGGCCCTGATATTCCCTGTCAAGTTAACCACCTTTTCAATATACTATGGTTTCTCGTTTGCTGGTTCACTGGACTTTGTAGCTGTCGTAGGAATAGTTTGTAATTTCATTTGAATGAATTAAAATAATTTGTAAATGTTAAATGTTGCAGTAATACTGCAAGGGGCCCAGTATGTTTGTGAGACAAAGGAAATGTAAAGTATTTTAGTATGTATGTTTCATGTATCACCTTACCCACTAGTTCTAAAGGAAGAATGAGCAAATCATGCCTTATGCGCGTGCAATACAATGTCCTTTTTCTTAGAATTTTGGTTAAGAAGCAATGAACTATACATGAACTGGAGTTTGTATACCTTTTACCTTGTAAAACATTCACTCAACGCGTGAACAAAAGCTGTAAAATAGAGTGTGTACGTGACTAAGAACATGTAAACTTTTCGTGTATTTCTGTGTACCTAACATTTTTAACTTCACTTCTCATTTCTCCACCAGAGAGACTGTTCCACCTCTCTTGGTGTTTTCTTTTCTTATGAAATAAATTTGACCGTTTTATATTTTTTGAGACACGAAACCAACTCTGTCTTAGAAATCATCATTTTTTACTCATCTCACATTGGCCCAACCAATTGACATTCTTTAATCTCATCTTTTACTACATTGTCCAACTCAGTTCTTCGCCTAATCATCAAATATTACGCCGTGCATTACATAACATCCCAAAGCCAGAGAGGAAAATAGACACAACCCCACACAAATTTTGTGGTATTTTATTTATTTAAGTAAATTTGATGGGTTACAGGAAACATAAGATATTTAATTTTTTAAATGTAATTGTATATCTATCATTCTACTCGCAAACCTTTCGGCTAACCGGCTGAAGTAGCTTCAGCAAATCATCAAACCCATTTGTGTTGAAAACATGAGCTTGCACATTACCCGCAATTGTCAACAGTTCAGCTGCATTGATTCCACTTCCAATTCCTACCGAAAATGCTCGAATGCCCGCAGCTTTAACAGCCTCGGCGGACGCTTTTGTTAATGCAGGATCGTTGGAACCACCATCAGTTAAAAATACTAAGTTGAGAGGGACCTGTCTAGGATTCTGGGTAACTTGCTGAACAGTAGCGTCAAGAGCAAGATGACTGGCTGTATTTCCACCTCGATAGTTGGAGTTGTAGATTTTGTCCTTGATCTCGCTCACTGTTAGATTTTGATTAAGGCCAAAAATGATATATGTTGTGGTAGAATAGACAACAATAGCAAGACGATTTTTTGGATTGTCTGCCCACGCGGTAGCCAATCTGGTAGTGAACTCCAAAGCAACCTCATAGTTGACCTGACCAACACTGCCTGACGAGTCAACAGCAATTACCAAGTCGTTGTCATTGTAGCAAGGCTCGGCATCCTCTTCAGTTAGCCCAGCTTTAAGTTCACAAATGTACCGGGTAGATACGGTGTTAAATTGGGTGCGCAGCTTGATACCTCCAACGGTGTAGGCAAATACTCGGGTAACAGGAACTTGGGTATTGGGATGACCGTCGTCCCAGGGAGCCCATGGACCGATTTCTACGCCACTCTCCCAAATGAATGTTTGCTTTGCAGTGTCGTATCGTCCACCTATCCAGTAGCTGGAGCCGGTATCGTCAGAACTTTGAATGAGTTGGGTGACGTTGGCAAGTTCCTCTTGTGTTTCAATGTAGAGTAGGGTAGCGTCGTCGCCTAAAAAGGCTTTGCAGTCTTGGGCGGCAGTAGCGTAGCCAGCCTATAAAATGACATGCATAAATATATAGAAAGGTTTTTAAATTTGTCAAATATTTAAGGTGTAATCAAAATATAATTCTTACCGCGTTCTGGCTAAGAAAATAATAGCTTGTAGCAGCCGAAATTGAAGCACCTCGTACAAATCTTGGAGTTGTCAGGGAGCCAATATATTTTAACTGCTTTGCATTTGGAACGGCAGCTCCCTGAATAAACACGGGAAGAATTGCCACCAAAGCAATTGCAAAAATGGAAACTTTAAAGTGTGCCATTTTGTAAGTTTGTGTGTGTTTTTGGTGAGTGGGTTAACTAGGTTCTAAATGAGGTATTAGTGAACAAACCGGGTATTTATATCAATGGGGTAACCACAGTAGACACATTACAACCCATTAATGCATTTCCAGCAACACGGCGACTATTAAACAGGTTGGTAGGTCAAATGGGATAATACAAGTATTAAGTTGTGTGTTTGATGTAAATTGGTCCAGACAACAAAATGTCAATATTTTGAAGATTGGTAGACAGGAAGAGGAAAACACTTCAAAATGCGGCATGCTTTGTATTTGTTCCGTACGTATTTGTAACAACAAAATGCAATTAGAACGTTACAAACAAAGCACTTGACAAATAAATTAACTGGTTTAATTAATTTTCAAGATGAAAAACGGCGTTGTTTGATATAAGTAGCCACGTGTGAGAAGATGAAGTGTTGTGTCTGGCCCACCTTGTAAGTGACAATTGAGCAATATTACAATAAATCATTACTCAGCTGATAAATGTCTGGTATTATTACTAAGTAAGATTCAGATTAAGTTTGAAGCTTATGAGTTTGTAATCACGAGTTTGCTTATAAGAAAAGTTAATTAAGTTTGGATAATTGCGTTTCTAGATATTACATAAAAATTCCATTAAAACGTTTTAAAACTAATTAAACACATAAATTTTGCAATGTTGTATGAATGGTATAGGAATTAAATATATCACGTGCAATAAGGGCGACATAAGTCTCATTCTCGCCAACGGGCAAGCCTTAATAAACAAAAGGCACTATCTAATCTTGTAGTCCTGTTAACGTACCCAGTAAATTGGACTTACAATCTTTATTTGTTTGGGTTCAGTATCATGTGTGTATATAAGTTAAATTGTAGCAACTTGTTTATATGGTTAGCAATATAACAACACGTTGTCAATCAATTTTAATGATTATTTGCGTTTCTTGATAAGTAAACAATTATGTACAGTGACGATGATGATGATGACGTAAATGATAATCTGTAATATTTTTATTGATATTATAATCCTGCATTCAGATAAAGTTTCATGCATTTTTAATTATGGATACCGCTGTATGATTCTTAAAAAGCTAATATGTAGTTTTTGTTATTTCATAAGAGGTTTATAGCAAATAAGTTAGTCCTACAGTGACAGGAATATGAGTCTCAAAAGATGTTTGTATGCTCCTTAGAATATTCAAAATTTTCACTGTTTACTAATGTATAGTTAAATATAATACAAAATTAAGTTGCTCTTTAAAGATGTGTCATGGAGAAATACAACTTTTATGTAATCTGTTTAACTGTTTTTTAAGTGAGAATTTCAATCGCTTAATTTGCAAAAACTACAAAAAAGTTGTACATATGACAGATTAACAGCAAAACAACAAGTAATCCATCAATTTGTCAAAATGTATGTTAAGTAGATTTTCCTGTTAATTTGCTGACGTCAATTGGATGATGTTTCTCTCATCTCCTGCGCATCTGCAACATCACACTGGGCAAGATGTATAAAAGCACTGAAATCGGAAGCGTTCTGTCATAAGCAAATCTGAACCCTTCTGAACCAGTCAAAAACAATTATTTCAAAAATTTATCTTTTGCTACAACAACTGCAAAAAATCTCCAAAAATGTTTCGTCTATCAACTGCTGTTCTAGTTGCTGCACTTGCATGTGCCGGCCAAAGCGCTTCAGTTCCAGCTACTAAGCTTCATTTCCTTGGCAAAGCGACTACAGTTTCTCAGAAAATAAATGGAGAAAAAGGGGTTTATTCAACAAGCTACTACTTTCTGAGTCAGAATGCGGTAAGTGAAAATTTATAAGACATAAAACCCAACCAGTTTACTTCCTCTAAACCTGTTATAATTAAACTTTTTACTAATTAAATTACTGATATATAGGCTGCCTGGGCAACCGCAGGACAAGACTGTAAAGCAAACCTAGGAGACACTGCCTCCCTTGTAAGCATTGAGACTCCTGAAGAGCTTCAGGAAATTCGGGCACTTCTCGCAAGTTCTGATGACACTGGTTCCACTTACTGGACTGCTGGAAAGTTCGACGCAGGAACGTTTGTGTGGGAGGATGGTACAGACATTGATACAATTGCTGCTTGGGACGCAGGTCATCCCAATACCAGAACTCCAGTCACTCGAGTCTTCGCCTACATTGCGGGTGGGCTGGCTCTACGAACTGACTTCCAGACTGTGTCACTTCGTTATATTTGTGAATTGGTTGCATAAATTGCGTAATCATTACAATCAATAACAAAAAAGGGAACTTTACGTATTCTTACTTTGGTAATTGTGAATAATAAATTTCTGTAAATAAGTTGTTCGGTCATATTCTTACGTCGATTGTAAATTTTAGTAATGGCTTTTCATCTGCATGCCAGAAATACTGTGATAATTCACAAACACATACGCAGTCACATACAAATTGCCCTGGCATGCTAGAGGACAAGACAGCAACTACATGCGTTTAACGTTGTTTATATTCTACTGCTATTTAGGCAATAAACTTTACTATTTAAAAATATGCTTTATTAAATAGATACTCGCGATGTGTAGTATAGAACATTTTTGCAAACAATATGAAACAATAATTTTTATCATACAATGATCTCACAGAAGGCATTTAAATGGTAAAAATTTTCAGGATTTCTTAAAATTAAACCGCTGGCGAGTAAAACAAAATCTCGATGATTGTAGAAAATAAACGCTTCTGTTTGTTCGATAAAATTGGATTTTACGTAGGCTCATCTGCTGTTTAATATATAAAATATAGAATATTCTCTTGGCTTATTAGTTTTCCAGCATTTGCCAAACTTATAAGAATAAAGTAAAAAATTCAAAATCAAATAATCAATGCCAACTTCTTCAACGTTACGAAAAATGTATTTTAAAATATTATTTCGAATCGTTTGACGATAGTTAGGTAGTCCGAATTTCCCCGACTTGCCGTTAGTCTATGCTTGACTATGAAACAATACACTGATTTAGAATACTTGCTTTCTTTGAAACAGCTTTAGATCTCATTGATTGATAGTCGTTTTTTCAATACGTTTCTTATTATTCATTGGAAGCTTTGAGATATTTAATTCCTGAAGAAATACAAAGACAATAATATTGAAGCATATTTAGCAATATTTGATTATCCACTAGTTAGATTTTAATTTAGTCGCTTAGCCGTTCAGACTGAGCCTGAGAAGTGAATTGCGTGTCGTAAAGCTGTTGCCATTTTCAAGTAAGACTACTTGATCTGTGCAAACTACTACTGTGCAAAAGCTTAATTTTCAAATTAAAAAATTAGAGAATCAAAACCTTCAGTGAATAATCAGTTTATCTACAGTTTTAACAAAGCAACAAATAATTGGGGTATTTTGAAGATTCCTTTGCAATATAAGGAAAGCTTCATAAAATCTATATTCTAATCAATCTATATTCTTGAAGCAAATCAATAAGCTTAATCAATACTGTAAGCTCATTGGCTATTTTAGATTTCAGGTCTACTTACCTACTACATAAAATTGAAATAACTTTGAGCTTTCTAAAACTATCAGAAACTTTTATAAAAAACATACTGACGCCAATGGTTTTGGTCGATGTATTGATGCAAGTGTCGCAATTTTGAAACAGAGTAGATATACCTATTCACTATTTCAGTCTGTATAATTGTATTGCTTAATTTAAAACGTTACTTTACTGTTAGATAGAATGTGTGCGTAAGATCTAGAGATTGTTAAATACTGTATTGTTTGTAAAAGGAAACAAAAGTAATACTACATTCTGTTTTAGTGCTAGACCTACTTTTTTTCTCTGCAGTAACAACTTATTTATATATGTTGACAAAAGTTTCAGCCTACCAACTTTGGTAACACTAGAATTCAGGAACATATTGTTTACAGAGCTTATACGTTAACAAGAATACCCTCTTAAATCTTTGGTTATTTTGTTTGCTAATTGCACTATCACAAACTCAAAGTTGTAAGAAACACGAACTACTAGAAAAATGTCGTGCACAAAAGAAATTTTTCAAATCCACTCCATACTTGAGCATTTCTATACACTTCCCTATGTTTTGGAAAAATTTCAAATACGTATAATTCCAAATCCTGCATACCATAAGAAAGGCAACAAAACAATCATATGGTTTACACAATTTCTCGTGGAGTTTTTATTGGTAATTACAGTTTATCACTTGTTCTGGCTACATTTTCATTGGAATGCCTACACAATTAATCATTTTGATGAATGTGTCGTGCATGGGATTTTCTTTTGTTTACTGGTACTACAAAATGCAACTTTTCTAGTTGCTCATACAAAATACACGCTAATGGAACACACATTAAATCAAACTACAATATACTTTCAAGCAAATCATATGACAAGTAGTACCAATAATACTAGGTTTACTTTGTTGTGTTATACGATAATGTTTTTAGCAGCTGGTCTGGTGTTTGCTTTGATGGTTTTGCCATTTGCAATAGAATATTGTCCTTTGCAGATATTATTGGGACAACATTTAATTGTAAAATTTACTGCAGCGTTGGTTTATTCGGTGTTGGCATATAGAAATGCGGCAATGGCGTACTCCGTTGCTCTAATTATATTCATGGGGATAAGTTCATGTGTACTACTATCTAACAGAATTATAACGGATAGTTTGAAAGCATCTAGCTTAGGAAATAGAACTCAAGTGCCTTCCTTATTTGTTCAAGCAAATATGCACTATAGGGTGCTAAGGATCTTTATAAGATTGGGGTGCAAAATTGCATGCACGTTAGTAGCAAATGCAATATTTTTGGGTGTATTGCTGGCTACATGTTGCGGCTATAGCACTGTCAAGCTGCATGACACACTTCCTTTGTTCTTTTATGCCATGATGCCCGCTGTATGGTTTGGAATGTGTTTTGCAGCCATCGTTCTGACTTATCTGGCTGGTGTTCCTCGCGAAAATTCATTACTTTTTATAAAGTTGTGGAAACGACTTTTGATGCGTAGGCAAGAACGAATGCAGCTTAGAGCTAGTCCCGCCGGTGGGTTTGGATTTATTGCGGAACCGTACGGGGTTGTGACAAGAAAGCTTGGTTTGCTGATCTGTGATGATGTTATTCAGAACACCGTAGATTTATTGTTAGTAGGTCCTAATTAGTAAAATGAACAAATCTGCTCAATTGGGATCAAATGTTTAATAAAAGCTACATTAAAAGTTCTTTTGTCGACTTCACGATGATTCAGAATAATATGTTTAAGTTAAAGGCAACAAACTTTATTTGACAAATTAATACTACTTGTAATCAATTCATAGCTTCTATGGATTGCAATGATGACGTATAACTATGACAAAAGAACAAATATACATGTAAATAAAAATAGTTTTTATTGTAAACTAACTCAACAGTCAAGGCCCACGTGTCTAAATAGACACGTGTGCTGAGTGTATATTTAGATACGTGTGCTGAGTGTATATTTAGATACGTGTGCTGAGTGTATATTTAGACACGTGGGTCTTGACTGCTCAAATCGATATAATGAATTGTAAAAAATCAAAATTAAAAAATTAAGTAGGTTTGAAACAACATGTATCTATTTTGTACGTTTATAAACGATTGATTTCTTTCTTTCCGTATTATGACTGTCGGTTACACTTATACACAATTGCAGAAACTGCTGTATAGTCCTACTAGATACACTTTGCCACATCAAACGAGTTGTTTTTGACACGTTGTTGAACATATACATTTTACTGAGAGTTTTTAATGATCTTACTCTTCCCACTTTTTCATAGATGACAAGCTTCAGTTCAGCTATATAATGATTTACTTGTCAAATTATTCAATATTTAAAGCGCTTGTGATCAAGCAAAACTCCATCAACGCTACGTTCAATAATACCTTCATAAAACGTGCTCTTGCTACTCTGCTTAAGCTTAAAGCTACTACCACACTTCAGAAAAATCGGCCTCATTCCTTTTATTTTCTTAGCAATAATTAATCTATTTCTTCGAGAACAAAAGGATCTTGAATTTATAGCATAAAATCTTTCAATAAACCTTTGTGAATCATCCTTGCAAGACGTCAAAAACGGAAAAACTAGATAAATGACCGAAATGTACATCAATCCACAAGTAAGAATTATCCAGTAAACACCTAAGGGAATCCGTGTTACATATCTAATGCTGATTACAATGTGAGTTGTAATAATGAAGAAAAATATTCCCAAAAATATTTCTATCCAAGTTGCCATCACATTTTCCATTACAGCAACTGCCACTTCTACTCTTACATACCAATACAAAAATCGATTTACACTCAGATAATTTATATAATTTAAAGACTTTGTTAATAATTCAAGCCAGTAAAGCAGGAGAGTAAAGCTTGTGGCAAGAACTCGAGTGGCTTCTATCATACACCACATACCAATAATTTGACGAATTACTACACAGATTAGATTGACAATGTAGCAAATGTTGGAATTGGATATGGTGCAGGAATATGGATGAATGAAGAACATATAAACGTTATACCACGGGTCAACGTCGTGATAAACTACAAAGGGTGATGAGCAAACAGCAACGACTCGAAGAAAATACACATTTATTTTCATATGCAGGCTAATGTGTTTCCAAATTGTGACTTTTGAATCCGCTTTAGAATTTTTAACCAAATGAGCTGAAAATAAAACATGAACATGTTTACTAAAATTATTATTTGAAATTACTTGATTCGCTTTTTAATACGTACCCAGTTTCAAGTACGTTTCCTGAAGAGCTCTATACCCAGCAATTATATCCTCCCTAAACCAAACATGAGTGGCGGAATTGGTTAACATATAAATTCCCACTGGAAAATACACCGCCGCTAAAACCACACTTTTAATGTCAAATTGTGTCGCATAAAAAACTGTAAACCCTAGCGATCCCGTGCCAACTAAGCTCATAATAAAGAAGACGCTAAAGAACCAGTAAGAATACGAACTTAGTTTTGTCTTGGTAAAATAAAGTTCCGTCTTTGGGTTCCATTCAAGTACAAATGTTGGCCAGTGCTGGTACTCTTTGTAAAGAAGGGAAATGCACGAAGGTAGTTCAGCTTTAGAACTTTTCATTTTGCTGCACTCCTGCCTTGTTTCACGCAAAATGTAAGAAAGTAGAGACTGTTTTCAGAATATTTTAGAAATCAAACTGGCCAACAAAAAACTGCTCCAAAATTGTGAGACAAGCAATGTTCATTGCAAGGCTTTTTCCCAAAACATAACGCCAATAATTTTTTATCAAATCTTTTGAATTCAAATATGCTTACATAGGTAGCTCAGCTAGCGTAGGCAGCCTAATGAATAAAACAAGATACAGAGCTTAAAGCTTCAACACTTATATCAAACCATCGCCAGTTGAGTACTGTTGCATAATATAATTGGTCTTCACAAAACGCAAAACAAGAGAAACGCCTACGTGTCAACAAATCAATTTTTATCGACCAGAATAGAAACCTGAGACGAATTGTCCTAAATTAAATAATAGTCAAAACCCTGAGACGAGCAAAATATTAAACCGAATTCAGTACTACATAACACTTCTTCATAAGGACATATTTTGATATTTTGCTGTACAAACATAAGCTGCTGTGCTTCACAGCGTCAGAGAACCATCGTCTATAACCATAATCACCATAAATAATATCTCATGTTTTTCGCGTCGCTATATTCGTATCTGTATATCAGAATTTGCATAATAAGTAGACACGTAAAACATGTCAGTACGTATATATTTAAATGTCGTTTGAACTAATGAATATGATATTTATAAAACTAGTTTTACTCTTTTTGTAACATTGCATGCTTTTAAAAATATCTGTCATATAAACGCGAGACAAGCAAGGCCCGTCGTCTGCTTTAAAATGAAATGATATACATGACACATTTTGACAATTTACTGTCTACAGCTTTTAGAAATAACAATTTCAACACTTTTTAATCCCTAACTTGTCTAGTCTGCTGGTATTTTAGATTTATTTTGAAAGTTACGTAGACGTTTTAGTGCTAACACACAAAAAACCAGCAGTCTTTTGACAATCAGCGGGAGCGTTTGAATATGAACTAGTAAATAATATTTATTAACATGAAAACGCAAAAGCTATATTATTTAGAAAATAATTAATTAATATGCCAATCTTAGGCGAGTTTAGGCAGTTTTTACATAAAACAAAACCATTTTGTTGGCAGTATCATATTTCTTTTACAATTTCAGAATTAAATATAATTTCTGATAAGAGAAAAAATAACAATTGAACATACCGGATTGAGATCTATTACCACAACATGATTTTGTGGCGTATACACAGAATGACGCATATATTTAGATCATAAATCTTTGTGCAGAATTTTGAAACAAATATTATTTAAAAAACTATAACATAACAAACATTACAACTTTGACTTTCCCACAAACGTTAATAAATTAAGTAACAGTGTAAAATTGTATCTAAACAATCAGTAGTAAATCCTCGTTATCAATATATTTCCAAAACATAATCTATGAGTATAGTGGATGCAAAATTCTGTTGACTGGTACACCTAAGCCCTACAGTCCAGAAAATTCGAAAACTAAGTAAATCAAATAGTTTGATTAACTTGGCTACCCTCCATAATATACTGAACACTTGTCGCGTAATGAAGCTATGGAAAATAGGAACGAAGATTTATTATCCTCCAGCGGAACTGCTTAAAAGCCAATCGAAATGAGATAAGCCTAAACAGAGTCTTTTTTTCTTTTTGACAAAAGCAACAATGTATACTGGTGTCGTTTTACAAATCTGAACTGTCAATTTTTACTTAACGCTAGACGCTTAAGATCTATTTAAAAAAGTCCATTTTCTCTCCGGTTTGTACACAATAAAAAGTGCATACATACGTGTGTTTCAGTGTACCTAATTTCATCAAGCAAAGGAAAGAAATGATTTTCTGCATTTTTTATCTGACCAGAATAAAGATATTTTGCAACAGTTTTGCATGGTTTGTTGATATATGCCGACTTTATTTGCAATGTTAATGTATACTCCTGAATAATGTATTACTTATTAGCTTTATCTCAAACTTAAAAGCTAACTAGATATCATAAAGGAAACTAAAGTGCTTCACATATATTCATAACAATACTCAATTTTCATCATTATTTACCGAGGATATACTATGCATTTTTGATTTTACAAAAGATCCAGCAAATGAGGATTTTCTTGGGAATTTAAATAGTATCTAGATGCAAACAATCGTTCTAAAAACAGATTTTTCTTCCGTAGCTTGTATTCAACAACTTTATTCCCTAATAGTATATTAATTTATAAGTTTATTAATACGTAAGTTACTGTTTAGTCTTAGAGCAAAGTGAAAAACTCGTGCACAACAAGAGTTTGAGGATCTTAACTTCCAGTTGGATTTTAATGGCACTCATTCTTACGAATGGTTATAGAGGAGACAACATAAAAGAACTTACAGCTCCATTGGAACCTAAGAAACTGGTAACATTTACCCAGTTGCTGAACCATAACTTTACATTTTTCGGTTCTATTGGTTATGCAAATGTGTTTCAATCATATCTAAGTATATATTTCTCGCTGGATAAAGTAATTCCAGGCTGGTTTGATTACAACATACTGCCAGGGTTTGGGTTTACAGAAGAAGAACAGCGGGTTTCAATACACTCCTTTGGTTCAGCATATTACAAAACTCCAACAAGCGAAAATATTTCGCTTGTTCGGAAAATTTGGAAGCGCATATACTTTCCAAGAGGGGTGAGTTTACATATTAAAATGTTTGAAGACCCTCTGTTTTTTGAAAGTCGCGTCAATGCATGCACTAGAAACGCTTATATTGACAAATATACAAAGACAAACCCCATCTACGTCAAGCTCAAGGAAACGAGGGGAGATTACCTCGTTACGCGAAGCAAAACGCCGTTGGCCAATACTTTGTTATCGTTGACCTTTTATCAGGCACCTGTTGACATTGACTATCTAGTTATCAAGGTAAACTCTCTAATTCACTCAGGCATTGTAGAACTTTGGCAAAGATGGCAAGAAAGCACGCATATATTAAACGATACAAAAGCCCTAGCAAGACTTGATACACACAAGGTTAAAGCGTTGCAAATGAAAGACAACGTTGCAGTAGTGTTTGTATTATTACTGGCCTTACTGCTTGCAGACTTATGCATATTTTTAGTTGAAATCAGATCCAGAATTTGTAAATCTTTGTCAAAACTCTTACTCATAACTGTCGTTCTGAAGTCGTTTCTAAAGAAACTCATAGCTAGAAATTTGGTGGAAGGTTTAAAACGTCTATTAAATCTAGTAAATACTTTGAAAATATTGAAATGTAAACGGCACGCAAGACAGGTGGTCGCTGAACAAAGAAGACAAACACGAATACGACGCTTCGGGAAGAGCTCTGATTGGTCGGAGGCTCGAGAGCTGCGGACAGGACGGCGTGCAGAGGGAACTTCGAACTCAGTCGCCGTGCGAGAAGTAAAAGAGCTACGTTCATTTTAGTATGTAAGTGATAGGGAGTGTGGTCTGACAAGACAAGCAGCGAGCATCGACTCAGCATTATTCTCAAGATTTTGTGAGAGCTAGGTTTTGAGAACTCTGATAATTTTTTGGAGAAATTTGCTAAAAGTAATTTAAAGTCTGTCGTTAATAAAGGGTGACGTAGCCTGTTAAAATAAACTTTCGTGTATTGTCTGGGTCAAATATTTTACCTAGTTAGTGACCATTTTCCTTCAATTTGAGCTATTCCTACCGTGGCAAATAGGACTTTAACGGGGAATCAGTGGTTGAAGCAGGGGTCAAGTTGCTAGCGTTTTATGGCGCCCAAAGTACCTTCTTATCAAGGGAGACTTTGAACAGGGAACCGGGATAATCTTTGGGTTCAGAAATATTTCGTGAAACAACACAGGTATTGAAAAATACATTTTGTTAAATGTGTTTGTATTGAAAATTGTTATTAATTTTCATGATTACTAAGCATCAAAATGAAAGTATTACTTACACATTTTTCTAAATAAAGCTAGAATTATTGCTCTAAAAGGTAATGCCGATTTTCACGTTCCATATTATGTTGTTTTTTACTCATTCCATTTTAAAGTTTCCTACCGTCTGGTACCAGGATTCATTTTATGATGGACGGCGTAATCCAATCGGTTAGAAAAGAGTCAAGTTCCTTGGCACCTAAAGTTAAAACGCCATAAAAGACAAAATCTTTTAAACCTTCGAACTAGCAAATTTATTGTCTGTCCTATCCTAAGCTGCATTTTTTAAAACAGCAAATTTTAAGCAATGTTATATGCACATTTTTTGATATTATCTCAACTCGCACATTAAATTAAAATGTTTACAAAGTTTTTAGAATCGAATTAATGTAATTCTTGAATTTAGAAACAAAACTTTCGTTTCAGGCCTGTAGATCCTTAAAGAGGTACGAAAATGTTAAATAGTGGATACGCAAAGGATTTTATTTAGCAAAACGCTATAAATGTTTTATGTTACACCTAATAAAATAGCAATACTAATACGTGGCAAAAACATTGCTGTCTGGAAAGGCATTCAAACTGTATATAATTTTAGCAAAGAGTAGTAGTATATATGCAACCATTCTCTTTGTAATTTTAGGTGTAAGTATGCAAAGTTTTACACATGCTATTTTTATTACAATATTCCAAAAAATATGGAGTGTTCATTCAGTCAAGGCCCACGTGTCTATATAGACACACTGAGTGTCTATTTAGACACGTAGGAAAAATAATTTTATTTTATTTTATTCACGTGTCTATATAGACACGTAGCGTGTCTAAATAGACACCCAGCGTGTCTATATAGACACGTTCCAGAACATTCTAATGATAAATTCACGTGTCTATTTAGACACGCTGGGTGTCTATATAGACACGCTGGGTGTCTATATAGACACGTTTAAAAGTTAAATTTAATTCCTTCGTCATGTTTACATTCGAAAATTTCTTTTAATTACTCTTTAGATGCACAAAAATATGCTTGACAATATGAGCTAACCATTGAGAAAAAATATGACAACTCAAGGTTCGTAAAGAATTTTAAAATTTTTTGTCTTCAAATTTCGATATTTCAAAAAGCTTCCGGCAGATTTTGCTCAAAAATTGACAGAAAATCAAGTTTTTGTTGTAGATTAAGGAAATGTATTCGAAACCTCTGGCGTTTGAAACATTCACACACAAATAAATAAATGGGGAGCTCACCTGTGTTAAATATGGCGTTATTTGAAATTTTATCCATTAAAACTTCAAACACATTATTTTTCAAACACACAACATTATTTTTCTTACGTGTCTAAATAGACACGTGGGCCTTGACTGTCATTAGCAGCTATAATCCATTCAATAATAAATCTCTGCAGTTTTTTGCGCAAATTAGTTTCAACTGTGTAGTAGCTGATTTGGTGGCTGCAAAATTAAAATTTGTGAGTCTTTGCCATATGACTTGTTAAACCTTTGCTGTCTCCAATGGAGACTCCCCATAACTTAAGTTACAAGGCATTGGCTTTTCCTGAGTGTGCTCTTGAATGTGACCATTTAAATGATGTTTCCGCGCAAAACCTGTTCCACAGAAGACACATTCGTATTTAAGCCATGAGTACGTACATGACTTTGAAGATTACCTTTGACAGCAAGCTCTGTTTTGCATAAGTTGCATTTAAATGGTTTTTCCTTAATATGAGACCTAATACGAAATATTTAATGTTGACATGTTGGGCCATTTTTGTGGAGTAGCTTTGAGTACAAATGTTGCACGGATGTTGGTTTGGTTCTCGTAAATGCATTTTCATATGTTGTTTCAGTAGTTTCTTAAAAGCAAATGCTTTCAAACACAGGTTGCATTTAAACCATTTTTCAGGCTCATGTTTTCTTTGGTGTACAAACAAATATATTGGAATAAACAGCATTGGAATATACTTTCTTTTGTGTGTGTATTTCCTATGCGGTCCTTCAGAAATCCCATTCTACTGAATTTTTTTTATCACACCAACTGCATTCATGCGGTTTTTCATTCAAATGAGATTTGGTGTGTCTTTTGAACACGTCCTTCCGTTTTGATGAGTAAGAACAGTATAAACATTTAAAGGGTCGTTCTTCCCAATGTGGTTTTTCATGAGTTGCACGGTGAGAGGAAGTGGCAAATGGTTTAAAGCAAGTAGAGCATTTAAATGGTCGTTCGTTTGTGTGAGACACTTTGATGTGAATATTTCAAAGAGTACAAGAATGGTTCAGCTTTAAATCAGAGTGTATTTTAAGCAGAAATTATTAAATAACTAACCATTAAAATCGCAAAAATGTGTGACTGAGCCACTTACGATGTATGATAATAATTTTGGGTAGCTCATTATTAAAGTGGATTTAAGGATGAAACTAAATTAAACGAAACCGGTCACCCACAGATTATTGATTGATAAAAGATTTTCCGACTTTGACATAAGTTATTTCAATAAAAAAACAATCACGGACAATCCGTACAATCGTCCGTCCCGTCCAGTAATCATGATCACGAGTAAACTTCATATCACACACGTTGCATGAAAACGGTTTCAAATCAGAGTGAGTCACCTTGGGCTGCTTCAGCAGCTGGGTTGTTCTAAATGACTTGTTGCAAACGTTGCAGACAATACGTTTCTATTTTTTGTCGTATTCATTTTATTTTTTGCTTCAGCTTTGCCCCGTTAGAAAGCGCAGAGACGTTTATATTTGTATAAAAAAATATATCTCACTATCAGATGTATTTCTCAATGTCAGCAACTTCTCTCACAATTGTTAGAACAATTGTGAAAGATAATATACTTAATAAATTATAGTTCTGTACACTAGACTCTCTCGAGTAGATGTGACGGATTTATACTCAGGTTTTGTAGTTGCTTCTGGAAATTTTATTTATTGTAACGCTACCTGTTTCAACACATTTTTCTAGCTCAAGGCATAGACCAATTTGTTTTACTTTGAAGCTAAACTTTAATGGTATACAAACTGAATGCAAGTTTATTTATATGAGTTAGGTACCTTGAAGGTGGATCCAAAGATGTATCTTTGAATTCACATGAGAGCACGCACATAAGCTGATTAAGTTGTTCAAACTAGCATAAAAGCGGCACCTTTTCTTTTCGTCGATTGTCCAAACATCAGGAATGAGAAGGTGGGATAAAGTCATTTTGCCATTTACCGGTTTTTACCGGTAAAATACGATATTGTACACTTTGCATTAGTGGTAAAAACCTTTACCCTATCCAAGTGTCCAAAAGTCCCATTGGGACATAACGAGAAGAAGAATGTTATCTTTAAAAAAGCAGTAAATCCGATTGTAACAAAACAAGAAACATCAGCTCCGCATGCCAAAGCCGAAGAAAGCAAACGACAACATCTAAAAATAATAAATAATTAGCCAAAATAAAAAACACTGTCGACACTGGGAAATACCAGACAATCTGTGTTTTTGTCAGGAGAGTTTGTGTCATAGCCGGAGTTAGTTGATTAGTGTGGAAAACTAGAAAATCAATCAGTTGCAAACACACCCATGAACACGAGACATGAACATCAGTGGAAACCGGAAATGTAGAATATCATGTGAATGAAAAATATAAATTCCGGATTGGATGGAAGATGGATTTGATTAAAATGCATCTCTGATCCTTTCCCGGAAAAATGGAATTTATAAATATTGCAGTCGCTCGGCCATTTCAGGATTATCTAAACTTAACGTGACTCACGTTACGTGAGAAGTTAGAATCTCCGTGTAATTGAACTTTTATGGTTTTATGTAAAATCCCTTAATAAACATAGACGACTTGTGTATGTGTTAATGTGTAGAAAGGAAAGAATGAACCCTAGAGCTACTTCTGCTACTGGGTTTACTTTAGAATCGTGCGGAGTTGAGCCAGAAACCTTGGTTTGCTGGTTTTTAAGATATTGTTTAGAACATTGTAAGCTTGCTTTTAGTCGCTTCCAGTCCCAAGACCTAAAATGCAGAAATTTGTTTGACTGGAATAAACGAAATGTTTTATTGCCTTTGACTCAAAAACTTTTTTGAGGTTTAATTTCCGAAAATGTTTGGTTTGGGTGCAAAGAAATTTATTTTTCAAAGTATTAGCAGCCATGGCAGAAACTATATTCAAATCGATTATCGATTGCATGGATCCAGTAATCAGTACTTATAATTACAAACAAATTAATTATATTTATTAAGAACGGCTTTGATAATTTGCAATAAATTCTTAACAATTTTTAAAATTAAGTTACTTTAAGGTAACATTATCAAGTATGTAATCGTGCACGTTTTAAACCACTATTTTTTCCATAACTCTTGTATTCCTTTAAGACCTTGGCTTAACCGTGTGTAAAACCTATTGACGATAACAGAAACAGTTCAATCGACCTACTAATAACACTTTGATAATATGTTAATCTAGCTTCTTTATCCAACTTTGCAATGTCAAACGCATTTATTATAACGGGTTGTTGTACAATTAAAATTCTCCTTAGAGTTTTCAAAGATTTTACTCTTCCACCTTTCCAAAGCTGATAAGCTTCCCACGACCACTTATATCGTATGAGTTTTGTAGTTTCCTCGTGTATATTTACAGTTAAAGAAATTATTAGCCTAATAATTTGCTGGACAACCAATACAAAAACTGTAAAGACCAGATAAATGTGTAAAGGAACAAATTTCCAACCCACAAGTACAAAACACTGAAATCCTACACTAAGAACAAAAGCAGACATCATCAATGTTCCTGCGAGTTTCTTAACTATCCAATTGCCACATTGTGCTAAAAGTCGGAATTCAGTATAACGTGATATTGCAACAGAAGAGAGCTTGAAACTTTGGCAGGTTTTACACAGCGTCGCAAAAATTTTCTGATGAAGCAACATAAGTGTAGCCACCAGGACATTGGTTCTCGTAATTTGAAACATGATCAAGTGCATAAATACTAACTCACAAAACTGAAGAAATGTACGAAAATATAAATTCGAATATTGTGGGAAAATACATTCAAGTATTAATGTCCATGGATCTAACTTGACAAATAGTAAAATTGGCGCTACACCCAAATCCAGAACAAAGGAGTATAATAGATTGTTTGATATTACAATTCCTAAAATGTCGGCATTTCCAAACCCGTTTTTAAAAAGTGTTTGCTGTTCCATAAAATGCAACTTCAAATGCTGCTGAATGTCATAGAATATATTAGCGTTTTTCTTTGTCGACTTTCTCTTTTTCCAAATTGTGTGAGATTTACTTAGCTTTAAAACAGCATTGATATATTGAGCCATTTTTTCACCGCAAACAATTTTTGGCACGCTTACTCCATAATACAAAGGAAAAGCACAAAGGAATGTAGATAATATAAACACTGCAGTTTTTTCAAAATGCACTGAACTACTGAAAACTGGAGCTAGGACAATAAATAGACTGGGAATTATCCACAAAAGAAAAATTGAAATGTTTATTGCAGTTTCAAAAAATAGTGCGTATGTGCCAGTATCAGCAACGAATGAGCTTGTAGTTTGGTCGTAATAAATTAGCATTGGCATATATCTATAACTTTTTAAACGCGTTAGTAAATGCAGTGAGCTGAGTATCAATGGCGTTGCCATTGTTAGGAAACCTTCCAGAAACTTTTAAAGTCAACTCGTACTATTTTTTATTAAGGTCGGTTTACAAAAAGTTGCTGATAGAATTGCATTTATGCTTTCTATGCTACTCCGATAGAAGATACAATAAACCAAGATACAAAATACTCGATTGTAGGTTACGTGCTTATGCTTAGAAAATTAAATGGGTTGGGCAAACTTTTATGGACGATTTGTTTCTAAATTGACTTTAAATTGATAGAATTAATTGAAGTTTTATATATAAAATAAATAACCAAACTTTCAAAGGCCGGATTACATCAAGAAATTGAAGTATACCGTGTAAATTTTTAAGCGTTGACGTCAAACTTGAAATGAAACATGAATGCGGATAACTACAGGGCCGCCGGCTTGGGTTTACCGCGTTTAGTGCTCGAAAAATCATACTGTATGTCCTCGTACCCAACTTTCAATGGCAAGGTCTTGTAGAGCAGGCATTTTAATTTTGTTATGTGTGCCTTATAATATATTTTTACCCAAATGCCTGAGCTGGTGTCACTGGAAGTTAAAAAACTCAAATTTTTGCTTTCCAAGCCTATACGTAGTCAGAAAAGTTTGAAATCACATTGGTGACGAAGAAGATCAACGTTTTAGAGTTGCTTGTTTATAACGTGATGCATTTTGACCAAAACACCTGCTCGGCAAAGTAATTTAGAAAAATTACACCACGAATTGTCCGGGGAATTGAAAACCGGAAATCAGCATTGGTTATGAAAAACAATTTTTTCATCTAGAAAAAAGGTAAATCCAATCAAATTGCAATGACTAAATAATGAAACGTATCTCGCTTGAATATACAGAAACTTGTTCGGAAGGATTTGGATAAAGGCATGTTCAAAAATGCCGATTGTCTATCTTTTCGCAACTTTTCCTGGTTCTATGCCACAAGTTTGGGCCTTAACAATGTCAAAAAGTGACATGAAAATTATGAAAAATGCATTAAATCATAGAAAACACTCCAGTTAATAAGTAGACACTAGCATAACGTCTCCTAAGATGCATCATGCAACACTTGCAATCCCGTTGGCATCATCACCAAACAAATGAATTTTTGCTTGTCAGCATCTAGCGACACATGCAAAATGGTAGTTTGAAGAAAATGGCGGTTTAAAGTGGTACTGCAAAATTCATATCCTAATTTGCAGACTTTCTTTCATTGAATCTTCTTAAAACTTAATTTGTGTTTTGTTGCACTAAATTAAGCATGCAAAGCTCTATCAATTGCACTAATTCTCAGAAATACAAACTTCATTAGCGGAAAACCGCTTTGGGTTGAAAATATGTTACTGGTTTTATGTGTGTTTTCTGGAAGCCATAACTCTGCTATGGCTAGGCGTATTTCAACGAAACTTTCAGCAGCTGAAAGCGAAAAATGTGGGCTTTCAATGTAACACTAATTCTCACTATACCCCAAAATTCATGTGTTGGTTGATGTTGTCAGGCGGAAATTCATTTGTTTGGTGATGATACCAACGGGATTTCAAGTGTTCCATGATGCATCTTGGGTGACGATAATGGACATCGGTAGCTTTATTTGCTTGCAACAGCGATTGTTTCAAAAGAAAGCGTTGCTTTTGGACGTGTATTTGGAAACGTCCGAACAGACATGAAAGAAAGCGACCCCAGAAATTGCACAAAGAATCATTGAATCGTAGAAGTGCCAATGTCTCCGAGTAATTTTAAACCCCGGAGAATATAATGAAAGTCATAGCAAAAGTCACAAACGTAAACTGTAAATATGCGGCTTCGACAAACCGAGGTAAACCGAAGCCGGCACGGTTTAGTATACTTTTGCACAAATTTTAATTCTATATTATTATTAGGATAATTTTTTAATCTACGCAAGCTGATGTATTACGTAATACATACAACATACATACGATGTATTACATACAACAAATGATAAGCATTAATGATATAAACTATTAAAAGGAGAACAACGGAGCTGTTTAAGGCGGTTTATTGTATAAATTGGATACTTTCTGAACACAGAATGCAAAAAAGTAATTGAGCTAAGATTATACCTATCAACACTCACGTGTTTCATCCATTGTATCGTCAAAACTATTAAATGTTCAATCGGCTCACTTATAGTGAAGGAATAAAACAACCAAAGTTGTCTAGAATTTTCTTTTGTATACTGAATGGCTTACTGCTATAATTTATATTCTGACTTGTGAAGTTTCTCAGCATTCTTCTAAGTCTTGCTTGGAACTTATCTGGGTATTAGCTGCTGTATTTTTTTCTGGTTTGCTATTTTTCAGTTTTTCTTTGGAAAGTGTACGACCTGTTGTTCGTTCTTTGTAAAAACGTTTTAAAATGCATTTTCGGTTAGAGCATGTAGGAAAATGCTTTTTGCAAACTACCGATAGAGATATAACAATATTCGAACTAAATCAACAATTTGTTTATTTTTTAATTTAATTATACTTGATATTTTCTGAAACGCTTATAGTGATCATAAACTTGTAGACATCAACGTCAACTTAACTATGTACGGTACAAGGTCATACCACAATATCAAAAGCAAATAAAATTCTAGAAATTAGAAAACCTCAAGACAATTTCGGCAAAAGTCTATGAATGCAAATAAACAATGTTTACCAAAGCGTTTTAAAGCGTTTACCTTAAATTAATATTTTATCTGTAGTATGTATAATAAAACGTAATATGGATTTACGAACACTTGACACAAATAATCATCAGCCATCAGTGACCCAAGTAGATTCATAAAAATATTTCAACCTGATAATACACGGTCAGAATGATATTCAAGTGGCGTTTTTAAGACGGACCGATACTATTACTACCAAAAAAATAAAGTAGAATAAACATATATTTTTCAGTACTCATTTCTTTAGTTATATATTTACAACTAAACTATAGCGGATATAACTGGGTTATAGTTACACAGGGTTTATAAGGTATACCAATATTCGAAAACATCAAAATTACTTACGTCACAGAGCGCGACACACAGTATAGACAGTAAAAACGTAATCTAAGTCAAAATATGATAAAATATAGTTGGAAATTAACCTGCTTCATTATAATTATAAGGAATATATTTTCAATGCAACATCACATAAATAATTTATATAATTTTGTTCCTCTCAAAAATACAAGTCTTCATAACGAGTCTTCAGATCTAGTTAAGGAGTTAACTGAATTTGTAATGGAACAAGAAACAGAAGGTCAAAACGTATATGTGTTGCGCTCAGGGAAAGGCAGGCTACTCCGACAGAATACGTTTACCGTAAACGCTTGGATTGTGAGACATGCCTCAAATTCGACCGTATTTCTTCTTTTTGCGGCCCAACTTATAATTTATTCGATTAAACGCGACACATGATGTATGACGCATGATTTTTGGTCAGGATTACGTAAATGATGTCCGTTTGTTAAAATTTAAATTTTAAGGTCCTGATCCGGACCCTTAATTATCAAGTATTTAAAGTTAATGGATCTATACAGTGCGACACATGATTTTTGGTCTATTTTTAACCAGGATTACGAATATGATGTCCGTTTGATAAAATTTAACTTTTAAGGGCCTGATATGGGCCCTTAATTATCAAATATGCACAATTAATTCATTAATGCTGTACGATACATGATTTTTGGTTGATTTTTGACCAGGATTGCGATTTTCAGGTCCGTTGGTTAAAATTTAACCTTTAAGGCTCTGGTACGGGCCCTTAAGTACATGGGTTTAATTAAATTAAATTTAGTTAAATTGACACTTATAAGCCGGATTCAGGGACCAAAAATACGATTTTTAATAAACAGATCCCATTTTTTAAATCATGGTTTAAAATGGGTTAAAAACATCCGTGGCATCCTGTTCAAAAATTAACAAAAAATCATGTATCGCACAGCATAGGTCCCTTAACTTTACATATTTGATTATTAAGGGCCTGTATCAGGGCCCTAAAGGTTAAATTTTAACAAACGGACCTCATAATCGTAATCCTGTTCAAAAATGAACCAAAAATCATGTATTGTACAGCATTAATGAATTAGTTGTGCATATTTGATAATTAAGGGCCCATATCAAGCCCTTAAAAGTTAAATTTTAACAAACAGACATATTCGTAATCCTGGTTAAAAATAGACCAAAAATCATGTGTCGCACTGTATAGATCCATTAGCTTTAAATATTTGATAATTAAGGGCCCGAATCAGGACCTTAAAATATAAATTTTAACAAACGGACATCATATTCGTAATCCTGATTAAAAATTGACCAAAAATCATGCGTCATACATCGTGTGTTGCGTTTCATCGAATAAATTATAAGTTGGGCCGCAAAAAGAAGAAATACGGTCGAATTTGAGGCATGTCTCACAATTCAAACGTTTACGGTAAACGTATTCTGTCGGAGTAACCTGCTTTTCCCTGAGCGCAACACATATGAACAATTTCCAGTTATAAATTTAAAGGATTTTCTAATACCATTTGAGCGTTCTAACTGCCTAGTACATATCACTAATTTTCATAAAATAAAAATTAATCCTATCAACCTTTACGTTCCTTATATTGTTCGGGTACCAAAGTTTGGAAAGTTAACTATCATGATTCCCCATATAAGGCCTATATGTGGAATTTAGAAGAGTTTATTGAAAGAACCAGTTTCTACAATTCGCACGTTTCTCTATTAAAATGCCCAGAGTTTAAAAATAGCTCTTGGGATTTGCATGAAGTAAACTATGCTTTCTGCACAAGAATACAATTATATAGTTTCGTCATTCGTTCAAAACCGTGGAATTGTGAGTTGCGTGTTGCAATATTTCCATTTAACAAATACTCAATTGATCCAAACATTCAACATGGCAGAAAATCGGTATATCTTTTTGAGCTCCCATATC
Source organism: Entomobrya proxima (assembly GCA_029691765.1). Classification (NCBI taxonomy): domain Eukaryota; kingdom Metazoa; phylum Arthropoda; class Collembola; order Entomobryomorpha; family Entomobryidae; genus Entomobrya; species Entomobrya proxima. Next base: position 30,423,322 of record CM056170.1, on the reverse strand, counting down.
AAGAAATATGGTATATCTTTTTGAGCTCCCATATCAAGAAATATGGTATATCTTTTTGAGCTCCCATATCAAGAAATATGGTACTTTGAAAACAAAGGTCCAAGTACTAGTGACATGGTTTTTGAAATGTTTGACGGGTCGCTATCACCATCAACACCAGTTTTTCACATAAGCATTGTCACCAATATGACCTTGTACACATTTTGGAGGTACTCGGTGCATAAAGGAAGACGACAAGGCTATGGACTAAGAGGTAGTATGCATTATAATTACGTAGTGTTGTTTGTCTTACCAAATACCAGCTTTAGTGGTAATTCAAACTTACAAAGTATTTGTGTGGATTCCTACATAAAAGCAACTGAAACATGCTTTCAGTTATTAGATTGGAACAAGTTTAGTATGCAGTATATTTACAACATTGGATTTAGTTACAGTTTAAGTGACTGGTCTATCAGCGATCGTTCAGATAGTGCATTTTTGTTCTGGAAGCATCTTAGTAATTGCAAACTTACAGCAGGTAGAATTTCAATTAAAAATATACAAGATGATACCAGCTTGCTTTACTTAAAAGTAGTTTTTGATATACTTGGTAACTTTACGTATAACTACGTAACACCATTTGGAAATAGAATTATTTGTAAACATGGGCAAAAGCATAGGTCAGAAAAAATTTCCGATTATCCTCTCCATCTTGAAATTCAAACAAAAGATATTCGGAGGTTGTGGTTTTATGACGCAACTATTTCAAGCCCGTTAGGAACATATGGGTTTGTTGCGTGTGCTGTACCTAAAGACTCGTCGTTAGCTTTTGAACAGTTATACAACATATTTGACAATATAACCTGGCTTTGTGTATTGCTTTCGTGTGTTTTAATATATTTATGGGCCACAATAATTAATCAGAGATACAGTATGCCGTTGCTAGATATCATAGGGCTTTATTTGGAACAGGAGAGTTCTATTCACCTTCTAATTAAGCATAAATTGGTACTAGGCTCATACTTTTTGGTAGCTCTTGTATTATGTAATGCATACAAGAGTAAAAACATTAACAGTTTGATATCGCCTAGAAAACAAATTTCAATAGAAACTTTAGATGGATTGATCAGTCATGATTTTACAATCTATTCTACTTCAGAGACTAAATACAGCATTAGGTACTGGAGCAAAACATATATGCAACTTAATCCAGATAATATGATTTTGGGAAGACACAATCTTTCAGAACGGAAAATTAAGTCTGGCTTGGCGTTTCCGTACAAAACTTATTTAACAACAAAAGTTGAAAATCATTACCAGGCTCTAGTGAAGCGGGATCCAGAAGGCAGTTTTGATTATACTTATGAAAAGTTGTTACGAAGTCAATCACAGATACTACAGGAGTCGTTAAAAATAACCAAGGCTACACAAGATATAATTATGATAAATTCATCAGCCAATTTAGGCGAGTTGTTACAATCGTTTCAAATTAGTGCCGTGGAAAACCGGTTGCATGAATGTAACAAGTCTGCGTATATTTTACCAATGTGGAAGTGTGAGGAACTAAAAAAGAGAGTAGCACACGTGGACTACATTTCTTTGTCAAAGGAAACAGTGATGCAATACAATATCTTATTTGCTTTTGGAGGGAGATTGGCACCAGCAACTATTTACAAGATGAAGGCTGTAGGTCAGGCTGGTATCTGGAAATGGTTGAATAGAATAATAACAGAACTGGATAAACTTCGTCGAGTTGAGAAACAAACTGATGAAAGTGTTACCAAAACATCAATGAGTGGGAATATTTTGGTTTTGTTTGTAGCTTGGCTTACAGGCTTGACATTGGCAACATTTACTGTTTCTGCAGAAATCATTATTTATTGTTTTAGATCAAGTGCGCTATTTTGCTTAAAAAATAGTTTCTAACGGTGCACGCGTACCCATTATGAACATGTTGACAGCCAATTCTGGCCGTCACGTGATTCACAACCAAACAAGAGCTGAATCACGTGACGGCCAGGATTGGCTGTCACCATGTTCATAATGGGTACGCGGCCCGAGGACAGCTGATTATATGCGTCTGTAAAAGGTTAATGAAAATAAATAACTAAAATGTTGATTTTCTTTTCCCGGGCTGCTTTCCCACTTTTTTTAGAAAGCGAGGCAGGTTACAATGAAGTAGGTCAATTTTGTTCGTATTCTTTTGGTATCAATTATCATTTTTGTGTACCCGACTCCGGTAAACAACATTAAAAAACTTATGTGTACGTGTAAGTTAGTTTTCAAATGCGGTAGGCTTTTATTTCAGGTATAAAGGTTACCTTAAAGTTTATTAATATTTACCTTCATGGTTTCCATAACTCGTGACACACAAAAGGTTTCTAAGACTTACATTTTAAATACTTCATTTATATTAGCAACAATACAATATTGTAGTGCGTAAACAAGTCATCAATCGGTCACATTAGTAAATAACTTATTATAGGGCAAATGCTTTTAAGAGTTTTTTTTATTGCGTGACTATTTACTTTGAATGTAGAACTACTCAGACAAAACGTTTCAGGTTATGAGCTAATAAAGATAAGCCGATAATTTTTATTATCGACTTTACCAAAAAAAGCTTGTTCAAATCACTGGACAAAGATTTATAATTCAATCACAAAACAGCTTTATATGTCTGGTTAATGAACCAGGCTTGAACGCTTAACTCGTGCTATACACGTTTTGGTTATATAGAAATGTGTTCAGTATTAGAGTTTAGGCGTTCTAGCCAATGCCCATTTATATTATAAATTTGGAAATTATAAAATAATGCAACAACAACAAAAAGGTTTATTCGTGTCTGCTGGAAATAACAATTGAAATAATAAAATCTACGATGTTTTGGAGAAGATGCTTAGACAAGCAGTATTGCTTGATGTCATTGCATTTAACTAAAGTGGACAAAGCGTTAAGCGTTTATACATTACGAAATTTATTGAAAAGTAATCGTTGCTTAAAATCTGTTAGCGTTGAAATTGTAAGAGGAAGAAACTTCTTGGTACTAGAGTGCTACCTAAGCTTTGATCGAGCATCAGCGTAAAATTCCAGATTGTAAAATTTTTGCAAAAAGCAAGGCAATAGGTCGACATTTCTTCGGTTTCTCCTTTTTTTATGTGTTTTTCAGGTGTCTCAGATGACTTTTTACTCAATTTATTTCATCTTAATTATTTAAAACAGGTATTAGTCGACACATGGCGTTTGATTAAAACCAATTGGATATACTTGTTCTGTCCGCCAGACCGTAACTTCTAAGAAATTGGAAATTGTTTTTTAAATGTGTCCCATAGTAATGTGTACTTTTAATACATACTACGCTTTAGCTTAAGCATTTTTTAAAAATATAATGCGTTTTTGTCTTTTCTCATCATCATTATGCAAGTTCAAAGCTCAGTATGAAAATTCGTTTTCATATCCGGTAACGCAAGGATGTGACCTAACAGTTTATTAGCTCGCTGCTTCAGCAGAGGAGCTATTGCAGATGTCGGTGTCCGTGTGTCTGTGTGTCTGTAGACTTTATTTTTAAACCAGGCTAATCGGCTCTAGACCAGGCTAATCGGCTCTAGACCAGGCTAAATCGGCTCTAGACCAGGCTAAATCGGCTCTAGACCAGGCTAAATTGGCTCTAGACCAGGTTAAATCGGCTCTAGACCAGGTTAAATCGGCTATAGACCAGGCTAAATCGGCTCTAGACCAGGCTAAATTGGCTCTAGACCAGGTTAAATCGGCTCCAGACCAGGTTAAATCGGCTATAGACCAGGCTAAATCGGCTCTAGACCAGACTAAATCGGCTCTAGACCAGGTTAAATCGGCTCTAGACCAGGCTAATCGGCTCTAGACCAGGCTAATCGGCTCTAGACCAGGCTAATCGGCTCTAGACCAGGCTAAGTTGGCTCTAGACCAGGCTAATCGGCTCTAGGCCAGGCTAAGTTGGCTCTAGACCAGGTTAAATCGGCTATAGACCAGGCTAAATCGGCTTTTACATTTTTATCGTGTTTAGCAGCGAGCATTTTTAATGGTTTACCATGGATGTTTATTGCATATCCCAAGTGTACAAAATTTATCCTCTCAAATTTCATGCTATACTAATGAAATTCTCCTTCAAACATTGTCATGCTATATGACACATATAGGTAATATAATAGGGGGGAGATAATTTATTATCACTGTCACAATATACATGATTGCCAAAAAGACACAGTATTACATAAAATTTTGTTACAATTATAAATATTATAGAATTACACTCATTGATACTAGGTAATTCTTAAGACATTCAAACGTAAATCTAAATTAGAACTAAGTGATTAGTACTAACGTGTAAGCAAAAAATAATAAGGTTAATGCTAAGTTTTTATATAGAAAAAGTTCAGCTGGTGTATTATTATATCATGGTAAAATGAAATATAAATTGAAGCTGTTCAAATAGAATGTTTTTATGTTACCCATCCCATGTTTTTCGTAACAAAGCACATTCATGAGATTCGAGCATATATGCTGATTACACCGACATGCAAGTACACAGACTGAAAGCTTTCTCAAAGAAAACAAGATCTGCCTTGGTTGAATTGACAGACCTGAGAAAAGTAAACAGGCAAAAAGTTCAATAAAGTGCAAACGCAAGGAAAATATGATTGTATTTGACAAAAAGAACAAAAATTGATAGAAAAAATGTAATAAGGATCTTTTATTGCGTCACAAAGGGCTTGAATGACTGATGAATTTTATATAAAGCACAAGCTTTCTCGCCTTTCGATGGCAAGTTTCTAAGAAAAAGATTTTAAAAGTGGAACTACACTTGTTTCAAAGGTTGCTAATATATTTAATAGCACCAAACTAGTATCTTACAAAATTTTCATGCATATTGTCAACTTTTTTGCTTGCTGCTTCAGCAGGTAAGCTTTTAAGATGTAGTGTATCTGTCCGTGTGTCCGTCCACCTTATATATTATATATGTCCCGCAAATATTTACTATTAATTCAAGCTTTATGGTGGAAAATTCAAATACTACATTCGTACTGTCGTATTTAGCAGCAAGCATTTTTATGGTTTCTTTATTATCATGAGTTAAGAGCTCTTAAAGTAGCCAACCAACTTTCACTTTCAAAGTGAATACTTGCTTTGTTGCCTATTCGGACGACGTTTACAATATAAAAATGAAAACTACGAACTTGACGTTATTAACTAATGAAGATCTTCCTGGAAACGTTGATAAACTAAATTGTTCTAAAGGCGTAATAACGTGGTTCCGAAAACAGCGTAAATGCAAAGCTGGTTTGACACGGGAAATAATCCAGCCGATGTTTACTTGTCATGTTTTTCCACAGCATACCTTACTTACTAACCTTACTCGATAAAGACCAAATCCGTCTTGGTGGAGCATACAGGTATGACAGAAGCAAAGAAACAAAGTATCATTAAAATACAAGCGCATTGAAAAAATTATCATACTGGTGATTATAAATAGGAATGCAATAAACTGTTAAGTTAAGCCATGCGTGGTTTCACAGGTTGATGAAGTTGATATAAATTGCTATCTCTTTTAGTGAAACTTGATGAAAATACAATTTTAAAAGGATTCCTTTCACCATTACCGGGATTAATACTGCATTCTAGAATAGGACAGAAAACTTCAAAAGCGGAGCAAGAAAGCAATGCATATAACAATCTCTAGCTTTCTTTGTTCATTTCTAAGGGGTTACAGCCACAACACTAGCAAATCGACTAGCACTTTCAATACTAACAATTTGTTCTCTATTTTGCTCGCTACTACGTGCGTTCATATCTTCAAGTGGAATATCGACTGGAAAGTTGCTGCTACGTAGATTTTGTTTAAATGTCAAACAGCAAATTCCGTGATTTGATTTTGTAACATTACTCTCAAGAAGAAGTAAAGAAATAAAAGGATTAACTAAAGAAAACAAACCCATAAGCACCACAATACAAATGCAAACAAGTTTTGCAGGGATTGGCCAACTATTCAGATTTTGTTCAATGTTAAGTCGAACAAATGTGCGATCAGCCAAAATCACTAGTCCACCAGGAATCCAAAGAAAGATCATGACTGCCAAGTGAACGCAGACAAAGCGAATGCTGCGGATTTGCTGCTCCACTCGTTCGGTTAAAACGCCCTAAAAACCAAAACAATTTTTTAAAATTGGGCTTATGATTTGCTTTCTTTACAACATATTTTATTATTATTTTTCAAACAAAATAAACAAATATACGTACTGATGTCTGCTGTAAAAATTTTAGATTGACCCGCATTTTTAGCAAGCCTAGGTTTAAGAGATTTGTTTTCAAATTCAGAAAATTATAAGTGTTTCTCCATTTTATGTAATAGAAAAATAGTTTGAATAAAATACATCTACTTACCGTTAATTAGAAATGGTGTACCAGACAAAGAGAACAATGCAAATCTCAACACTTCGTATATTATAGTGGCAATTGGATTATCCATCAAGTTTACCTAAATAAAAATGGCGTAAAACTATTTAATTGCATCTAAAAGTGTACTAATAAATCGTAATGTTAACATATCAGTTCACAACTTGCTGTAAAATCTTCAAGTTTTCCTGCATATTTTGACATTATAGCATTGGGGATGCTAAATATTAACGAGCTCAGCCAAATAAACAGCATAACACCAGTAACTTGTTTTTTGCTGTCACTTGGTTCTTGGTAACTGGATCGAATTCGTTCTTGTACTATGAAAATGGTATTTAGTGCAAATGCACAAGTAAATACACCTACAGCAAAGAATGCAAATAAAAAATTTAGTTAATGTTTAAAATCTATCTGTATGCAAATTGTTATCTGTATATAAACAAACTCACATTTCCAATACGCAACCAAACCACATAAAGGCTCGTGTAGATACAAGAATTGATCCTGAATGATGATACCGAACAAATAACTCAAAACAGCCAATATCGACACAATGGACAAGTGTGCTACTAATAATGTCACAGATTTCAGACGATTTGATCTTTTAAGTTGGACTAACACTACATAAATAACCTTGACATTAGGTGACAAAGTTATTATTGTGAGGCATAAGTAGATGATGGACCAAGTGACTTTCTGAATGTTTGGTATACCATTCGAATCTTCAATTGTATTGGTATGGTTCACAATTGTGTTTTTGAAAGAAGGAAACATTCTATAATAAAAATCTTTCTCCATTAAAATTGGCTGATGTGATTTAAAATTCTCAACAACAAAATGATTTTTGGAAAAGTTAGTTTAAATTTTTTATGAGGACAAGATATGATGCGAACGAGTAAACCAGTTTGTGAAACGAGGTTCCACTACACAAGCACAGCAAGAAAATATGTTTTGATATTTCACTTTACAAAGAATTGAGATTTTTAGAATCCAACAACAACGTGAATCAGGCGCAACAAAGGGAGATCATAGCAGACAAGACTTACTTGATGCTCAGCTTTTACCAGACTGCACGCTTGGAAAGTCTTTTTAGGGATTTTATGCTATCTTTTCAAAAGCCATATATGGTTCGGTTTCCGTTTACAGACTTCTTACAAGAACACTTCCATCTATATTAAAGCCTTGATGAAAGCCATTACTCGTGTAGAGAAGAGAGACTGAGACAGCTTTTACAAACGACTTGTTTTCAGAAAGTGAAAGCGTGAAAGAATATTGAGTTTACTTCCGTGTATTGCTGAAAGAGAAATCTTGCTGATTAGGTAATACTAAAACTTATTACAGTTCCTAGTAAAATTGCTCTAAATGTTTAAATTTATCGTGTCCTGTCGTTCTTTAATTATCATTGTTTGTCAATCACATGTTGTAAATAGATGATTGCTAATAGAACTTCAACTAAATAAAATAAATAAGCATTTTGTGCTTTCAAGCAAAATTTTCAATTTACTATTCTGAAACAGGCAGCCGTAGTGTGCAAAATACCCCTGAAAAGATTGAATACAACTTTTTAATTATAAACTGGGTTTCTCTTGTTGTTTCATGATTTAATTCCAGTAGTTTTTTGTCCACGTACAAACTGAACGCAGTCGTGTATTATTTAGAATACTTGCCCCTGGAAGTCATTTAAGGATTTCAGATGTACAGAAAATGAGGGAAATCGAAGATAACGCTGGCATTTTGTGCATAAGAATTAATTAAACTTAAAAAGGAGGTCATAAGCTCCTCGTCCTATATATACAATGGATACATATTGTAATATGGGTTATTATGATCGATAGTGTAGGATGGGAACAAAATAGACAGAGAGAGAGAACAGTTAAGTTTAGAGAAGAGGCAACAGGACTTGACTGCTTCTTTATTTGTAATTCGCATCTATATATAGTTTTTACAAGTACGTTTGCACGGCTGGACAACGTCCAGCTTACATTTTCATCTCTACGTTTAAACGTTATGTACGTTGGTAATTAGATATAACTTGAGTTCGAGCAAATGAGTGGAACTTCAACGTGTAATCTTGGATGATGCAGGCAGCGGCAACTAAACCCAACAGAAGCAGAAACTTTTCAGACCAAGAATATTTTACTATAAACGGGTTTTGTAGCTTTTTACTAGCCTGTTTTTTTTTCATGCCACGGTGACTTTTCATTTATTATGCTTAAATCCTTGTATTAATATACAACCATATTCATGTACGTTAAACATAATGTCAAATTGTAAAACTCTAATAGATCAAGACTCATGTGAACATGTATAACAAAATGTAATTTTGAGTATCTCCATGGATCTTAAGGGAGATTTATGAAATAAATCATTCATTCATTCATTCATTCATAATTAGGTATAACTTAGATTTGGTAATGTTAAAACATGTAGCTAGAGACGCGTTTGTGCGTAAGCACTTACAAACGTTGGGAATGAGAAACGTTGCTAGACGCTTAACTTGTTTAGCATAGTGGCACATAAACGTGTTGTGCGAAATGCGTTTTATTTGCATTCATCAAGTCGACATTAGAAATGTATGTATTTTTAGGCTTCTAAATCTATATTATTATAATTACATAACAATATAGGCAAACGTCATTTAAAGTACTGGGATACACAGTTAAATCAATTATTTCTATTAATATTCTGCTTTCATATTTATTGAATAAAAATTAATCCGTTTTGAGTAAAAAAAATCAAAATATATGTATCTTTCCACCAACAGTTTCATCAAAATCCTTTCAGGAAGATTAAATCAACAAGTAATCTTTCAAAAATCCGTCAAAGTAAAAAATCGAGTTATATGTAGAAACCTTTAATGCTTAAAATAGCTCAGCACAATAGAAATGATTTAAAATGAACATATTGCAATTATTATACAGAATATAACTTGTAGTAATGACATGTTAGGCAACCGGAGTTTTAAAAATATTCAGAATTTTTTTTACTAGCACCAATAGGTTATGCACGTCAATCAGAAATATGTAACTTATATATATTTAGAGATGCTTAAAATATTAGCTTCAGCGCTAGTAAAATGTCAATGTGACGACAAACTGCCCGCGGACAAAATCAGTATAACATTAACATATTAGATAAGGGCAACTACGCTTTTACGAGTTCAAAGAAAAGCATTCTTTGGGACATAGATAGAAAGCATCGGGCAAGAGTTCAAACGCCCACTAAGCTAAATGCCATCCGAATAATATTAGTTGCGCTTAATGCGTCACGCTCCCCTACACGTGAATTAAATTCCTGTATTTTTTGTTATTAAGATCTGTTTAAACAAGATAACACAATACATGTACAATAAAACACTAAAAATTGCGTTAGTTGTTTTAACAAGCAAATGGAAATAAACCAATGTATGTACGACTCATCATCACACCAATATTGAATTAAAAACTTATTGTGATTCCGACAAATACATTTTGAAACAGTAGAATAAGTATACTTTTAAAACTTATCGAGTAAAACTGTGGATGTTTAGACTGAACTTTTAGAGTGGATACCTAGTAAAGAAAAACTCTCGAATGTGTCGTGTCGTGTTGACTTCGACTTTGTCAAACATTATAGTAAGTCAGCTTTCTGTTGTTCTATGAAGAAAGTAAGCTTATATTAAAAAGTAAAGACGACAAGATTTGCTCGGTTTCCGGGACGTTTATTCAACCGTATAGACAACAATTCCTTTGCTCTGGAAGATTTACTATTCCGCACATCCAGGTTTTTATCAACACCTCCACATCCGGACAGAAGCCATTAGTGCGTCTCTCTGTATCCATTACCATTTTCCGCCAAGTCACGTTTATGGCATGAAATTATAAACGTTGTGCTGTTTTAACCAAAACAATTCTATTAAATATGGAATGTAGCTGTTCCGACTTTCAACACTTTCAGTACAACGAAGTACAAACTCAATATAAATATGATTGTAATTTTGAAAAGAACAAAAATCGAATGAACATGTGCGATAAGGATATTTTATTCAGTCATAATTGCAGTCTAGTACCAGGGGGTGAAATTTCACCCCCCAAAATACACAGAGGTGGTGAAATTTCACCCCCCTTACCTAATTAATTTTTTTCCAAAAATTAACACAGGAGTGATTTTTTTAATTAATTGACCAAAAAATATGCAAAAATACTTATTCGATGCAGAAAAAAATTGCAAATTTTTCAGTCACAATTGCAAAAAAGTAGCATGTGTTATTACATAGCTATGCAAAATTTAATGTTAAAATTTTCGAAATTCGATATCTCAAAAATCTTGAATTACACGGTTTTGACAATTAGTCAGAAAAATAGCCAATTTTTTGTAGATTCAGGTGGTGTGAATCACACGGCTGGCGTTTTAACTTTAGAACTTGAAAATTTTAAAAATATGCAAAAATCAGGTAAAATTTGTAGTTTTTATTTTTTGTTGTCTTCGTTTCAAAACCGTGTAATTCGAGATTTTTGAGATATCGAATTTCGAAAATTTCAACATTAAATTTTGCATAGCTATGTAATAACACATGCTACTTTTTTGCAATTGTGACTGAAAAATTTGCAATTTTTTTCAGCATCGAATAAGTATTTTTGCATATTTTTTGGTCAATTAATTAAAAAAATCACTCCTGTGTTAATTTTTGGAAAAAAAATTAATTAGGTAAGGGGGGTGAAATTTCACCCCCTCTGTGTATTTTGGGGGGTGAAATTTCACCCCCTGGTACTAGACTGAAATGGTTTCTGATGAATTTTCTGGCGGAAAGGCTTGTGCTTTTTTTGGCTTTCAGTATAAACATTTCTTTTTTAAACAATTTAAAAGTGGAACTAAACTTAACAGTTCAAAAGTTCAGTTGTTAGTATATTCAATGGCACGAAACTGAATGTTTGCAAAACGTTGATATAAATTGTCATCTTTTCAGAAACCGTACAGGCTTCGGTTTCCTTTTATAGCCTTCTTACAAAAACACTTTTATTGGAAGCCAGAACTCGTATATAGAGAGACAACCATTACAATAGACTTGTTTTCTGAAAGTGAAAGCGTGAAAGAAAATTGAGTTTGCCCCCATTTACTTTCTCTTGAATCAAATCTAGCTGATTAATACTAAAACTTATTATAGTTCCTAGTAAAATTGTTATAAATGTTGCAATTTGTTGTACCACGTCGTCTTTTAATTATAACTGTTTGTCAAACACATGTGATAAGAGGATGGTTGCAAATAAAACTACAACTAAATAAGGCATTTAGTGCTTTCAAGCAAAAATTTCAATTTACTATTCAGAAACAGACAGTCGTACAGAGTGAAATACGCCTGAGAAGATTGAGTACCACTTTTTAATTGTAAACTGGTTTTCTCTTGTTGTGTTTTATTCCAATGTTGTTTGTATATCTACGAACGTAAGGCAGGGATGTATTTGTCGGGATACAAGAAGTTCAAATGTACAAAAAATTCGGGAAATAGAACGTAATACTTGAAGTATTTAATAGTATGTTTTTGTAATATCTTGCTACCAACATTTAAAAAAAACGTTTTAAGGTAAAAGATAATCTTTCAAAAATTAATAAAAATAATAAGTTAGATAAAGAAAATATATGCGTTTAATATAGCACAGCACAACAAAAACGACTTAGAGTGAGCTCATTACAATACATTATACAGGTTATAATTTCCAATAAATATATGTTAGGCTTTCGGGCTTTAAAAATATTTAATAACGCTAATAGGTTATAGACGTCAATCAAAAAGCGTAGCAAATCTATATTCAGTAAAGTTGCTTAAAATATTAGCTGCTTAGGTTTTTAGAATGTCATTACGATGACAAGCCGCACGTGGACAAAAACAGTACAACATTAGCATAATTAAAAAATAAGAAAACTGCGCTTCTACGATTTCAAAGTCAGGCATCTTTTGCGACATAGATAAAAAGTGTCGGGCAATGGTTCAAACGCTCACTAAACTAAATATCATCTGTATTATATTAGTTGCGTCTAATACGTCACGTTGCTCTACAGGTGAATAAAGTTCCCATATTTTTTGTTATTCAGACGTATCTAAAGTAGAAAACACAATGCTTCTAAAACCACTAGAAATTGCCTTAGTGGTTCTAGCCTGTTCTGTAGCCTGTTTACAAGCAGATAAAAATAAACCAATGTATAGACCTCTAAGAACAATCACACCAGTTGAAATAAAAAATCTGTCTGATTCCGACAAACACATTTTGAACCAGTACAATAAGTATCCTTTTAAAAACTTATCAAATAAACCTGTGGATATTGATCATCTTTTAAAGTTCATACCAAGTAATGATAAACTTTTTGTTTTGTCAAATTTTCAATACGTTGACATTAAAGTAAACCAACTTCCTGTTGTTCTTAAAAGCAAGAAATTGGCTTTATATTATAACGGAAATATTACAAGCTTTGCTTGGATTCCAAGAAGTTCATTCAAAAATAAAAGCAACGTTTCTTTTGCTCTAGAAGATTTTCCATGCCCTAAGTCAAGGTTTTTAGCAACACCTCAATATTCGTGGCTGAGCCATGACCACTGCCTCTCTCTGTATCCATTACTATTTTCGGCTAATTCGCGTGTATGGCATGGAATCATAAACGTTGTTCTGTTTCAACCGAGTTTTTTTCTATTAAATATGAAATATGGTCGTATTAACACTTACAATTTTTTGGGATTCAAATATCATTTGCAAAGTTCCGTACAAAATGTAAACGTTTTAGTTTCGAGCACAACTCAATCGACACCAACAAATCCTGAAATTTTTCACTGGATGTCTTTAATAGCATATAGACCAGTAATTAGAGTTTCTCACAATATCTTTGTGTGGGTACAACTAGACAAAAAACATAATCGGTTGTTGTACCTCGTTGAACCCTGCGCCTGCAGTACAATCATAATTTCTCAGAATAAGAAGATTGACACAGGTAAGCTATTAATTATATCCAATAATTGAAAAATAAAGAATGTTAAGAAAAATACAATGTTGGCATTTCTATTGTTTAGAATCACACACCCAGGAATGGACGAATTTGCAGTGGGCATATGAGTTAAACGATTTGATACATCATACGGGTATTAGTAAAGACACTGTTATGGACATGTCCATTGGTCCATTAGCAAGCTACAAAAACGGCAATTCTTTCAACTTCCGACAAAAGACAAGAGAATAAATTTCTACATGTCTTTGTTCCGCTTAGTTTTGCTCTTACTTAAAAACGATACATTCCCTCCAAACTGGGGAACACGAAAATGTCCTAAGATTCAGCTACCTTGGATTCCACATTCTTTTGACGACATATATCTGTGGAATGCTTGGAGAATAGTCAGAGCAGAACTTTTATTCGGGCCAGCGACTTTGCCGTATTTTAGAGCGAGTCGGCTAGTAATTAAAAGTGAAGTAGATACCCTCAGGTTTGTTACATGTGGACAGAGAGGTATACAACCCTTTCCATTCGGAGAACTACTCAAAGTCTACGAAAGAAATATATGGATTTGCCTAATAGGTATAATAATAGCAACTTCCCTGTGTCTATTGCGACTAACAAAGATTCAATTTGGGTTTAAACAGTACGGTATTCAAAATGCGTTTTATGTTACAAAAACGCTTCTTGAACAAGGAAACCCATTTCCTGACAATTTGACACATGATTGCTTACTGCGCTGGATTTTGTCCGGATTTCTGTTAGCCAGCTTAGTGTTGAGTAATGGATATTAAAATCAAAACGTGTACCATATGATAATTCCAAGGCAACAGCTTTTGTACGAGACCTTAACTCACCTTAGAAACGACAACATTTCAGTTTTTACTAGGATAACTAAAATTTTAAATGGAGGAGAAAAGTTTGAATGCTTTAGGAAAAACATTACATCATTCACACTTTATAGACATACCATCGTTTCTGACATTTTTCATTGTTTCTGGGGTTATAGTGAAATACGTGATTATAAACACAAAACCAAATATCGTGAACAGGGACCTACTACACACAGAATTCAACTACTTGAAAGCATAACTCGAATACATTCAAATGTAACTGAAATTTTTACTTCATTGGCTAAACGTCTGTTACCAATATTGCAAAGTGGTATTTATAAAGGTTCTTATTCAAACGTTGGCCAGTTACTAAACCTTTTAGTACAAGAACGACAACAAAAATGGTACACAAGTAACCTAGTGGCCTGTAACAGAACTGCGTTTTTGTTACCAGCGTACATGTGCTACAAGTTTGCAAAACAAGCTTCCGCTCAGAATCAAACACTAGTTTTGGTAAGTACGCAGGCATTTACTAAGCAGTTCGCGGTATTAGAATTTCACGGGAGTCTACATCCTAGCTTTCTACTACGAATCAGTTATTTAAATGCCTCTGGCATTGACCAATGGGTACCCAGGATTTCGGTTAGACTATTTCCATTCGTGAAAGACAGACCTTCGCCAGTAAGTGCTTCACTTAAAGGAAATGTTTTGGTAGTATTTTGTGTTCTTGTAATTGGCTTAGTCTTTGCAATTATAGTATACTGTGTAGAAATACGGTTTAATAGCTTGTTAGTCAACTTTTGTATGAACTACGTTTTCAAGAGAATTCTAGCAAATTATGTTAAAGGGTTGATTATGAATTTTAAAACGTATTTTAGCAATTTACTAGCCAATTTGGAAAGTGTCCTGCTCTACAAAATCAATGTTGTGGTGTTAAAGATTGGCTTAAAGTTAAAGTAGATATTATGAGATGAGTTTTCTGTTAAAATATTTTCTGCGACTCAATTCTACAAACAAAAGTTGATTATACAACTAGTTTTATACAACATGTACGTGAGTTTGAATTTTAGTCTTTTATGTGACAAATTGAGTGTAAACGGTCGCTATATTTAACCTATTTCCTTAAAGAGCGCTGATGTTGCCCGCAAACATTAGGTTGAACAGTTTGTTACCATAGTTCATCTATCAATCTAGATAACGTAATAAAATTTTACAAATACTGTAATACGTAGACTGTATTTTTGTGCGAATAACTCACAGTATTTGACAAACAAACAGGCATTTTTGGCATTATAAGCTTACTTACATACAAATTTACAATAACCTGATAGCTGGTTTAAGTAGCGGAACAACAAAATAAATAATTCATTTAAACAAAAACTCCAAAATTAAATATGTGCCAACTTTCAAATAAAATAATGCATGTATAATAAAATAACTGTCGTTTAGAAAGTTCAGTCGGAAATTGAGTGAGAGTATTGATTGAAACTTTATGAACGACATAAAAATAAAAGCTACTATTGTATTAAATACGATGGTGCCAGATAATGCTGATATTTTACTGCAATATATTACGTGGTGTCATATGTGTTTTAAAAGTGTGCTTTCTCATACACAATATAGTAAAGGGAATAAGCTCAAACGTAGTCAAAGAAATATGCTAGTCTTAATTTTCAAAATTTATTATTTCTGACGCAAAGGTTTTTGTTGAAAACGTGAATTCACAAATAACATATTCCGTTGAGACATTATGAGCGTTTAAATGAATTTAAACTTTCCTACCGAACTAAAGGTGTATGCTTTCAATTTAACTGACAGAACGTCTTTTGATTAATTTATTAGGAATTGTTACGCCATGTAAAAGTACCAGTCTTATAAAAGCCAGCATAACCAGAATTGTCAGTCAGTCGGATATTATTTATTCAGTAGCACGTGTCCAAAAACGCTTAAGTTGCAAGCACTTTATTATATACTAAGGATATACGAATCTAAATTAATTTTGTGGCCATTTTTATACAGTTGTTTTAAGTTTTTATAATATCTGTGTGCTACTTCAGTTACGGAACAACTTCAAAGACAATCGGAAAAGGGTTCTGAATAAACATCATAGCCCTTTCATATTTTGCAAAAATTTTGAGGAAAAGATTTTCGTACAGGTTACAAAAAATAGGGGAAGGTTTATATACTTTAGTTCTTTAATATATTTAATTAACGCTAAAAATGAAAACAGATGAACTAGTGAATTTAATTAAAAGTTTCTTTGCTAGAGCTTGCAACCAAGCTGAGAAATTAAATTGCGTTTGGGTTCATTGGGACTCAAAACATAACAAAATGATACTAGGTCATCAATCTGAATATTTGAAACTCCAACAAAAGCAACTAGGTTATCTTCTGCTAATTTGTGCTTACGCTTTTCGACCTATATTTGCAATATTAAATCGAGATAACTTTACATTCATTCATATGTTTCTTTTCTTTTTTGGACTAATTATTTCTTGCGCTAGTTTAGCAGTACATTACTCAATTCGAGTAAATGCTCCCCAATTATGTGCTTACATAAACGGTCTTTTGAATTTTCCTATAAGGCAAAAATCATTGACTAAACAAAAACTAAACATTTTGAAACGTTTAACAGTAACGTTTACTTCAACTCTATTCCTAACAGCTTGGATTGTACCTGTAGTCTTTGTATACGGCATACATATTTTAAATCCGTGTCAGATATCTTTCTTGGGTGACTGGCTTTTACCAGAATGCTATAACTTCACTTCGTGACAACATGCAATTTTCTGGTATACTGGCGTCGGTATAAAAACATTTCTATTTTTACTAAACCATTGGTTCTTTGCTTATGGATTAAGTGGTGCTCTTTTATTGGGATTTGGTGGGATATTGCTTTTGGCTACTATACTGTTTGGAGAGAATTTAAAACTGTAAGCTTATACTTTACCCTAACCACATTCAACAGTAATAATTAAAGTGTATTTAAATTTCAGATTTTTGCTTGATTCCCTACACTTTAAATTGACAGAACAAATTATTATTCAGCAAAGAATGCTACAAGTGCTGGGAGTGTTAATGAACGAAATTCAACAAACATTCATGATTACGTTTATTGTTTGTTGTGCAATTCCTGCGTTTGGTTTCAATAGCGCTTTAATAATCGTGCTACCAATGAACCATGAAAATTTATTTGTATTTATAATCCTTATTTTTATAGTGGCTGTAAATTCAATTGTTGTTATGCTCCTTTTATTAGGAATAATGGCTAAGGTTTTCGAACAATCCAAATACAATTCTGCTCAAATGTTAAAGCATTTAGCTTTTAACACCCGCAGCTCCAACACGCATAGTAGGATATATGGTCAAAGATTTATTAAAAGTGTAATGCATATTAGAGCCAAGTTTGGTTCAATAAACTTTATCGAGAAACTAACGCCAATTAAGTGTTTGATGTTAGGGGTATTGATATGCAAAAACACTGTCTTAGTAATAAGAAAACAATAAAGTACTATTCATACGAATTGTTGGCAAGCTTGTTAAATAAATGATTTAAACTGTGATAGATAATAATTCAAATAAAATCTTGTATTCAGTTTGATTTTGGTTGTTTATCTATGACATTTTGATATCAATGTTTTTCACAGGAAGGTGTATAGACGCAGCATGTGCTGCAAGTTAATAAGATTAAGTATTATGTTTATTTTACATGATGCTTTTCTACTCAAGCCTGTTGCAAGTGTTGCTTTTTTATCATGTTATTTTGATTAATAAACTGCTGCTTTCAACCTACAGCTTTATCGTCCCCAATATTATCTCTACAATTAAAAGATTATCAGATTTTACATGTTAAAATGTAGGATTGGTTTATGTGTTTGCAATTTCAAGCTTTGTCATGTAAATTCAAGATCTATTTTAAATGTGGGAATGCTAAAATGTCAGCAAACGTTTTTATTTTGTTACCATTGATTTAAAATACAATACATTATGTTAAAACACGTTGAATTATTACGCCTACTTTCATTCGCCTTTTACCACAAGTGTTGCATGATGTTTTCCATAATCATCTTACTTTTTTTCATTTTCTATTCTTTGTGCCAACGTTCAGAGCTACACATTGTTCCGGACGCTCATCACTACCATCACCACAGTCATCAGTGCCATCACAAACATGCAGGTTTGGTACACAACGGCCATTAGCACATTTTAGCTAAAACAGATGATTAGTCAATAAGTTTGTTGGATTACGAAATATAAATTTTCTTCAATATTTCTATGTACATGGTTTATTGGGCAAGTAGGACATCTTCCAGTACTCGGGTCTCGCTCGTCGCTCCAATCTCCACAATCGTTACCTTCATCACATACCCACCAACCTGGCATACATCTCCCATTGGCACATTGAAACTTTCAAAAAATAAATATATTATAGTTTGCACGACATTTTTAAATTTATAAAACAAACATTTATAAATTTATTTTACAGTTTCCGCTGGGCACTTGGGACATTTGCCGGTTGTCGGATCTTTTTCGTCACTGGCATCTACACAGTCTGCATTTTTGTCACAAACCCAAAAGCCAGGAATGCATTTACCGTCGCTAACACATTGAAACTGTCAAATAAAATATGGAAAAAATATTAACTATATCATTTAACTTTGTGAAACGTACTCTTTTGTAAGGATGATCTAAAACTTACAAAATCCTCAAAGCAGTCCTCACATTGAGTAACCGTTATGACAGCAAGTAAAACCAGCAAATATAAACTTGGCCTGGCCATTTTTTAAACACATGTCAGTTCTGCTGTATAATTCTGCCTATTGATGCAGCAAATAGTGTGAAACTGAAGCTATCGTGCATACAATTTCATGTTAGCACACGCTTTACTTGAACTTTGTAAAGTACTTATCAGTGTGATTGCAAGATAAGACAGATAAGTGTTTGTACCTAAGTAAGTTAGAAACGGTTAAATTGGTTAAACACTTGAAAGGCATTGAAATTAATTAAGGCCCTGATTTCAGGACCTTACAATCCGAATTTTAACAAACAGACTGTGGATTCGTAATCCTGGTCAAAAATGGACCTAAAATCATGTGCCGCATGATATAGGTCCTATGTTAAAATTACCTCTGATGACCTCTGACCTTTGGAGTTGATCAATTAACCTAAAATTCAATAGGGTTCTGTCCGAGGTTCAGTGTGGACGTGTGCCCATTACCCACGGGTTGGGTGACCCAGTAAAACCCGGGTTTTTGGGTACCCAGCCCACCTTGTTTTGAGAGTGGGTTTCGGGTAAAAGTGGGTTTTTAAAATTTTGTTTCGAAAAAATACTATTTTTGTAAATAATTGACCTTTTTGCTGCATATAATATCGAAATTTTCCAAAATATTCACAGTTTTTGCTTTCACGAATCATTTATTACCTGATATTTTTGCTGAGCTACTGCCTTTTGGGGCGCCAAGTTCTTGTCGGGTGCAGATTTTATTGTATGGTATTGCAATACCCACCCATACCCAGAAAAACCCACTTTTACCCGAAAACCCGGATAAACCCGGGTGGGTTGGGTTTTTGTCAAAAACCCGCGGGTTTCGTCCACTCTGCCGAGGTTCACTAGAGTCTGTATACCAAATTTGGTGGAAATCGGATTAGCCATTTCGGAAGAAAACGCATTAGACCGGACGGCCGGAACAGGAAATTAGAAGGAATCTGTCGATTCCTAATAAGTTGAGCTGATTACCCCCACGAAATCCAGATAGTCTTAAAACTTTCATAAAAAAACTTGTGCTGTTCACGCTACCTTCTGTGCTAACAATTCCGTAATTAGGACTGTGAACAATATCAAGTATAATTGTTTCGTATTTTCCAATTGAGCTAAGATTTCCAAAAACATCTCACATTCCATTGGGTCGTTAAGGGTGCCGGCCCGTTCCCCGCGGATCACTTTCCCCGCGGGGTGTCGTTACCCCGCAGTTCCAGTTCCCCGCGGACCCCATTCCCCGCTGAACCTGTTCCCCGCGGATCTAATTCCCCGCGGCCTTGTTCCCCGCAGACCTTGTTTCCCCGCGGGGACCCGTTTCCCCGCCAAGACTGTTCCCCGTGGTTTTTCACAGGGGCTAATATAAATACTCAACTGCACATAACAAAACGTGCACCATGATACTGACTTAGCAGTTAATGAAGTCTGGACATCGTTTCGCTTTGCTGATAAACTTTCCATTACTAAATGCGCAGTGGATTCTTTGGGCGCATGGGTTGAAGTGCATTATGTAACACTTATGAGTTATCTCAGTTTTCCTAATCAATTTATATGTGTGATACAATCAGTCAAGTGCACCCAACAACACAAGAGATGAAATACCAACACGTTTTTGCAAAGCAAAGTGCAAGGTCATTTTAATTTTACATAAAGCATCCTAAACATTTTTATGGCATTTGGAATGCGTGAGAATAGATATGCGCATTAGTATAAGGTGTAATAAAATGCCAAGTCATTGCAAAATCTAAAGATCATTATATACTTTAAACGTGAATGTGATATATTTTTATTTAGCAGCTTTAATCCTTATTTGTTAACATTTATTCAAATTTCAGCGAATATTTTTGTTCATTTTGGCTGAAATGGGTTTGGCAATTGTTTCTGATAACTGATTTTGATATCAACTAATTAATATTTTAAACTTTTAAGCTAGAGCACTTTTTTATGCATGCAATTCAAAAAATTACAGTATAAAGCTCATGACTACTAATACCTTATAACTTATTCGCTTGCTGCTTCTGTATAAGAGCTTATTATAATGTACTAGTATGTCCACTTTATTTTCTAAACCAGGCAAACTGGCTGTTAACCAGCAAAAATGGCTCTAAACTAGCAACCATGCATACATACGTTAATATTTATTTTAATACATTTGGCAGTAAGCCACGTATCATACAGATTGTAAAAACATATAAGCAGGATCTCTTTCTACTTTTAGGCGAGAGGAATTGGCCGAAAAGACAAGGGGTCGGCTGTTTTAGGTAGTTTCTTGTACTTTCCATTCAAAAAATGAATGGCAAATTGCCATTGGCAATGATCCGTGCCGACGTTGACACTCGACTGTGTGCTCAAACAGCTCCTGCGCTGTCCATTGCTTTGTATGCTTAGCGGGATCAGAAGCAAATACATATGCAATGGAGTAAGGCAAAGAGCAAGTGCTAAAATTGTGTTATTTCTTGTACTGCTCTTGAAAAAGTCACGGCTAGTGTACGAAAGCTAGGACTTAAAAAATCAATCCTCTATAGCCAAAATGACTACAACTACAAAAAAAGGGTTATAGTAAATGACTTAAAAATCCCATTTCTGGTTGGTACCGTACCCCATTGCATATATACTTGCTTCTGATCTTGCTAAGCATACAAAGCATGAGCTGCTTCCGCATAAAGTCAAAGTCAAGTGTGAATGTTGACACGAATCATTTCCATTCGTTTTTTAAAACGAAAACAACCTAAAACAGGCGACTCCTTTTCTATACGACCGATCCCTCTCGCCTTGAAATAGAAATCAATTTTGCAAGTATGGTCAGAACATAGCCATTTAATTTAACTTCGAGTGTAATCGCCCAATGTTTCTTCAATTAAGTAATGTCTTCTTATTAATTCAGTTAGGGATCATATATAGGTAAAATTAAAAAGCCTAAGAAAGTAAAACATAGTTTTTCACAAAAACGCTGTTTATTTTTGTAAAAAATGTCAAAATAACGAGTTAAAACACTTTTTACATTGACGAAATATCTGTAGAATTTTTATATTCGAACAAACCCAAAAAAATCCAACCTTTTTCCTTGGGGCGTTTATAGGCCCCATGATACCTGACTGTACTTTATATGCCCATGTACAACATTAATTTAATTGAATATTATTTCAGTAGCTAACTTGTCTGCAAGCTGTGAACACAAACATTACTATTCACGGAAAATATAGCCTAGCTCATATATTGCAGGAATAAAACGATATATGTGATAGCCTTTTTATGTGACAATTGTATGCAAAGTATTACTTCTTAAAAATTCTAGACAATATTCTTTTCTTTTAGTAAAATTGTAATCAATCAAACCATACAAATTCCGAAAAAGGCATGCTACAAGTAAGACTTAGCTAAACGGTTTTAAAAATTAAAGACTCACCGTATGATATTTTTAGAATTTTAAAATTTGAAAATACATTATTAGAAATATTGCCCCTTTCATTGTGAGGAGTTTATTGGCTAACGTTTCATTAGTTTTTAGGCTGTTTTAAAATTGCTTTGTACCTTACAAATTTTTTATACTTAACTGTGGATATTTTTAATTAGACAGCATTTTTGGCAGGTTTTGTAATATTGGTGCTTCTGAGTATTAGAATATGAACCAATCACTAAATTTTGTTAAAAGCATCGGTTTTGTTTAGGTGGTAACTTGTCCTTTAGCTTTGTTATGTACTTGGACGACCCCTTAACTTTTTAAGCAGTCTTTAATTAAAAAATTTATGTTCTAGTTTAAACCCAAACAAATGAACTATTACAACTTAACTGTAGTGTGTATCATATTTAGTTTTGTAGAAGTTCATTCTGTGCTAACGAACAAGCCGTTAAAACTTTTACTTTGGAAGCACGATGAATTTGAAAGGACATTTGAGAATGTACTACAAAAGAAGCCACCATATTTTTCAATTAACTTAGATAGTCACATAAATTTTATTCAAAAAACGAACCTGAATTATTTATTATGGTAACAAATTTTTACAAAGTTAACATTCATCGTATCAGATATCCATTGGTTATTCGCCAACTTTCCTTCGTCAAATTCACCGTACGGAATGAAACATCGTTTACTTTTACTACTCGTAAAAGAACTCTAAGAATAAAATGGATTTTGGGCTACCAAACGTTTACCAGAAACTGCATATATAATTGTGGACAAAATCATCAAAACCACACAACGTGTCAAAATGTGCAACTTAATCTAACAAAGGATATGTCGCAAGGAGAACAATTTGCGGGAATAGACTTTCTGAAGCACAGCTCAAAAACAAAACCTTGGAATATTGAACTAAGAGTTGGGATTTATCCACCCGACTTTATAATTGAAAATCATGGAATATCACCACCATGGCAGCAAATGTTTTATCCAAGCAGCTGGTATTTAAATTCTGAAGTAAACTACTTACGACATGTTCTTCCGAGCTCAACTCCTGTTCAAACACTTTTGATTTTGGAATACCAAGAACTACCCAACGCTCTCGATTTTGCATCCCTTCTGCTTGGAACAATGCATCAAGTGCGAGTTTTACAAAGTATTTTGCACATTCATGAGTTAACATCAACTGGAGAGATTGTCCTAAAGACTACGGTGTTCAACCCAGTTACTTATGTAACAAATGGGATGTTCTTTTTTTACTATTACTACGACAAGTACACGATTTTTGATCAGCAATACTTTTGTCCGTATTACAATGAAGGAACTAAATATCTCTTACCAAAACAAGATCAATTTGTTACAGTATTCCTTCGGTTGTTTTTTTCCATTTTGGGAAATTACACTGCAATAAATCCAGATGGAATCGCATGCAAGATTGTTCGTGTTTCACGCAAATTGGAGGGGAAAGGTTTGGGAGTTCAACCAGACAATTATCCGGAATTGTACGTGGAAAGAAAAATCTTCTACAAATTTCAAGTAAGAGATTTTCCTCCAATTACCATTTTTCATTCTCGCCCAAGTTTGCAATTTATCAGTTGCGGAAAACCTCAAACGCCGGTGTTAGCATATACGGAATTGACAAGCGCGTTTACACAACCTGTTTGGTGGATGATATTAGCAACTTTTGTCTCTATACCATTTTACATGCACCATACAAAACGGGAAAATTTTGTAAGGTGGCTGTTTGCCACGTGTAAAGTATTTTTGGAACAAGGAGACCCATTTGCGGCAAGTTTGTTACGAAGAAAATGCAATTCGATTTGCTTGGCTTTGCTGATTTCCGGTGTCGTATTGAGTAATGCTTACAAAAACGTGAATGTGTACAACATGATCTCGCCAAGAAATCCAGTGCCATATACTAAATTTGAACAGCTAATCAACAACAGCTTTAAATTTTTTTCTATGGCAACACCAGTTGCGTTACGCTTGCAAAACTTCTTGGTATTTTACGCCTTTATTGAACCTGTCATCCATAGCAATATTACAACCAAGGAACAAGACTTGATTTATTCCTACACCCACCAACTTAACGAAGAAAACCAAGCAGATTCTATCAAAATTCTTGATTCATTAATTAAACAATATTACAGGCTATCCGAATTCAAGGACACTATGCTACAAAGTTTGTATAAGTTGTCGGAGTTGATACCAAATACGACAACAAATGTGTTTCAACTTTTAAATGAAACTATTACTAACCGAAAAGTAAAAGAGGATTATCTGGTAAGCTTTAGAGAAAAGCAAAACGTACAAGCTGAAAAACTGTTGGCAAAATGCAATGGAGTTGCCATAATTACGCAATTAGAAACGTGTCACAATTTGTATCGAAAACTTGAGAAACAAGGCAAGAAGCATATATACGTTGGCACTGAACAAATATTTAATTTCAATTTATACGGAATTTTGAGAGGGTTTTGGCCGTGGCATGTGGTTAGCTATTGGAATATTGTAAATGCAGAGTCAGCAATTTTTAAAAGATGGGCGAGTTTAATAGAAGCAATGTCGGTAATTAACATAGACTCGCAGTGGATTGGTAGCTATCCCAAAGCTCCAACAATGACGGGAAATGTACTGGTGATATTTACGGTGTTGGTCGTGGGATACACAATTACAATTTTACTGTTTTTAGTGGAGACTTTTCAAAGGCCAGATAAAAAACTGCAGCATTTTCTTTTAAGTATATTCAGACGTATTGTGTTTGCCGGCAAAAAATGGTTACTTACAATAAGGAATGTTTCCAAACTAATTCTAAGTTATTTTATTACAAAAATAGTTAATACAAAATATAAATTTAAAAAAAGGAAAGGTAAATAAAATTTAAATTTGGCTCTACTCTGCTTTACATTGCATTGGTGTGTGGGGCTTGTGCTATTTAACTATGTTGTAAGTATACCTAGTTTTGAGCATATTCTCAAATGTATCTAGTATCAAACACTCTAAAGCTTTGATTCATCAAAAATTGTTCTGCAAACAACTTTAAAAATAACATATCAATGATTTCCACATTTCAAGAAACGGCACCAAGTGACACTTTATTATTAGAATAAGTATTGTTACTATTATATTAGAAAATAATAATTAATATTAGAAAGAATTTAGTTTTGCTTGATAAAAGCAAAGCAATATTTAACGGAAATAATGCAATTTGTTCACTGTTGTGTTCTAGGATTCCCTTGTTGTCATAGTAAAATTATTTCGATTAATATTGATTTTTAAAAGGGTCTTGTCTGGTTCAAAAGCATCCAAATTTTTAAACAGAATTACACAATTAATTTTAATTATGGATTTGGAACCTTTTATTGAAACATTGTCTGTAGAGCGTGCTGAATTTAGTGGTAATGGTCATCTAATCTGATATTTTAGTACGCTAGAGGGACTGAAGACATTATGAATTACTGTTATACTTTTACGGTAAAAATTTTCTTCCCCATCTCAAAAACTTGTCACAATTTAATGTACAGAAGTTAATGCAAAAACAGAAACCAAAAGATCTGAGGAAGGGCAGTATTCAGTATTAAAAAACAGTTTGCCAATACGAAGTGCTACATCGTTTATTATATCTTATGTAATACCTTATTTTATATTTACATTAAAATGAAATATAATTACTTTTTTCTTGCTTCAACAACAACTCCTAGATTTGGGGGTAAAGATAAGAACCCTATCATTGGATTCAAATATTCTTCTGCACTCAGATTCTCATCTTTGCTAAAGCTATACTTTTCAACAAGCTTAAAAGCAAAGAAAAATAGCATATCTTTTGCCATTTGTTCTCCGGGACACTTTCTTCGTCCTTCTTGGAATGTTGCCACACAGTCCTTCAATCTTCTTCTTTCAAATTCATTCCCTTCAATAAACCGCTCTGGTCGAAACGTTTCAGGATCTTTCCAAACAGTCGGATCCATATTTGCATGGTAAATATTTGCAAGCAGAAACATTCCTTTTGGTAAAACGTAGCCTTCATACTTAATGTTATCCAGTAACTTATGCAATATTCCAATAGGAAGTAAGGTACTCATTCGAAGAACCTCCAGAACAACGGCCTCCAAGTATGGTAATCTGGGTAAACATAGGTTTCAAAATCAAAATTGCATATGTCTCAATAACATTAACTATTTGAATTTATTTAGCAATTTATTTCGTTTACCTATTTTTGTCCACCGGATCTAGTTTTTCCTCTTGACTTAGCACCGTATCAATTTCCTCTTGCAATTTTCTCTGCACATCCGGATAAACAATCAAGTAGTGAATCAGCCAAGTCATGGTACTAGCCGTGGTTTCACTTCCGGCAACAAGGGTACTAACCACAGCAAAGAAACTGTGCTTCATTCCCTCTTCGCCGTAAAATGTACTATTTGGATCCGTACAATTTTCCACTTGCTCCAAATACGCATCAATCATATTATCAGCGTCAGCAGTTTGCAAGGTTCTGGCTAGTTTGTGTTTTTCAAATGTGGCTTCAACTTGCTTGTGACACTCGTTGCATATATTGACAAGTTTGTTATATCCAGACAGCTCCGGTGCTATAATTCTTAACCACGGCATAAAAACCAGTATCGAAGCGTTATTGAAATGCTTTATCAAAGTTGCTAGCATTTCTACCATTTCATTTTTGTCACTTTTGTTCTGCTTGCCCGTTATAGTGTTCCAAATAATATTCGTAATTGAGTACAGAAACGTTTTCTTAAACTGCAAAGTACAGGTTTTATTTTGCTTGAGGTGGCTGTCAATCCAATCGCAAAGACCATTGCACTCATTGAGAATCAATGAGTTTAGCTGATTACCCCCACGAAATCCAGATCGTCTTAAAACTTTCATAAAAAACTTGTGCTGTTCGGCCCACACGCTACCCTCTGTGCTAACTATTCCGTAATTAGGACTGTGAACAATGTCAAGTATAATTGTTTCGTATTTTCCTGTTGAACTGAGATTTCCAACAGGCGCGTATCCAGGATTTAAGTCTGGGGTGGGCACGCCTTGGATCAATGTATTTTCGTGCGATAGTTTTTTACTTATCCTACCAACAATCAGGAACGCGTTTATTAATTTCACTCTGTCTTTCTGCTGATTCAGTGAATTCAACTTTATGAATTCTTTTACTTGTTGCATTGTTTTTTAGGCTTACAAAAACGTTTGTAAACCGTAAATGAGTTTTCGAAGTTTTTCAGTTTTTGAGCATTTCCAGTTTTACTAGCAAATTGGCATATATGTACGCTTAGAATAGCAAATTTGCAGAAATATTGTTGTCTGACAGTGACCAATTTCAAAATATCCTAAGATTACTCAGTGTTTTGAATCGAACTTTTGTATGCAACAAAACCGAGGACATTTTCCAGTTTCTAGAAAATCCTAGATTTTTACCCGATTGATTCAACAAAATAAATTACAAGGCAAAACTTGGTACCATGGTGGAGATATTCGAACAAATGTATGAGATACACCTTTTGGCAAATTAATTGAATGGCAAAATGTAAATAGTTTAGTTGAGTAATATACAAAATGGTAGTATTTCAGAGCCTTTCATGTTAGTTTTTCAAAACACTGAGAAATGAGCATGAGCCATGGGTAATATGTTAGGCTTAGAATCACAGTTTTAAAATTGAAATTTCGACTGCATAATATTGCATTCATATTTTATTTTATTTGATATTGCTCAGCAAATATGATATGAGCAACGTGTATTTTAATGGGTATTTAAAGTTCTAACTTGGTCATGGGTCGACCAAATTTGATAAAACCTCGCAAAACAATCGTCCAAAGACTGTGTTCAATAACTCACCGTTTGTCTTTCAAGATTTTTTTAGGTTTTAAGAACCCTTTCAAAAGTATAAGCTTACAGTGCAATGGACCTAGGGAATTCATCATGTAAACTGAAATTTTAACGTTTTGTAAAAACAGTTCTAAAAATGAAATTTTGAAACCCAAATGTGGGTCATTGAACACAGTCTAATGGAGGTTGTTTGCGCTAAATTTGTTTGACCCATACCCAAGCCAGAACTTGTACATTCGATTCATCTCAAAATTTTTAATGGCTTATAACTCGGCAATTTTGCGTTTTCAGAAATACTGAAATCCACATTGTTATATCATTTTTTGCTAAGCAATATTAATATGCAGTCGAAATCTCAATTTTAAAACTTTGATTCCAAGTGTTAAGTGTAATCCATGGTGTAATGTAATTCATTTTGTATTTTAACTAAACAGTTTGGATAAGCAGACAAAGAACACTCGGTGAAACTGGGCGCATAGCGTCGTTTCTAACTAAATAAATTTACAAACTAAGAAAAACACTCGTGTGGTTTGGGGTTATTGATAATGACTTATGCTGGGCATCAAGATTTATGCTGCTGATACGTAGAGTTGGCGTGAAACTGTGCAAGTTATGAGCCATGTTCTCAGCATGAACGATGCATAATATTATAAGCAAAATCAATTAAAAATTGACAAATATACTCATCCAAATAGTTCAGAATAGGTTTATTAAAATTTTAAAATCATTTTTTAAGAGTTAAAACATTTGGCGTTCTGGTTATCAATGTTCGTGGGCACCAAGTCTGGGGTAGGCACGTGCCCCATGTGCCTACCCCCTGGCTACGCCAATGATTTCCAAAAAGATCTCGCATTGCTTTTGGATCGTTTATTACAAGAGTGGGTTTCCCAAGAAGTTCAATGGTGTACGATTTCCCATAAGTTTTTGCCCATTTGGAAAGTGTTAGATGGGGAGCCATTCCAAGTTGAAATAAGTTGCCAATGATGGGTAAGCCATTTGGACCTAATTTCAATTTTATTTTAAATTGAGAATATAAAAAATATAGAACGCTGTTTCAATATAGATATTTTACCTGGTGGTAAATGTGGAAACGTTTATATTTTCTTCTGGAGTAGTTCCACAAAATTATTATAGCTACCAAAGCTAGTAAAATAGAAATTATCATCTCGAATGCTTTTGAATAAACTTAGAAGGTTGTAAAAATTTAAACAACGTTTAGCTTTCCTGACACACTTTCCATTACTAAATGCGCAGTGGCCACATGTCTTGAAGTGCATTATGTCACGCTAATGAATTATCTCGAATTTCCTTATCATTTACATAATGTGTTATGCAATCAGTCGAGTACACCTAACAACACAAGAGATCAAATGCAAACACGTTTTCTCATAGCAAAGTGCAAGGTCATTTTAATGTAGGTAGCACATAAACATTTTTGCTTGTTACTTGAAATACATGCAAATATGTGTATTAGTAATGAAATGAAGTGTCTGTAAATGAAAAAGTAATAAAATGCCAAGTCATTGCACAATCAATGCCAATGTCATGCTAGAACACTTTATTGAACAATATACAATTCAAAATATACTTTAAAAACTCACGACTGTTTATACCTTATAAACTATCAGCTCTCTGCTTCCGCAGAGGAGCTTATTAAAATGCAATGTGTCTGTGTGTCCGTCTACTTTATTTTCTAAATCAAGTAAATTGGCTCTTAACCAGCAAACATGGCTTAAAATCAGCAATATAAAGATCAACACCAGCAAAAATACATAGGTATATTTATTTACCAAACGTTTAGTGCTGGCGTGCTAACTTTTTTAAACTACAGCTTTCGTCACTTTGCCACTTGGCATGTTACCAGCTTTATTAATTTTTTGGTTTCACCACAACTGGTAGATGTGGAGGTAACAGCAAAAACTCTGAAACCGGTTTTAAATACTCCTCCACACTTCTGTTTTCTTCTTTATGAAAACTATATTTCTCTGCAAGTTTAAAAGTGTACCAAAATATAATATGTTTTGCAGCTTGTTCTCCTGGACACTTTCTTCGTCCCTCTTGAAACGCCACCACACAATCCCTTAATCGTTTCCTTTCAACTTCTGTTCCTTCAAGAAAGCGCTCTGGTCGAAATGTTTTTGGATCTTTCCACACATTGATGTCCATATGCGCGTGGTATATATTAGCTAATAGAAATGTTCCTTTAGGCAAAATAAAACCTTCATAGGTAACGTCATCAAGCAATCTCTGCACAACTCCACATGGGGTCAAAGTACTAATTCGCAAAACCTCCAGAATTACTGCATTCAAATATGGCAATCTATAAGAAAAAAAACCAAGATATTTCAATAAATGTTAAACATATCACGTATTTATATTTCCTATTTTTACCTGTTTTTGTCAATTGTCGCAATATTTTCTCCTTCCTCCTTTGAAACTCCATCTACTTCCGCTTGCAGTTTTCTTTGAACATCTGGGTAGGCCAGCAAATAGTGTATAAGCCACTTAACAGTGCTACTTGTGGTTTCACCTCCTCCTAATAGCAAACTAGCCACAGCATAAAAACTGTGTCTCATACCATTTTCTCCATAAAATGTACTTTGTGTGTCCTGACAATTTTCAACTTGATAAATATAAGCGTCAATTACGTTAGAAGGAATGCTATTTTCCGTGCTTAATTTTCTAGCCAATTTCTGTTTATCGAAAAAGTTTTTAATATGTCCGTGATACTCCTCGCCTGTTTTAATAAGTTGGTTCCATCCAGTTAGCTCAGGCGCTATAAATCTTAACCACGGCATAAACACCAGCACCGTCGCATCGTTAAACCGCTTTATCAATTTATCGAGCAAGGTAACAATTTTATTTTTGTTGCTAGCGTGTTGTACTCCGGTCACTGCATTCCAAACAATGTTTGCTGCGGAATGAAGCAAAGCTTTGTCTAGGTTCATGCTCCCACATTTGCTTCCTTTTAACTCATTGTCAATCCAGTTACAAAGATCGTTACATTCAGTTAAAATTGTGGGGTCGAGTTGATTGCCTCCACGCAATCCAAATTTTCGTAAAACCTGAATGAAAAATTTGTTCTGCTCAATCCACACACTACCTTCTGTACCTACTAAGCCGTAATCAGCACTGTGAACAACGTCAATTGTAACCGTTGCATATTTTCCAGTTGAGTTTGGATTGCTAAAGAGATCTCGCATAATTTTGGGATCGTTTATTACTACGGCAGGAGTTCCAAACAGATCGATTGTGTAGAGAGGACCAAATTTCCCTGCCCATTTAGACAGTGCAATATAGGGTTTTTGTCCTAGCTGTAGTATATTTCCAATAATTGGTATGCCACTTGGACCATTTGGCAAATTTTGAAACCGTCTCTGTTTTCTTCGAATAGCGTTACAAGATGCCAATAACACTGCCACAATAACCAAAACGTAAAGAAACATTTTGAAATAAATGAGAACTTTTTAGTACCTGCTTTCTGAAATTAACAACCTCGACTGACCTGTAGAAGCTCTGTATATCTTAAAAAAGCATTTTAGTGATCTGATCTGATTAATCATGCATAAAAAGCGATTTTGCGTGTCTATCTACACCGTGTCATTGCGTGTCGAAATGTTGAATTATTCCTGACGGAGTATGCAATTTCATGTTACAAATGGCATTTTTGCTTGAATATCAACGCAATATGTAAGCACGCACGCAAAAATACTAAGTGGCACTACCAAAATAATGAGGGGAAATGGAAGCAATTAACAATTTTATAAAAACTAAGAATTCATATTATTTCGCAAATATAAATCCCCTATTTAAAAAAATTCCCAAATCCATCAAAAAATACAAAGTCAAAATGATAAAGTTATGATTTTAAAAAAATATACTACTTTGAGTCCAATTTTTTATTGCTCCAGAACTCGCTGAAGTTAAATTCGCCTCTAGAGAATTGTTTGAAAGCTTGCCAGCAGCATGTTTGACATCCTCAACGTCACAAACATTTGAAGTATTTTTGTGCTACCTACTTTCGACTTGTAAAGGGAAACAGCTATTATTACAATAATAATATGTATGCAACTTTGAAATTTTTGCTTTGATAATATCAATAGAGTAAATCAAAATCCTTTTAACATTTAAAACGTAAAAAGCTCTTGTTTCGTGGAAACTTTGACAAATTACACACATGATGCACGTGCATCGTTAAATCTTCTTTTGAGCAGAGTTGAAATAACAACAAGGATTCTGCATTTATCAGGTTTTATTCTACTCATCACCATTTAACAAGGTACTATGATACGAAAGCAAACAACATAGAAATTAAATTTTAAATTCAAAATAAAATGAAAGATTTTCTAAAAAACAATGAAAATTGAAAATCTTACCAAAAACCTTAATTTATTTGTAATATAACTTATGTTGTGTAAAACCTTACCATATTTTTTCATTATGATGTGCCATCATTATATGATTAAATTGTGTTATTGTAGTTTCCACGTGTGTATTTACATTTTGCGCACAAAACATAATCAGTCTATCGAAAATGTACCTAAAGCGCGCACGTGCCGGCTGTACCCAAGTACCTCGACGTACCCAAAAATGTTCGCTTTATTAGCTTGCTGCTTCTGCAGAGGGGCTATTTAAAATGTTGGGTGTTCATCTGTCTGCCTGTCTACTTTATTTTCTACATCAGGCAAATAATTTTTAGACCCAGCAATTATTAATCATGCAAATATTTTCTAAACTTCTAAACTAGACAGACATCAACAGTGACAAATAATATGCTACAAATGCAGCGAGCATTTTTAATGGTTTTACTATGACTGTTTAAATATCATGCCAGAGAGGCTACGCAAATTAAAATAATTGTCTCATTTTGTTATTTTGTGTTGACTTTAATTTAACATATATCTTAACAACAAGCTTTGCACGAGTAGTAACCCAGGCGCCTAATTTGCAAGAAAAGGCGTAAATTAAAAAAAAACAGGGTACTTTTGGTGATAGAGTAAAGCCTGCACTGGCTTTAGTGTGCCACTGTCACACTGACGTGTCAATATCCAGCTTTGTTGAGGTTGCGCGGGAACGGCACGCACCACTTTGTTAGCTTTCCGTTTTTCTTTTTCCAATTCCCGTTTCTCTTCAAGTTCCTCCCGATCGGCTCTTGCCATATTTTTCTCCATATCCTCTTCGGTTGCATTAGCTGCCAACTCCGCATTTCGTTCACGTGAATTTAGGATAGTCTCGGTACGCATGCCCCTCACTACTGAATTTGTATACGTCCATGCGTTCCAGTGCTCATTGGGAAACCGGTACCAGTAGATTTGCGCTTCCGTAAACTTTTTACATTCACTGCTGTATAAACACTGTAACTGTCCCACATCATTCACTTTCTCACGTAGCTCCTTCAAGCAAGGTCCTTGGCAGATAAAATGGTCCTTTTTTCCACATCCTGGACTTTTCCCCAGTTTTTCCCTCTGTTTCGAAAAATACTGACATCTGGGACATCTGTATTTTTGAATGATCCCCCTAACACAAAAAGTTCTTATTATCGGCACTTGCCCTCTACTTGAAATTTAGTTCATTAAAAATTTGCATAAAAACGCTTACGTGGCTTGCGATCCATTCACGATCGGCTCTGGATTATTGTCCTGTGCCGCGGTTTCCACCCAGGGACTTTCGGCATAATGGACCCTTATCAGTAAATTCCTTTGATCGAATGTCCATGTTCTGCCTCTACCTCTACCCGCCATCCTTTCCTATAATTAAAAATGATAAGTCAATGTACTTAAGGTTAATTACTGTTCTTTCTATAAAATTGTAGTATTTTATCACTTTTTGTCAATAAAAATTGTATGTGTCGTGTTCAAATCACACATTTCCATTATGTCCAAACACAAACATACACACTACACTTATAGGTAACCATAATATTCCTAAACTAGTGTTTAAGTGGTATAATATTTTTCAAAAATTCGTGTAAATCTTATTATTACCTTTTTATACTTTTTCTCCAATTGGTATGGTCTCCTCCCAAATTTTGGGGGGGTGAAGGGCTTACACAGCCAGTAAAAACTATAAATCAATGAGTATGCACTTGTAAAAAACAATATAATACCTATTAGCTAATTAAGAAAATTATTACAACTTTTCACTCACTTACCTATAAAAATCCAGGTATTCCTTATTGGCACTTTATGTAAACATGCTATATATTATATACAAGCACATGCTAAAATTGTAGAGTTTAGAAAACCGCAAATTGTGTGAAAAAACTATTTATAACGAGTAAAACAAAAGAGTAATCAGGTGACAAGTGACACATAATAATAAGATGCAAAAAAGATTGCTATTCCAGTAAGCAATCTCATAGGTTGGGGGAGTAGTAAAGCCTGCACTGGCTTTAGTGTGCCACTGTCACACTGACGTGTATTTAGTATAACTATATAAGTATAATTATATAGGTCTTAAGATGAATGTATGTATAATTGGCATGAATGTGTGCTAACATAATAAAACGAGTAGTCTCGATCATACAATGAGAAGAACAACACGCTATCGAGTCAATCTCGCTATCATCATTATCATCATCATTTACATATACACATATAGTTGTTCATTATAGTCAAAATTAGCTGCACGTGGAGAATAAAAAGCTTCACTTGCTTGTTGCCCTTAGCTGGGCTAACACGCATATGCATAGCTTATATTTTGTATAAGCATAATTATTATTGTAAAAATGAACTGGTGGAATTTCTTTGGTATTGTCGTTTTCATCGCAAATTTATTAAAAATACCCATTTGCACTTGTACGGTGGGAACAAATCATGATTTGGATATTTCACACGATGTAAACTTGTTTCGGGACTGCACTGTTCACATTCTTCAAGCCGTGTTAACGAACAAGGTGATTAAACGATATCCTTAAAAACGTGTTTCACATGTACATTTTTGATAACGTCTTTGTATTTACAGAAAAACAACTTTCAGGATCTAGCCGCGTTCCAGATACCGGTAGCACGTTGGAAAATTGCTTATAGGCCAGCACCTTATTCTTATTTGTCAAAGTATATGTCTTGTAACAAGCAATTTGCTTATAAAATTCATACACAATCAAGTGTGCACATGAGGGTTGTGTTTCGTCCTAGAACACAATGCACCGTTACCATTTATATATCACCATGGAGGCATTGCACACGTTGGAGTATTTTAGACATAGAAGAGCAAAATCCTCGTATACCTGCAAAACATGTTGAAAATTATCAAGCCGTATTTCCATCCAGCTTTATAGATCTGCAACTCTCACACTTGGGACCGCACAACTTAAAGTCTAAAGGTATTAATGTTTTGGGACACGACAGGTATATTGTTTTTGTAGGCAGTAGAACTTCTGCTCGCGTACCTTTCTTTGACAATATACTACATACTGCAAATTTCTTAAGAACGCGAAAACCTATGCTTATTCAATTTGCATTTCTGCGCACCACACTATTCTGGGCGGTAAATCCTCGTGTAGGAACTAAAATAGAGCACCGTGCGTTTGTGGATCTATCACCTTCTCCCAAAATGTTGGATCAGATTGTTGAATGCATAAAACTGAAGGCAACTAAAAAACGCGATCAAACTACCGAAAAAATTAAATGCACTATGAAAGTGTTTAGCAAGCGAAAATTGCCTCTTATAATCTACAATTCTACGTCAAACGTAAATAACTTCAGAGAATTAAATTGGTATGAAGAAAAATGGTACCGCCAAGGCGCAAAGAGATTTAGCATATGGGGAATTAATTGCAACTTTTGCAAATTGACTTCAATGTTCACTTACCAGCCCACGTCAACTAATTTGGGGTTAGCAAGTGTATTTCTAGATAGCAAACTTAGAGAGCGGGGTGGTATTTTGCAACATGTGTTTCTTAATCTTATGTTCCCCAATGCCAGTAGCATTGAAAATATAGTCTCTATGGTATTTCGTGGTGGTTTATTACCCACATTTGAAGTACTAGACGAAACGACACCTTTTGAATTTGTGAGGTTAGAAACCAGTGGTTACCATTTCGTAACTTGTACAAGTGTTAGGGATACAAATTATTATCTATCCTTTATTTCGGTTTTCAAAGCGTACGATATTTATGTGTGGATTTCCATAGTAGCGAGTACAATAGTTTGTGGAAAATTTCTTGCAAGCTTGAATACAAGCACAAAATCCAGGTCCTTTCTGGAACAAATATGGCTAACCTACTGTTCGTTATTTGAACAGGGTGCTAACATGTTGCATAAAACACGGTTCAGAGTTTTAACATCCACTTGGATATTAATGTCAGTTATTCTGTCAAACGGTTACAGAGGAGACAACATCAAAGAACTAACGGCTCCTCTTGGGTCTAAAAGCTTAGTCACATTTGTTCAGTTGCTTAGGCACAACTTTACATTTTACAATCCTCTTGATAATGAAGACATGGTCAGAATTTTTGTAGATGTGGCGTTGCAAGCTGAAAAGACTATGCGGTTTGGTGAACGGGTTTTAGAATTTGAAGAAAGAATATACAAAGAAGGACCAAGTGGTCGAGCACAGTATTCATTTTATAGGGCATATGTAAAAAGTCCCACTAGCGAGAACTCTACAATTGCGCGGAATATTTTGAAGCGACTATACATTGCTCAGGAATGGATTGATATGAAACTTATGCTGTCAGACCCACACTTTTTTGAAAGAAAGGTAAATGCTTGCACTAGCAATGCGTACATTGGCAAATATACAAAAGTGTATTCACTTTATGCAAAGTTGAGGCAAACAAAAGGGGATGAGTTAGTAACTCGGAGTAGAACCCCATTAGCACCCACATATTTAGTTTGGGAATTTCAAAATGTCCCTGTCGATATTGAGTTTTTAACGATGAAAGTACATTCATTGCTGCAGTCAGGAATAGTTGAGCTGTGGCAGAAGTGGAATATTCACACAAGCATGCTAAACGATACAAAAGCACTTGCAAATTTGAGGAACACAGATATCAAGGCGCTACAAATGAAGGACAATGTAGCTGTTGTGTTTGTAGTGTTACTAACTCTCTTATTTGTAGACTTTGGCGCATACGTTTATGAAGTCCGAACAATAGTTGCAAAACATATATCAAAACTGAGAAAACTGAGAATCGCATTAAAAGTTTTTGTGATGGAAGATTAGTAACTTTCACTTTTAGCGTACTAAAAACATAAACAGAGTACAAGACAAAATTCATTCAAATTTTGAAAACTCTGCAAATCAAGCGTGCATGCTGAAAGTATATAAACCTAGATACAAAACTATCAAAGCTTACTGTAAAATAAAGTCTCTTTGCGTAAGTATAATACCATGTATAAAATACGGTTCTAAGTAGATTTATAAGTCACGTAGTTACTTCATTGAAAAATACCACTTTTTACATTAAAGCAGCACCATGTTCTAAACAATACTACACGTCTTTGTGTTATTTTAAAATCCTATTATCAAACATTATCTGATTTGCTCTTGTCAATACAATTCTGTCCAGGAGGTCTTTATTTGGAAAATTTTCAAATCATGCAAGATCCTTATATTTAATACCGCATTTATCAAAACTACTCAACTCACAAGTTAATTTTTATTAAAAAAAAACTTTATCGTTATATTACCATGTCATCATTTACCTATCAATAGGACGCAAATTTTAATAAAATAAAAACCAAACTATTATGCAATTAAAATTAAAATCTTCAAGATCAAAACATCTCTTTTGCACTTTATTTCAACAACTACACAGCTAGCATTTCCCATTCCCATTTTACACACCAATGTAGTGTGATATTTTGATACATTGTGTGTTAGATCTCCGTGGGGGTTGTCTGTTGAGAGTACAGCGTGCTTTAGTAATTTTGCAAATGGTGCAACTTTTAATCTTAATGCCCGGAGAAAAATATTATAGGTAAACTGCACCCGGTTCTTCTTGCCCAATCCATGTTCTCAGATCGAGAGTGAAGGAACTTCTGCATTCCTAATTCTAACAAGCTCCGTACATTGCAATAATTTCGATTGACTAAGTTGGCAATAGAAACTGCTAATGGTGGTTCCAGCAGTAAGTAATATTTAACTAAAAATTCTTCTTCTGATTTCCCTAAAGCCTGTGCTTTAACCTGCATTAATTTTATTTAGAGCGTCTTCATCATCATAATTTTAACCGTTGACTCATTAGTAGCGTAAACTGTCTGCTCTTTGTAGTTAGCAGTTGTACAATAGTAGATTGTACAGCCATAATATAAGCGGGCTATAATTTAGTCTAAAAATCCATGGGGGAAGCAAATTGTTGTGTAATGTAAACTACGTTTACCAGTTTAGGATTAATCTTTTCTGAAAGTTTACAATACAAGTCAAAAGTTAACGTTTTATGGCTACCTATTAAACATGCTAATTGGCTTGTCTTGTTTAGATTTAGTGAACATTAGAAGTATCTTCAAAATTTCGTAATGCTTTCTACTTAACATGATTCCTATTTATAGCACGCATGTTGCTATCTTGATCACTTGATTTCATGCATTAAATAAATTATAGTAAAAACAAGACAAAGTTGCAACAAATATTTTCTTATTTATTCCAAAAATGTAACTGTATGGTTTCTAGGTTTTATCACCACACCAATCTTCTGTGGCAACAACAGATAACCAGCAACAGGTTCCAAATACTCATTTGCTGTTCTACCATTTTCTGTTATAAAACTGTATCTTTGCATTAATTTAGCTAGAAACAGAAATTGCACATCTTTTGACAGTTGCTCCCCGGGACAAGTTCTTTTTCCCGGCTGAAATGTCGCAACACTTTCGCGCAATGTTTTTCTTGCTCCTCCATCTCCTTCCAAAAATCTTTCGGGCCGAAAAACTTCCGGGTCGCCCCAAACATTAGGGTCATAATTGGCATGATAAATGTTTGCAATTATAGGCAGTCCTTTGGGCAACACAAACTCTTCAAATTTCACACTATCCAACAATTTATGAATGACTCCAAACGGCACCAAGCTTGATATTCGAAGAAGTTCCAAAATAACGGCGTCCAAGTATGGCAAACTAAAACAAAATAAAAATTAAGCAAAATTCACATTTTAAAATTATTAAAGATTCGATGAATGTGTTTACTTTGGTCTATCCATTAGAGATGGATCCCTATCAGCACCAACAATGCCATCAACTTCATTCTGAACTTTTGTCTGAATCTGAGGGTGCGCCGCTAAATAAAATATTAGCCAGTTTAACGAACTCGCCGTTGTTTCAGTTCCTGCACCTAGCAAACTGCCCACAGACGCAAAGCTATGCTTTAGTCCAACTTCTCCATAAAATGAACTATTTTTATCTGTACAATTTTCCACTTGTTGTAAATACGCGTCAATCATATCCAATGGTGCATCACCGCTACCTTTACCCGTTCTCATTTTTTGGTGCTGGTCAAAACACTCTTTAATAAAATCTCGAATTTGCATACTTCTTTTGTAGTATTCATTGTAACCAGATCTTTCCGGAGCTATGTACTTCAGCCAGGGTATAAACGCCAGTCCCGATTTTGCTGAAGCGTTAAAAGCAGCTACCCACTTTTCTAAAACATGTACCATTTCGCACTCGCTGGATTTGATTCTTTGGCCAGTGACCATATTCCAGAGTGTATTGCTTGTTACTTGCAACAAAATTTTGCTAAGGTGTAGTCCTTTGCCAGGTTCTGTAATTTTTAATTGATTATCAATCCATTCGCAGAGATAATCACATTCCCGCAATATCACCGAATCTAATTTGGCTCCACTGCCAAAACCAAACTGTTTTAGAGCTTTCATGCAAAATCGGTGCTGTTCTTGCCAAATATGTCCCTCCGAGTTGGCTAGGCCGTGCTTTCCTTCATACATGATTTCAAAAAGTTCCGACTCAAATCTTCCGGTGGATGCTAGACTACCAAAAACTTGCTTGATTGTTTTGATGTCGTTTGCTACTAAAGCTGGCTGTCCGGCGAAATTTACTGTGTACACTTTTCCGTACTTTTGAGCCCATTTTGACAATTTTAAATGCGGACTTTTTACAATTTCAAGAATATGTCCAAGAATTGGCAAACCTGGTGGTCCTATAAAAGTCAATATAACTAGTGTAAATGGCTTACTTCGGACATGTTAACAAAATCAGTGGAGTGACTATAAAGTTTACACCTTTACCTTTAGGTAGTTTTGCTGCTGTATTGTTTCTACTTTTAAAGGAAATTAGTACTAGGACAAGTGCAATGGCACAAAATGTGAATTCTAAAGTAAGTGACATTTCATTAAAATAACTGTTCACAATATTTAAAAACAAAAAACTAAGCAAAAATGTCAGTTATTGATCAAAATAGACAAAACAAAAATGGATACTTGTTTCACCAAGGAGTAAATTTGAAATGATTATTTATAAAGCATAGCAGGTGTGCATTCTGGGAAATATTAAAACCTGTTAAAAATTCTTCATACATGGTACATAGCGATTCAAACATGCCATCATATATTGTTATCGGCAATGTAGGGAGTTGATCTTGGTGATGACTCATGAGGAAAATTGCGCTTGGAAATTATGGTTCTACAAGGTTATAGTTTTTTACTTACTGCTACTTTTTACAAATCGCTACTTCACGTACTGGGAAACGACTGTATTGCAAACTAAACGAGGACGTTCCTAAACACTGAACAAATAAGAGGGCAAATTTATAAGATAGTCATAAAATCGTTCGCCATTTAGCACCAAAGCAACCGGCAGGTAGAACCATCTTTGTAAGTAGCCTTTGCCTGTTAAAAATGAATTCATAATAAAACGTTCTTCCAAAATTCGAAAGCAGGAATATTTTGCACAACTTTAATTATCTGAAAGAGTGCGAACATAAATAGTTAAAGAGTAGATACATTCCTTTTAAGTACTTATCAAAAACTTAATATATTTTCCACATAGTATTGTTAGCTCAAACTTTCGTTCACTATTCTTTATTCAATCCAGCACTGACCTATGACTTAATGCTAGTCACACCCTTTCAAGTTGTTACGATAAAAAATATTAACATGTTGCGATTTCATGTAGCATGCTTTAAATAAAATGACATCAAGTTATTTATTTCTTGCTCTAACTACAATTTCAAGTCGTGGAGGAAAAAACGCAAACCCAGGAACCGGTTCTAGATACTCTTTCACACTTCTATTTTCATTCTTATGAAAACTATATTTCGCTAATAGATGAAAAGTATACCAAAATGTCATTTGTTTGGCAGCATGTTCCCCAGGACATTTTCTTCTTCCTTCTTGAAATGACATCACATGATCCTTTAATCGTTTCCTCTCGGCTTCGGTTCCTTCAAGAAAACGCTCGGGTCGAAATGTTTTTGGATCTTTCCAGACGTTTGTGTCCATATTGGCATGGTATAAATAGGGTAATAAATATGTTCCTTTGGCAAAATATACTCCTCATAACTAATGTCATCAAGTAGCTTGTGCATAATTCCAAGAGGAACCAAAGTACTTATTCGTAATACTTCCAGCACCACAGCTTCCAAATATGGCAATCTATAAGAAATTTAGCTATGTTAAGATTTTGTACAAAATTTACTCGTTGTGTGAAATTTGTCGAACTTACCTCGTTTTGTCAATTGCTTCCAAATTTTCTTCTTCCTGAGCAACTGCATCCACTTCAGCTTGCAATTTTCTTTGAACATCTGGATAAGCTACTAGATAGTGTATGAGCCATTTCAGATTGCTACTTGTGGTTTCTCCTCCACCCAACAACAAATTAACCACAGCAAACACACCGTGTTTCATTCCGTCTTCTCCATAAAATGTGCTCTGTGTATCTTCACAATTTTCAACTTGGTCTAAATAAGCGTCGATTATGT
The DNA here is from genome assembly GCA_029691765.1 of Entomobrya proxima. NCBI lineage: Eukaryota > Metazoa > Arthropoda > Collembola > Entomobryomorpha > Entomobryidae > Entomobrya > Entomobrya proxima. The sequence continues at coordinate 30,381,275 of CM056170.1, read as the reverse complement.
TACACGTAACTTTACTTTTAGTGCCCAATTTCCTAGCAACTTTTCGATCATCAAAAGAATTCTGAACACATGTGTGAAATTCGTTGCTTATTTTAACAAGTTGGTTCCATCCAGTTTTATCAGGCGCTATGAATCTCAACCATGGCATAAATACAAGAACTGCTGAATCGTTAAACTGCTTTGTCACACTGTGCAGCAGTTTAATAATTTTATTTTCGTGACTAGTATGCTGCTTTCCAGTAACTGCATTCCAAACAATGTTTGCCACCGAATGAAGTAAAATTTCGTCCAGGTTCAGACTCCCAGTTTTGCTATCTTTTAATTCATTGTCAATCCAATTGCAAAGATTTTTACACTCATTTGAAATTGTGGAAGTAAGTTGATTTCCTCCACGAAATCCAAATTGTCTCAAAACTTTCGTAAAAAACTTGTGCTGCTCAAACCACACAGTACCTTCAGTATTTACTACGCCGTAATCAGGGCCGTGTATAGCGTCAATTGTAATCGTTGAATATTTTCCAGTTGAGTTTGGATTACCAAGAAGATCTCGCATGGTTTTGAGATCATTTATTACTACAGTAGGGGTTCCAAATAGGTCAAGGGTGTAAAAACGGCCAAATTTCTCTGCCCATTTAGAAAACGTTAAGTGCGGCTTTCGTCCCAGTTGTAGTATATTTCCAATAATTGGCATGCCAGTTGGACCATTTGGCAGATTCTGAAAACGTTTCCGTTTTCTGTGAATAGCGTAACAGGAAGCCAGAAGCACTGCTACAATAACCAAAACGTAAATAATCATTTTGAAATCAAGTTGAAATTAAATCAACCAAATCAAAGAGTCTGTGGTACTTGCTATATGAAGGTAAAAGTTCCAACTGACCACTAAAAACTTCGCTTTTCTACAAAAGAATTTTAATAGTGGAATTTGGTAGAGAACTATTATGCATAAAACAAGTTACTTTGCATTTTAATCATTATTTTTTGCCAGTCTATAAAAAAAGGGAAACCGGTTTTATCATCAGTTGCAATCACAACCAGTCTACAAAAAAACAAGCCTTAATCACCTATAAACCAAGTTTTGTTCAAACCCAACCCAACACGTGCAAAAGTACTAAATGGATGAACCAGTGAAAATAAATGGAAAACATAACGAACAACTACATAAATACCAAATATCTGTAATCTGTACTTTTCCATGTATGTGAAACATATGCTTTGTCCGGAATTACAACTTCGTGGTATCCTTCGAAAAATTCAAAACCAGAATTTTTGGTAATTGTGATTCTGACTTTGAAAATATGCATGATCTAGAACTGATGTAAAAGGCTTAAAATACATATACAAATAAAAACAAATCTGTGCTGTGCGACACAGTTAAGGTCCATTTTTTACCAGAAATACAAATATGAGTGTGTTTGTTAGCATTTGACTGTTACCGCCATGGATGAGACCCATTAAAGTCATATTTGGCTCCCTTTTCAATTCCTAATTCAGGTTTTGCTACTTTGCTACATATAAGCATGTTGTCTATTTTTTATTCTGCTTGTCATAAACCAAACGCAGATATGCATTTTTTGGATGACCAACGTTACTAAAATTATCTGTTGAATATATTTAAAAAGTTTTATTTGTGATTTAAAAACATTTTTTTGATAGAAAAAAAGCAGCGAAAACAGCCCCAAGATCTGAATTTACTTAGCTTATCTAATCTCATGGGAGTGTTTTATCTGTATATTGTGGCGCTTATAGCTTCAATGAGTGTATTTGCTGGCGGAGCTTCTAAATTGCATGCAAAAAGTATTTGAACTCTTTGACAATTACAGATGGTTTGATAAGATCATTATTCTGTATTTATTCGCTGCATTATTAACATAACACCTTCAATCCGTTGTAAAAAGATCATTGGACTTTGCATGCGCAAACTTTATTACTTGAACTTTGTATTTTTAAAATACTGTAATTCTCTCGCCTGTTCCATACACTTCTGTAAAACTAGTGTAGCAGATATCAGTTTCATTTGCATTAGCATTAGTTGCTGTTGTAATGAATTTAAAACGAACAGAGATAAAATTTGTAAGAAAACCCACTTCGCCAAGACTTCAGCTTTCAGCATGTAAAGATATTGGTGGTGGTGGCGTTAAGCGTAAGTAGTTTTGCCTACCTCTTTACTCTGACACAAGTACAGGAGCTCATCCTGTAAACAAACTAAAATGTTCCTCTTGGTTTTTTCATTTAATGTTAAGCGTCACGACGATGCGGAAACGATGGTGGACTGCACTGGGGATAAGCAAATAATAAGTGCAAACTGTACTTATAAGAAAAATAGGATTTTTACAATTGTCATGGTTAAGGGGGCAAACGGGACAGAGTCCACTTTCCAAACCTTGCTCGTCTCTCCCGTATCCATTACATATTCACAGCCCTAGACCTATTCCAAATTTTCCACTCCATACTTAAAATGTAAAATGCAATCAAAATCTGAATGCACCTGAGACTTAAACTCATTTGAAAGAGTCTTTCCAGAGACTAATCTAAGTTGATTAAGCAATTGTGCAAAAACAACATTCATGCAAAGTAAGTCACAATAAATGGCTTGATTTTTAAATGTAAAAAATGAAACATTGATGTTAAAACTAGCCATACTATGGTAAAATTGTAAGGCATAAAGTTTAAAACCTGCCTAAGAGTCTGATAATGAATAAATAATATTGGAACGTAAAGGTTCAGAGGTTTTTTAAATGGTTAAAGAGCTACTTTTTTATAATAATGAATGGTTTCAAGTTTATTGGAATTATTTTATTTTAGGTTGAATAATTTTTTCAGCTTTATTTTGTATTAAGCAGTCAATGATTTATTTTAAATAGGTTAAGTCAAACTCATATTTCATTTTAATGAAATATATAAATATATATTCGAATATTATTTTATGGCTTGACCATCCCCAAGTTTGCAGCGTTAACATTGAATGCTGAGGTAGCATCAGCAGCAGAGGCACCTTCTCCAGCAGCTCCAGCCCATCCAGATTGCTGGTTAACGATTTCAAGACCCAGGGCGTCAACAGCTTGACCTTCACTAGCCTCTGCAATTTGCCCCACGCTGACGTTGTTCAAACTGGCCGCACTTTCATAGTCTTGGCTGGTAACTTGGAGAATGGAACCGTCTCCGGCAACAATGGATTCTCCAGAAGAGGATATGGCAAGCTCGGCATTTGGTCCTCCCCATCCTCCAGCTCCAACAACCTAAACGTTATCAGCGTGGTTCTCAGCAGCCCAGCCACTTCCAGCAGCAGCAAGAGCACCGGCCAAGTCAATGTTGGTGTTCACAGCAGAGGGTCCTATGATAAATACAAAAGAAATGACAAAAAATAAATCAATTGTCTTAAATTATGTGACGTTTTTTAAAATAAGTACAGATTGTAAAAGAAATACTGACTAACCCCAGCCGGGAGTTGTGGTAGGATTTTCCCAACCGTGTTGGCGTCCATTCCTGATGGAGCCACAGTGGGCAGAGGCAATCGTGTCCCGAAAGAATCCCCAACGAAAAAATCCCCAATTTTTTTTTGCCCAAACGAAATAATCCCCAATGCGAAGAAATCCCCAACGAAAAAATCCCCAATGCAAAAAAATCCCCACAAAAACTCATTCTGCACTTCAATGTATCTGGCAGCAGTAACTACTTGATATTTGAAAGTTTTGTAAGAGCTTTTGTAAGGGTAATGGTTAGGTAAGTGGTCATGATCTCCTGCAGATATTTTAGACTTACAGTATTACCGCCGTATTTGTGTATAATTATGCCAGCGGAACAACCTTGTGAGTCTTTCAGATTACACTTGAAATATTACGATGATTTTGACTTATGATTCAATTCGCACATAAGGCTTCTACGAACTATAAGCCTTTTACTTTTGAAATTGCAATGAATCGTAAATCTGCCCCTCATGAATTAATTCACTTGCTGTAGTTGTGGCTTTGCTTGACTTGGTTGAAACTGGAATAGAACTTGGATGCGATCTTACTGTTCCGCAACAAACCTTAAAATGAATGTAGTTTTCATTTGCTCAGTTCGTATAAAGCTTTGAGTCAGGAGTATAATGACCTGAAAAAACTGTGATCATTATAATGCTTATTTCAGGACATTGTATTGGGGTAATGTGCATGATTTACCATATGCAACTATGATGTTGGATTTTGTCATAAAATGGGGAAAAGTTCGTTGGGTATTTTTACGCATTGGGGATTTCTTCGTTTGGGGCAAGAAAATTGGGGATTCTATCGTTGGGGATTTTTTCGTTGGGGATTCTTTCATAAGACCGAGGCAATGACGCCAGCAACAAGGACAACGGCAAACTTCATGTTGACTTGTTTTAGGTTGGAAGTAAGGAAGTAAAATAGTTGTTGAGATTGTTTGAAGAGCTAAAGTGGGACTGATGTAGTGGGACAGAAGAAACCAGCTCTTTTATACGGAAAAAGTGTTCATTCACTTCATTTTACAGAATATCGGGTGTTGCGTTAGATTTTTCATGCAATTGAAAATGTACGTAAAGTGTATGAAATTATTTTTAACCTGCTACCCTTTTATGTCTACTCAAAGTTCGGGTCTATATTTAAATGAAAGGTTGAATATTATGTATAAAGTATTGGCAAAACGGATTTGTGAACTTTGAACTGGACTTATGTAAAAACTAGCTTAGATATTTCTGAAATAATGTGGAATCTGTTTGGGTCCTTTATGTTTATATAGTAACTAAAGGCTTCAATTTTTTCCGTTTTATCCCTTAAGCATTATAAGTACGTCGGATAAACAAAGGGTTAAAAGGGTTGACAAAAATGCTCTTTGATAGGTACATTTTGTTCCCTTCATCTACTTCTGAGTGTGTGTGACGTTTGAAGAAAATGTTTACAGTTAGAGCTCTGATTTTTAGGCTTGCCTGGTAATTCCAAATAGTTAAGACAAAAATAGAGTATTCTAACAAAAGTAACCTTTTATCTCCAAACAAAATCCACACTTCATTTATTATAGCATACCTTTTTGTTTGAATTTTAATTCTAACAGTTGCAGTTTCAACGTAAGCCCAAAAATTAAATCCTGCCATATATCCCAATCCATATACATTGTACCTTTACCCGTTTAACCCTTTTCATAAGTTTTTCTGACAAGTGGTTTTAGGTCCTGAGAAAAGAGTGGCATTAAAGATAGGAAGTTATTTTAAACTTTGGGTTCCCTAATCTGGAAAGTTCAATAAACCTGTTTTACACTGGGTTGTTGTTTAACCCGTTTGACATCGCAAAGCTACAACATACAACGTAGCATGCATAAGTGAACAATGAAGCTTTTTTTACCCGTTATCACCAATATTACTTTTGTCGAATTTGTATATGCCATAAAGTAATATTGTACCTACGAAGATAGCTCTAACTATACTACCCAACTTGATTATAGTTTATAATTGTAAATGTGCTATAATACATAGCGTTTTTGAGCTAACTTGCTCAGAAATTTTAGTATAAAAACCCCACCAGATTCCAAGTTTGCTATCATTCAGTGCTTACCTTCCGTTTTAGAAACAAACTAAAGCTTGCTACGTTTTACGTTGACGTTGTCAATATTTTTCCAATATTCACCATGAAGGTCTTCATTGTCTTTGCTGCTGTTATTGCTGTGGCCTGTGCCAACGCTGTTGGACGTGCTGGCTGGGGTAAGCTGAGAACTACCTTATTCAACTTTTTAAGCTTTGAAATTACCATCATAGATTGTTTTATTAGTAAGCTTGTCTTACTACTAATATTGCCTGAGTCGTTTTTTTGTGGACACCATATCTCTAACACCAAATCGAATTTCCGATTTCCGTTTTCGCACAAAGGTGTTTGGTCATTAGGAGACGAAAATGACGAGAGCGATTTTTGAAATTCGACCTCTAAGGTCAAAGGTCACGACGGATTTTAATGTTCCTTGAGTTATCTATGGCATGCGACACATGATTATAGGTCAGTTTTTGACCAAAGTAACGAATATGTAATCCATTTGTCAAAATTTGAAATCGTCTGGCCGTTATTCAAAGGTCAAGTTTTGTGAGCGCCATATCACTAGTCCAGTAATAAATTTTTAGAATTCTGTTTTCGCAAAAACGTTTCTGGTCACTTGAACCTATTTATGACGTAGACCGATTTTTGAAATTTGACCTCTAAGGTCAAAGGTCACGACGGATTTCAAAGTTTCTTTAATGACCTATAGCATGCGGGTGCGACACATGATTTAGGTCAGTTTTTGACCAAAGAAACGAATATGTAATCCATTTGTCAAAATTCGAAATAGTCTAACCGTTATTCAAAGGTCAAATTTATGAGATGATGACTTCCTGAAATTACTTCAATCAAATGCAGAAAGGATGTTTTAATTATGGTATATTTCAAATGAATTTGAAATTTCGGCAGGCTTACTCTCTACTACGTGTTTACCATGTTTTATTGATATTTTGGTTTGTTTAAATTTTTCTTCAGGATCAGGATCTGGTCACAATGTTCCCTCCATTGATCTCGAGTTGGCTGCTGCTGCTGCCGCTGCTGGTGCAGGACAGGCTACTGCTGGCCAGGCTCTAATTGAAGCTGTCTCTGGAACCGTTGACGGTCCTGCCCTACTGTCTTCCGCTAACGGAGTTTCTACCGTGGGACTTGAGCAGGGTGAAGACATTAGCCAAGTGCAAGTTGCCGACAAGCCCAGTGGAGCTACAAGCACCATCAATGCTGCTGAAGTGTACAATGAGGTCGGGGCTGTGGACTCTCTTGAAGCTTCTATGAGCGGCGCTAACTACGCTGTGGTTCAGAACTCTGCTAATAGTGATGCCAGTGGCGAGGGTGCAATTGCTAATGAAGCTACCAGCTTGAACAATGTTCAGTCTGGGTCTGGATGGCGCAGGTCTTAAATTTTGAAATATGAGACAACTTTGAAACTTCAATAAATATTACAAAGTTACCTATAAAACCTAGATTTGTAGATTTGAATAAACTAATGTTCAATTTTATTTATTAGCATCAAATTTTTGTCCTTATGCTTTTGAAAAGCCGTTTTTTATTGATTAATTTATTTCACCTATGCATTCTAATTTGGAAAATTTCATCTTCTTCACATTCATAATTCATTCACGTCACCAATCAATTTACTAAGTAAGTCTTGTATCTATAAAAAATTTGGTTAATGGTCAGGATATGAAATTTTTAGGGCATTAAATTTGCTACTGCAATAAGTTACACGCCGTTTTTGACAAGTTGGGACCAAGTGCCGACGTGCCATCCGATGCGATGACAAGTTGCGAGTGTGCCAGCCAGTTGTGCTTGTTGGAATATCAGTCAAGGATTTGATTTTGTGGGTTTAATGATTGATTAAGTTTTAAATCCGAGATTGCCGAGTGATTAAAATTAAATACCTGTTAAAGTTGATTAGCTTCGGGAGAGAGTGCTGCTTGTGGTCATTTGTAAGGTTTGTGGTGGCGAAGCGACTTGGTTATCATTGCGGGAAACGGGAAGCAAGTCAAGGCTCATAAATGCATGCTTTTAACACAGAGTCAAACGTAGGTAGGTCAAATTAGCGCAAAACGTAGGTGTGGGATAAAGAAATGGAACTTCGTAGAGCTTTACAAGTGTTTCTTGGTATAGACAACGTTACCAAAGAGATATGACGCCATCGTATCCTGGTACATGCGAGACATTACTAAGTCTTTAACTGATTTTTGCTTAAACTGCCAAATAAATAGATTTTGGTTGTTGGTAAGATATGGGAATATCTTAGCTTCAAGTATTTCACGGAAATGCTTACAGTTTATACAAATAGGAATAAATCCTTCGGTCCGGTAAGAACTTGTTATATGTGTTTTTGCCACAAACGTAAGGAAAACAGCAGGTTTGGGAAGGTTTTTGTCGTAAATGCCCATTGGGGTTTGCTATTAATTCGGACTACCTCTTGATATGTTATAGGACTTTTAGTATAGGTCACTTGTTAAAAACTTGAAACGGTCGTGACCTTTCTAAGTATTTCTGTAGAATGGAAGCAATAAGAATTTCAATAGTTTTGAATGTGTTTCTACTAAATCCTGATACTCAATAACAGACCCAGAATCTTTGAGTACGCCACCAGGTAATCTATATATATATAAGGTGATTGTGGTGTTCGTCGGTAACAAATGTAAACAAACAAATGTAAACAAACAAATGTAAACAAACAAATGTAAACAAACAAATGTAAACAAACAAATGTAAACAAACAAATGTAAACAAACAAATGTAAACAAACAAATGTAAACAAACAAATGTAAACAAACAAATGTAAACAAACAAATGTAAACAAACAAATGTAAACAAACAAATGTAAACAAACAAATGTAAACAAACAAATGTAAACAAACAAATGTAAACAAACAAATGTAAACAAACAAATGTAAACAAACAAATGTAAACAAACAAATGTAAACAAACAAATGTAAACAAACAAATGTAAACAAACAAATGTAAACAAACAAATGTAAACAAACATATGTAAACAAACAAATGTAAACAAACAAATGTAAACAAACAAATGTAAACAAACAAATGTAAACAAACAAATGTAAACAAACAAATGTAAACAAACAAATGTAAACAAACAAATGTAAACAAACAAATGTAAACAAACAAATGTAAACAAACAATGTAAACAAACAAATGTAAACAAACAAATATAAACAAACAAATGTAAACAAACAATGTAAACAAACAAATGTAAACAAACAAATATAAACAAACAAATGTAAACAAACAAATATAAACAAACAAATGTAAACAAACAAATGTAAACAAACAAATGTAAACAAACAAATATAAACAAACAAATGTAAACAAACAAATGTAAACAAACAAATGTAAACAAACAAATGTGAACAAACAAATGTAAACAAACAAATGTGAACAAACATATGTAAACAAACAAATGTAAACAAACAAATGTGAACAAACAAATGTGAACAAACAAATGTAAACAAACAAATGTAAACAAACAAATGTAAACAAACAAATGTAAACAAACAAATGTAAACAAACAAATGTGAACAAACAAATGTAAGCAAACAAATGTGAACAAACATATGTAAACAAACAAATGTAAACAAACAAATGTAAACAAACAAATGTAAACAAACAAATGCAAACAAACAAATGCAAACAAACAAATGTAAACAAACAAATGTAAACAAACAAATATAAACAAACAAATGTAAACAAACAAATGTAAACAAACAAATGTGAACAAACATATGTAAACAAACAAATGTAAACAAACAAATGTGAACAAACAAATGTGAACAAACAAATGTAAACAAACAAATGTAAACAAACAAATGTAAACAAACAAATGTGAACAAACAAATGTAAGCAAACAAATGTGAACAAACATATGTAAACAAACAAATGTAAACAAACAAATGTAAACAAACAAATGTAAACAAACAAATGCAAACAAACAAATGTAAACAAACAAATGTAAACAAACAAATGTAAACAAACAAATATAAACAAACAAATGTAAACAAACAAATGTAAACAAACAAATGTAAACAAACAAATGTAAACAAACAAATGTAAACAAACAAATGTGAACAAACAAATGTAAGCAAACAAATGTGAACAAACATATGTAAACAAACAAATATAAACAAACAAATGTAAACAAACAAATGTAAACAAACAAATGTAAACAAACAAATGTGAACAAACATATGTAAACAAACAAATGTAAACAAACAAATGTAAACAAACAAATGTAAACAAACAAATGCAAACAAACAAATGTAAACAAACAAATGTAAACAAACAAATGTAAACAAACAAATATAAACAAACAAATGTAAACAAACAAATGTAAACAAACAAATGTAAACAAACAAATGTGAACAAACAAATGTAAACAAACAAATGTGAACAAACATATGTAAACAAACAAATGTAAACAAACAAATGTGAACAAACAAATGTGAACAAACAAATGTAAACAAACAAATGTAAACAAACAAATGTAAACAAACAAATGTGAACAAACAAATGTAAGCAAACAAATGTGAACAAACATATGTAAACAAACAAATGTAAACAAACAAATGTAAACAAACAAATGTAAACAAACAAATGCAAACAAACAAATGCAAACAAACAAATGTAAACAAACAAATGTAAACAAACAAATGTAAACAAACAAATGTAAACAAACAAATGTAAACAAACAAATGTAAACAAACAAATGTAAACAAACAAATGTAAACAAACAATGTAAACAAACAAATGTAAACAAACAAATATAAACAAACAAATGTAAACAAACAAATGTAAACAAACAAATGTAAACAAACAAATGTGAACAAACAAATGTAAGCAAACAAATGTGAACAAACATATGTAAACAAACAAATGTAAACAAACAAATGTAAACAAACAAATGTAAACAAACAAATGCAAACAAACAAATGTAAACAAACAAATGTAAACAAACAAATGTAAACAAACAAATATAAACAAACAAATGTAAACAAACAAATGTAAACAAACAAATGTAAACAAACAAATGTGAACAAACAAATGTAAACAAACAAATGTAAACAAACAAATGTAAACAAACAAATGTAAACAAACAAATGTAAACAAACAAATGTAAACAAACAAATGTACACAAACAAATGTAAACAAACAAATGTAAACAAACAAATGTAAACAAACAAATGTACACAAACAAATGTAAACAAACAAATGTAAACAAACAAATGTAAACAAACAAATGTAATAAAAACAAATGTAAACAAACAAATGTAAACAAACAAATGTAAACAAACAAATGTACACAAACAAATGTAAACAAACAAATGTAATTAAACAAATGTAAACAAACAAATGTAAACAAACAAATGTAAACAAACAAATGTACACAAACAAATGTAAACAAACAAATGTAAACAAACAAATGTAAACAAACAAATGTAAACAAACAAATGTAAACGATGTAATCATGGCAACGTAATTATGGCAACCATGGCAACGTAATTATGGTAACCATGGCAACGTAACCAAGGTAACCATGCCAACGTAATTATATTAACCACTAGCTTTACAGCAGGCATACGCCCTGCCATTTGAAAGACACCCGGAATACAATATATTTTTATTGTTATATAAAAATGTGCATATACTTACGTTACCATAGTTAAATTGCCATGGTTACCATAATTGCGTCGCTATGGTTACCATAATTACGTTGCCGTGTTTACCATAATAAAATTGCCATGGTTACGATAATTACGTTGCCACAGTTACCATAATTACGTTACCATGGTTACCTTGGTTACGTTGAGATGGTTATTATAATTAAGTTTCCATCCTTACCATAATTACATTGCCATGGTAACCCTAGTTACGTGTACATGGTTACCATAATTACGTTACCATGCTTACCATAATAACGGTCCCCTGGTTACCCTAGTTACGTGTCCATGATTACCATAATTACGTTACCATGGTTACCCTGGTTACGTTGCCATGGTTAATATAATTACGTTGGCATGGTTACCTTGGTTACGTTGCCATGGTTACCATAATTACGTTGCCATGGTTGCCATAATTACGTTGCCATGATTACATCGTTTACATTTGTTTGTTTACATTTGTTTGTTTACATTTGTTTGTTTACATTTGTTTGTTTACATTTGTTTGTGTACATTTGTTTGTTTACATTTGTTTGTTTACATTTGTTTGTTTACATTTGTTTAATTACATTTGTTTGTTTACATTTGTTTGTGTACATTTGTTTGTTTACATTTGTTTGTTTACATTTGTTTGTTTACATTTGTTTTTATTACATTTGTTTGTTTACATTTGTTTGTTTACATTTGTTTGTTTACATTTGTTTGTGTACATTTGTTTGTTTACATTTGTTTGTTTACATTTGTTTGTTTACATTTGTTTGTTTACATTTGTTTGTTTACATTTGTTTGTTTACATATGTTTGTTCACATTTGTTTGTTTACATTTGTTTGTTTACATTTGTTTGTTTACATTTGTTTGTTTATATTTGTTTGTTTACATTTGTTTGTTTACATTTGTTTGTTTACATTTGTTTGTTTGCATTTGTTTGTTTACATTTGTTTGTTTACATTTGTTTGTTTACATTTGTTTGTTTACATATGTTTGTTCACATTTGTTTGCTTACATTTGTTTGTTCACATTTGTTTGTTTACATTTGTTTGTTTACATTTGTTTGTTTATATTTGTTTGTTTACATTTGTTTGTTTACATTGTTTGTTTACATTTGTTTGTTTACATTTGTTTGTTTACATTTGTTTGTTTACATTTGTTTGTTTACATTTGTTTGTTTACATTTGTTTGTTTACATTTGTTTGTTTACATTTGTTTGTTTGCATTTGTTTGTTTGCATTTGTTTGTTTACATTTGTTTGTTTACATTTGTTTGTTTACATTTGTTTGTTTACATATGTTTGTTCACATTTGTTTGCTTACATTTGTTTGTTCACATTTGTTTGTTTACATTTGTTTGTTTACATTTGTTTGTTTACATTTGTTTGTTCACATTTGTTTGTTCACATTTGTTTGTTTACATTTGTTTGTTTACATATGTTTGTTCACATTTGTTTGTTTACATTTGTTTGTTCACATTTGTTTGTTTACATATGTTTGTTCACATTTGTTTGTTTACATTTGTTTGTTTACATTTGTTTGTTTATATTTGTTTGTTTACATTTGTTTGTTTACATTTGTTTGTTTGCATTTGTTTGTTTGCATTTGTTTGTTTACATTTGTTTGTTTACATTTGTTTGTTTACATTTGTTTGTTTACATATGTTTGCTTACATTTGTTTGTTCACATTTGTTTGTTTACATTTGTTTGTTTACATTTGTTTGTTTACATTTGTTTGTTTACATTTGTTTGTTTACATTTGTTTGTTCACATTTGTTTGTTCACATTTGTTTGTTTACATTTGTTTGTTTACATATGTTTGTTCACATTTGTTTGTTTACATTTGTTTGTTCACATTTGTTTGTTTACATTTGTTTGTTTACATTTGTTTGTTTACATTTGTTTGTTTATATTTGTTTGTTTACATTTGTTTGTTTACATTTGTTTGTTTACATTTGTTTGTTTATATTTGTTTGTTTACATTTGTTTGTTCACATTTGTTTGTTTACATTTGTTTGTTTACATTGTTTGTTTACATTTGTTTGTTTATATTTGTTTGTTTACATTTGTTTGTTTACATTGTTTGTTTACATTTGTTTGTTTACATTTGTTTGTTTACATTTGTTTGTTTACATTTGTTTGTTTACATTTGTTTGTTTACATTTGTTTGTTTACATTTGTTTGTTTACATTTGTTTGTTTACATTTGTTTGTTTACATTTGTTTGTTTACATTTGTTTGTTTACATTTGTTTGTTTACATTTGTTTGTTTACATTTGTTTGTTTACATTTGTTTGTTTACATTTGTTTGTTTACATTTGTTTGTTTACATTTGTTTGTTTACATTTGTTTGTTTACATTTGTTTGTTTACATTTGTTTGTTTACATTTGTTTGTTTACATTTGTTTGTTTACATTTGTTTGTTTACATTTGTTTGTTTACATTTGTTTGTTTACATTTGTTTGTTTACATTTGTTTGTTTACATTTGTTTGTTTACATTTGTTTGTTTACATTTGTTTGTTTACATTTGTTTGTTTACATTTGTTTGTTTACATTTGTTACCGACGAACACCACAATCACCTTATATATATATAGATGGCAACGTAACCAGGGTAACCATGGTAACGTAATTATGGTAATCATGGACACGTAACTAGGGTAACCAGGGGACCGTTATTATGGTAAGCATGGTAACGTAATTATGGTAACCATGTACACGTAACTAGGGTTACCATGGCAATGTAATTATGGTAAGGATGGAAACTTAATTATAATAACCATCTCAACGTAACCAAGGTAACCATGGTAACGTAATTATGGTAACTGTGGCAACGTAATTATCGTAACCATGGCAATTTTATTATGGTAAACACGGCAACGTAATTATGGTAACCATAGCGACGCAATTATGGTAACCATGGCAATTTAACTATGGTAACGTAAGTATATGCACATTTTTATATAACAATAAAAATATATTGTATTCCGGGTGTCTTTCAAATGGCAGGGCGTATGCCTGCTGTAAAGCTAGTTAATAATAATATGATGCGTGATACCCGTAAAGCAATTCACGACGCTCGTTAAGATTTGCAACCATCAGGGCGACAAGGTCAAGGCTATACGGCAAATTCGGGACAAAGCAGTGGCGGACAGCAAAGCTGCTCAAACCAGGAAGTGCGTCTCTCTAACTCTAACAACGACAAACTCAGATTATTAACAATAGTGTATAAAACTTTTGACTTACATTATTAACATACATATTTTTTTATAAAATGCTTTAGGAACACAAAACATTGCATTATTGTATCATTTCTATTGTTAATTTGTACAAAACAAATGATTTGTTCGGTCCATCTACAATGTAAAAGCACAAATTCATAAAAATTTGTATGTACAACATATTTGTTACTGCGGCTTTAGGACCATAGTGTTCTTTGTCAGTTCAGCATTATAGCCCAGCTATTCCACAAAATGATTTTTCAACAAGCAAAGCAAATCCAACACACCTGATGGCTGGCTCAAGGTCATGATTTATCATCGAATTTGCACACGGCACTAATAAAAAGCTCAGCAGTTTAGGGTTTGTCATAACATAGTGTAATACTTATTCTCATCTCATGCCATATCATAAAACAGTATGTAGCCTATACGTTAACAGAACAAAAGTGTCTAAAGTAAACTTACCATTGTCAACCGCATACAAATCCAGCTGTCCCTTTTGCCATATATTTTTAAGTTTATAAAACTGGAAGATGGAAGTAACGCCAAAAATCGACCCTGCAGATGATAAAGTGAAGGATGCTGCTCCTTTGGTTGATATTTTGAATACAGACGTGAGCAAAAACTCAAACATTTATCATTGTTTTTCTGACTGATTTTAAATTCATAAAATAATTTCCACAGGTTTTGGAGCATATATTTAGTTTCCTATCGCTAAAGACCCTCAACAATTGCAAACTGGTAAACCGAACTCCCAGTTGGATCCATGCCCGTCTTAGGGTACTCCCCAAAAAACAGAGCAAGGGCATTATTCTCACTCCAGAAGATTATCCAACTGAACCACCCCAACTTAGATTGAGCGATGTTCCCAAACTGCTGTCTTTAATCCACGCCAGTGATTCCTTTCCCATTACAAAGTTTACATTGGAAGCTAAACTTGTAAAAATTGATCATCAAAAGAAACTTGTCATTGAATTGTTTAAGGCAGTGGCTCCCTTTGTCACGGAATTGGTCATTATGGGTTATTCGCCAGATTTGATTTTCCCAAAAGAAACAATACAGTTTCCTGTCTTGAGGACACTTACAATACAGTACATTGAGGATGTTGGATCTTTACGTTACTTTTTGAAGAATGATTGGCATAATGAGGGACAAAGATGGGACAGTCAAATTTTAGAGAATGCTCCCATTTTACAAAAACTGGATTTGAATGGGGATGGAATTAAAGCAGATCATGATCTGGACATAATTTTAAATCAGTTGGGAACTGAGACAGGAAGAAAAATAACCAATTTAAGAGTCAGGGAAGGTCTAAGGTTGAAGCAGGTGCACATGGAAAGGCTGAGTAAACTTGGGCTAAAATTAAAGCATTTTTACCTCTCCATCAACCACCATACTGAGAATTGTATACTTGAGCTTTGGGGAAAATTTCTGGAGAGCCAGAGCCCCCATTTAGAAAGCTTGGTGGTTATAATGGATCGAAATTTTCCCATGGAAAAGTTGCTCCCTGTAAGAATGCCAAAATTGAAACGGTATTGTATGGGCGTTAAAAACTGGTATTTGCAAATTAAC
Source organism: Entomobrya proxima (assembly GCA_029691765.1). NCBI lineage: Eukaryota > Metazoa > Arthropoda > Collembola > Entomobryomorpha > Entomobryidae > Entomobrya > Entomobrya proxima. The sequence continues at coordinate 30,365,289 of CM056170.1, read as the reverse complement.
ATTGCATCCTGGTTTCCGGCATTGAGAAGCTTAGAGTTCTACGACTGGCCCAGCAAGTACTTTCTCCATTCGAAAATTGTCCGAATGGAGACGCTTACAGAGTTGAAGCTTAATAATGAGTTTATTGAAGCGGAAACTGTGTTGAATTTGGGAAGGCAGTTTCCAAATCTTAGAAAGTTGATTATAAATGTGTGGACTGAGCAGTTGAAAGCTGTGTGTGAGTCAATGGTAAATCTGGAGGAGTTAAATGTGCGGTTTATGTACTCCGATGTGGACAGGATTCTTACTGGCTTGAGTTTCGAAATGTGCGAAAATGCTAAGCGTTTAGTGGGTAATGAGCTGGATATGTTGACAGTAGGTTGGCAACTGCCACCAATTTGTGGCCTGAAAAGTAAGACAGATTTATGATATTGCAATGGGGAATGTTATCACAAGTAGTATAAACCTGAAACATTTTTAAATTCTGCGGATCCTTTTAAAAATAGAGCTGAACAAGTTAGTGGTAGATTGTGAACCTCTATATCAATCCAGCCTGACTGACTTTGGTTGTCGTTTTGCTTTGCAGAAGTTGGAGCGTTTGCAAATTTTGGAATTTGGGTTTGCCGAACTAAATGTAAGATATTATTGCTTAAATTTTTTTAAAGCTTAAAAATGTGAGCTAAAAACAATATTTGTTTTACATTTGCGTGTTTGGTTTTTGCAGATAAGTGAACCGATTATGCAAGAAATGAGAAACAAGTTTGTTGTTCTTGTTCCCTACACACTACACAGTAGACAGTAGTACACTGAAAACAAACAAATTTCAAAAAACGGGTTAATATTGAGAAAAGAGAATTGATTAATTGTTAGGGTTATTTGCTCTGCATTGTCATTAATTAATTTTTGGATTTGATGTGAAAGTTTTATACAAAAAGAAGAGAAAAATTAAAGGTAAGAGATTACCGTTAGAGCAACAATGTTGATACATTAGGATAAAAATTACAGAAATTAAATAACTGCCTACTTCTAATAGGAACTTTTGAATGCCACTTCACAAAAAATGCATAGCTTAGCTTCAAGAATACTGGTTTTGTTCCAGATGATTTCCATGATTATAAAATCAGTACTTTTATTTAACAGTTGCTTGTAAAACAATTTTTTGGGGTACTTGAATCTGTGTATATTTCCATGATTTTAATATAAGTCCCGCAAAAGTACTTATAACCATGTACCATGTGCCTTTTTTACATTACCTATGCATAAAACGGTCAACTTGTGGTTGAGCATTCCAGAGCTCATTTTGAAATTTAGAGGTTGCCTGCAGTGTATCTCATGCAGATAAAAGATTCGGTGCACCTAAAGTACCCATTGTTTTTTTAAATTTTGATTTATTTTCACCCGTTTTGGAAATAATTCAGTATACATATCCTTATTTGTCATTTAAAGTTTCTCTGAATACTTTCGGGTTTTCTTGTGAGCAATTTTGGTTTTCATGCTGATTGAGCATTCGCCCCGTTCGTCACTACCGTCGAGGCAATCATCCCAGCCTATAACGGAAGCAAAATAAGACAAATCAAAAAAACTATAGAGCATTTTCAAATTAATGTATTATATTTACCATCACAAACGTAATCCTTTGGCACACATTGTCCACTCTCGCATCTAAACTGAAGTTTAGAAATTACACAATATTTTATTACATTGCTGTTTAATACTAATAGTTTTAGCAATAATTTTGAAAATATACTTGATCATCTTTGCAAGCAGGACATTGTGATGGGCTATCTGGCTCATCGCTCCAATCGCCACAATCGTCTTCGCCATCGCAAGCTTTAATATTTTGTATACATAGACCATTGTTGCATTTAAACTAAAGTTTTTGAAAGTAATAAACAAACTTCAGTAACGTAGCCGCCTTTAAAAATTAATAAATTTTTGAGCTATAAGATACTAACATGATTTATTGGACAAGCGGGACAGTTACCCGAAGGATCACGCTCATCACTTCGGTCACCACAATTATCTTCTCTGTCGCATACCCACTGACCTAAGATGCACTTGCCATTTTTGCATTGAAACTAAAATCAAAGAATATATTTTGTCGTCGTTACGCTACATCCACTAAGAAAACTTTTGAATTCACGTGATTATAATTTACCATACCAGTTCTAGAGGACAATTCGGGCACTTTCCTGTTGCTGGGTCAATTTCGTCACTACCATCTTCACAGTCCCTATCTCCGTCACAAACCCAAATGCCGGTAATGCATTCGCCGTCGCTTATACACTGGAACTGTATTACGTTTTAAAAAATGTTAGTTACAACAACGCTGACCCATAGGTCTATTTTTGACTTACCTGAGCATCGCTGCAGTTCTGACCTGTGACCAAGGTTAAAGCAGCGGAAAAGCTGACTAGATACAAAAATACCTTAACCATTTTGTTTTGTTTAGAATTTTAAATTTGAAACAAGATTTTAAATATTTTACAAATTATTTTGTTTTGTGTAAAACATATTCACTTTGGAATTGTACAGAATAAGGTAGCTTAATTGCTTATCATAAACCAATTTCTGAACATGCAAGATAGGAATGTTAATATAATCTAATCTAAGCACAAATCAATTCTGATAAACCTGCACTGCAGAAACCACGGCTTTTATATGACTCGTAAACGCTGTCACATTGTATTTAGTTATAAGTTAAAATGCAAACCTTGGACTTTGATCTTGCATGCTTCAACAAAATTGATCGATTCACTGAGAGTGATGCTCAGAAGCCTTTAGTTTGCACGCAACTGAGCTTAGTGTTAATGCATGTTGTCAATTATAATACTTTTTGATTGACAACTAAAATCTGACTGACGTTGACATGATTGACACAGGTATTTCTGTCAACTATACATAATATAATATAAATTGATAGAAATGGAAATAAATCAAAAATACAAGTGACAAGTGTCGAAAAAGATTATTGTAAGATATTAAATGTTTTTATTATGTCAGTGCCACATTTCTTATAACTACAAAATTGTCAGCAAAATTAACGTTATCGAATTATCAACAACGGCTCTAAGAAAGCTTCGTAACGTTCCTTCATCGAAATGGGTCGAAAAGTAATAAAAACACATTGGCCTTTGCGCACGCAGTGTACGTTTTAACCGCTTATACAACCACGAAGTATACTTATATCCTGCTTTCGTATTAAAGTTAATTGCTAGTCGTTTAGGCTTAATTGACCCAAACAACTGTTCACTTTCAAAATACCATTTACAAATATTTGGTAGTGTTAAGAAAATAGTAATATAGCATACAATCGTACCACCACAAAGAAGCATATACAAGGTATGCCGTAGAAGTTTTCATCCCGCAACAACTAACCAGATTGCCAAAACTACAATTAGGACACCGACTTCCATTAGTACACCTGCAATGTTTCTAAAACCTTTGGTGCGAACCGCAATTACTTATTGTCCCATTTTGTACCAGAATAACGAAAGTAGGCTTGGTCTTATCTTTTTGTACACAGCTAGCCAGGAATATATTGTATGAAAAATTGAGACAATTGGTAATGCTAGAATTATAAGGGATCTACAAACTTCCATGTTAACCCATTGAGTAATTCCAAGTATACAAGCGTTTTCAGAAGTTTTAAAACTATATACCTATACTGTTTGATGATATCAGGTCATCAACTACAAAAACGACTGGACAGTGACCAACAATGAGTAAACCAGGAGCAACAAATTGATAATGGAGTTTTGAGCAAAAGTATGGCCAGTTTTGAATGACCACCAATGTCTACGTCATCTCTCCGGGTAAAAAGTATTCGTATTTCTGAGAAACATAAAGGTACATTTGTAATAAATTAGTAGACTTACAAATAAATGCATGCATAAATTCATTAAACATTTGTTAAAACTTAGCAACCACCAGGAGAGCCTTAATAGAGTACTTTCCTTCCGTACAAGTGTCATTGCGTAAGCATTTAGTATATATTATTCCCATGTTCAAGCACTCTTCAAAAAGTTCGACGCCATCAAAATATAGAACTAGATTTGTCACTAAGATAATTAAACCAATTTCCAAAATGCACCAAAACATTGTAAAGTGGTAGGTTATTTGGCTTGTAAAATAGAAACTTCATCCAAATGTATACAGCGGATAAAACTACCGTAAATACCATAATCTGTGAGCCCCAGAACCAAAACAACTTTTTGTGATCTTTTTCAATTTTTAATTTGTATTGACCAATATCCACCGAAAGAATGTGAGCGTATGTGTTATTGGTAACTATTTTGTTGTTTATTTCATATTTTGTAAGTCAACGTCATGTTTATTTGCAGGCAGCTTAGCGTAAAGGTGTGTTGTTTATGCTTAACTAAAACTGATTTTGATAAGGCTTTCAGTCTAAAGCATTTTCAATAGAGCATAATGATATGTATAAGTTTTTGTAAGAAATCAATGTTTACCATCTTATTGAAAATAGTTTTAGAATACACTAACCTAATAAACGAACTGAGTTGCAAGTCTACCAGCATACAGCTGAAATGAATACAAACTGAATTATTGTTTGTTGATTCTTAAGTCTCAAATCTACTCTATTTCATTTTTTGTGTCAATATTCGTTAAAAGCAACTTGCTAGAACACGGAAATAATTGTTCAGCTAATCAAGTTTTGATAGCTTTTCTCGAAATACAGAAATTGTTAGTATTATAGTTATAGTATTTATTGTTGGAATGAGTTGTTTTCAAAATTGTATAACATTAAATTACAAAAAGCATCCGCATACGGTACTACGGGTATACTGGTACGGCTATTACGTTATTAGTTCGCTATTTTGTGTGTCCGTCTACTTTAGTTTCCACACCAAGCAAATAATTGTAAACCAAGCAATCTTAAGTAATTTCTAAATTATATGGCCTTCGCCACCGACACAATTCATGTTTGGCCATAACAGCTAGCAGTTTTTAATGCTTTACTACGGATGGTTACGTTTTGTGTTACGTGCTTAAGTCTAGTAATTAAATCAACTTAAGATATCAGTCATTTGAGTCATTTAGTATTTTGTTTATGTTGCTAATTAGTGAAAATATTTCATATTTGGTTCCTAGAGCTACAAAATTGTCAATAAAATCAATGTTATTGAATTATCAGCAACAGCTCTTAAAAAGTTTGTTAACGTTGCTCCATCAAATCGGGCGCAGAAGTAATAAAACCATATTGGCTTTTGTGCACGTAGTGTACGCTTCAAACGCTTATACAACCACGAATTATACTTATATCCTACTTTTGTATTAAACTTAATTGCTACTAGTTTTGGCCAAGTTGACCTTAACAACTGTTCACTTTTTAAATAGCATTTACAAATGTTTGGTAATGTTAAGAAAACCGTAATATAACATATTACCGTACCGCCACAAAGTAACATATACAAACTACGCGGCAGAAGTTTCCATCCCGTAACAACTACCCACGTGGCCAAAACCGTGATAAGAAACCCCACACCTATTAGGACACCTATAAGATTTCTATAACCTTTGGTACCAACTGCAATTACACATTGACCCATTCTGTACAATGTTAATGAGAATAGACTTGGTAGCTTCCTTTGGTACACCGTTAGCCAAGAATATATTGTGTGATAAGTAGCAACCGTTGGCAATGCAAGCATTATGAGCGATCTGCAAGTTTCTATGTTAACCCATTGAGAAATTACAACTGCAATAAATGCTTTCAAAACTTTCAATACGATATGGTTTGATGGTATCAGGTCATCAATCGCAAAAGTGATTGGACAATGACCAACCGCAAGTAAGCACGGAGCAATAGAAACTGATAATGGAGTCATGACTAGAATTATGGCTAGTTTTGAGAGACCAACAATGTCCACGTCGTCTCTCCCAGCAAATTTCTTTCGGAATTCTAAGAAACGTAAAAATAATTCATTATCGAACGTACACAAAAAATATGGAAATTGATATGAAATTTTTTATTATAGAACTTACCAGTAGCCAGGAGCGATGAAAGTGAGTAGTTGGTTGTTTTTCCTGGTTTAGAAATGTCATTGTGTAACTGCTTGTTATATATTATTCCCATGTTCAAGCTCTCCTCAAAAAGTTCAACGCCATCAATATATAAAACTAAGTTCAAAAGAATGGTTAACAACGTAACTAGACCAATTTCAAAATGCACCAGCACAATAAAAAATGGCAGGTTATCAGGTTTACAGAAGAGAAACTTTAACAAAATGTAAATAGCCGATAGAACAACTATGCCGAGAATGAATTGGGAGCACCAAAACCAAAACAGCTTTTTGTGATCTTTTTCAATTTTAAATTTTTGTTGGGCAATGTCCATTGAAAGAATGTGAGAGTACATGTTATTGGTGAATATTTTATTGTTTATTTTGTAAGTTTTGCAAGTCAAAGGCGTCATGTTTTATTGGGAAATTTGATGCTGGTTAGTCTTTCAAGATAGTTCGTAATAAACTGTATTGGTTAGAAACCAAGTTAGGTTAGAGTGGTGAAGTAGAGTGTCTAGAGCTGACGGAGTGGCTGAAGTTTTTTTTAGAATATACTACTTTTTTAGCAATAGTTATGTTGCATACGTATCAGCGCAGAATTGAAATGGGTGTAAACCCAATTATTTATTTGATTCCAAAATTCCATTACTCAAACCCTATCATTTTTTGCTTTCATATCAGTTGATAGCATTTAGGCTTATATGTCAAAACAATTATTCGTCGATTTAATTTGTTGGCTAGATTTTTTGTGCGTTTGGTGTAATGTTAGTATGTGCAAAGTAATGCTTGTTTAAAGTGTTTTTTACATTACATAAGGTCTCAAAATATGTCAATCTAAACAACAAAAGCGTTTTTATAATGATGAGTATTTAAACGGTTCAACTTAAACCAAAAACTAACGTGTTAAAGTTAATACAGATTGATTAAATCTGAATTTGAATTATCTAAATTGAGTTGATATTTTAAGTATTTTGCTCAGATTTTTTGTATGATTAATTTTAACATGTGCTTAATAAGTCAGTTTCAGTGTTTAATCTATGTGGTTATCCAGAAATTAGTCAACTTTCCACGTATGTCTGAGATTTGATCTCAAACTTAGATTTTCCTGTAAATAAATATTTTTTTCATGAGAACAAGATTAAAAAGTATTTTATATCATTTGTTAACATTATACATATAGTGGGTACTGATACATGCATAAACCTTTAAGAGGAACCTATTTTGCAAAAGTCCTAACTTGGTAGGCCAAGTAATGATATTACATTTTAAATGCTTTTAAATCAATTTTTTATTCCATAAAGGCTGAAGATACATACTGCTGATAACTTTAAAACCAATACCTTTTGTAATAATAGCGGTGAGCCAATTAGGGTTATACGGTATAATTTGGTCTAGAAACAACAATGTTTACCAAACTCCAAGGGTAACTGAGGTCATGTGTTTCTACGTGTATTGTAATGTTGTGTACTAACTTTAGTTTAATCTTTAAAAGATGGTCGATAATCAGAATTTGGAAAGGTCTGATCGCATACAAACAAATTTTTAATGCCATCCAAATCCAAAAACAAACTTTCCGCTATGCATGATATTTGTTCATGTAATCAGAATTAGATCCACTGCTCTGTCAAATATATTTCTATAGTAGTTGTGTGCACTGTCATCATCAAACCGAGCTGCTCCGTAGAACCAGGTTGTTGGCCTTTGTGCTTTTAGAGTTTTGCTCCATACTCTCAAGCTGAAGCGTGACCTATTTTTAGTTGTCATGAGTTTCCAGTACTTTATCATTTTTCTTGGCCAAATAGCTTTCAGTAATTGTGTGCTGTAAATGTAGCACTTGCAAATACGTGGAACTGTTAGTACAATAACATCATACGTTGCAATAGTAATAACGGAAAATATACAGTAAAAGTAAGCTGGCATGAATTTCCAGCCACCAACCAGTATCCAAGTACCCAGCACTGCGACAACAAATCCATTTCCCATAAGAAGCGCAGCAAATTTTCGAATGCTCTCAACTCCAAATTGATGCAGACACTGAAGTTTAGCGTACTCTTTTATGCCAGTAAGATTTGGCGACTTTGTCGAAATTATTTTAAGACAATTTTGAACAATGATAAATACTGATACCGAAGGAAGTGTCAGAACCAACGTAGATCGAATTCCTTCAAACACTGCCCACTGAGCCATTAGCAATCTCACGATAAAAGCAAAATTTGGAAATGATGTTAGTTTTAGATCTTGAAGAACATAGTACACAGGATCTATGTTGGTGAATACCAACAGTGGTGGAAAAGCAACTGCACAAATGAAAAGCATTATAACCGAGCCATTCACTATAATCCCAACTACATCCGCAAGTGGGTCTCTTCTTAGAAGCTTTGCTGTTTCTGTAAAAATGTAATTGCAAGTAGAGTTACTTTTAAGCTCTTAAAACCCGACAACTTTCTGTTATTTGGAAATTTGTAGAGTACTTACCCGTAACTACTAAAGTATACGTTGAGGTAGACATGAAGTAGCCTTTCCGTCTCATGTCCCTTCTGAGGTAACGGTCCAGTGCCCATAAATGTGTAATGTAGTTTTCGAAGTATTCTATTCCGTGTGCATTCATAATCATGTTCAGACCCAAACACAGAAATGTCCATAATAGTAAATCAACGTAAAGATAGATCTGAAAGTCGGGCACTGTTTTAACTTGTGATACATAGTTTTTCACTATAGCGTATATAAAAAAGCAATTATACATTGTGATGAGTAGGTTTGACAGGTTAAACATTACAAGCGTCCGCGGACGACGGTTCACATTATACCTTTCTGTGGAAACGTCAATAGAGATAACATGACTGTAAGGTAAAAATTTGGTAAACAACTTTTCCTGTAATACAAGCGATTTCCACATGAGAGGGGTGGCCATTGTTGCTATTAAACAATGGACGTTTCTTCTAGTACTAAAAAGTAAAAAGGATACCGAAAGGAATTCTTTAGCTTTACAAATTGATATTTAGTTGTATTCAATGTTTTTATTCAAGTTGATTCAAATTACAGAAACCAAATTACAGCTGCGATATTTTGAAACTTCTGTCCAAAAGCGTGATATTTGGTTAACGCAAAGAGGTCAAATGAAATCCTAAGCAATTTGTGACCACAAGCAGTTGTTTACTATAGATCTAAATTTGCGAAATTTCTGTATAAGGTTAATACTCGAACTCTGAATATTTTAAAAATTTATTTTATCTACCAACGGTAAATTTTTTGTTAGGCCTACTAAAACACTAGTACCTTAAAAACATTGTCTTCTGATATTTGATTTTATATTGAATTGCCTTTATTTCAAACGACATATAAAAATATTGATATTAATAGTGAATTTTTGATGGGCCAGATAGATAGATAGATTGATTGAGTTTACCTAAACACGTTTACGCAAAACGTGAGAGGTATTTTTTGCTATCGTACGTATGTTCATGGCATGCAATTTATCATCACTGCTATTATGATGCTTTTATTCCAGAAATAAATTCTCCCATAATGTTTTATCACTAAGTACATATTTGGTATGACTATATGGTATAAAACAATATTATATTATTATATACATCTGTATTACGTAACCCGGCCTGGATTAACTTCTTTTCATTATTTTACCCGTCTTTGGCACATATGTTTCCACGACTTAAACCTTTTCTTAAACCTAGTCTCACCGCACCTGCTTCAGGACTACTACCGCGTAACAAGGCTATAAGGCTAAATGTTAACTGAATGACATTTTACATAATGAAAGTTTATCAATGCATAGTTAGCATTTCGCTAACTAAAAGAACTAAAACCATAACATATGCGTAATTATGCACATCCATTACCTTTGCTTTGAAAAAATAGTGCTTTTGCACACAAAAAAAGAGACATTTATACTTGGTTGTAAAAATCCTGATACTAGTTAAAAGCGTAATAATACTGGTGACAATGCTTGATTTTTCCAAATATGACTGAAGCTTTGCCTATTTTTTTGTTCAACTATACAAAAAAGCTATAGGCTATATTACAGGCTGCTACTATAAAAAATATTCGTGGTCACCTGGCTTGACAAACAAACAACGTGACTTTTATCACACGGAAAAGCCATTCAGCAATACCCGGCTGAAACGGCTGCCTATATACATGGAATTGTTTAATATGACCATACGTGGAAAACTCGTACTAAGCTGTGTGGTTTATTATGAGTACCTATATCATGAGTCGTCTATGTATTTTTTGTGTCATTGGACCTCACTGTATTGTTGACCCATTTTGGTTCGGACTTGAAAATTAATAAAACTTAAGAAACGTTTCTGTAATACCAGTTTAAAAAATATTGCATAATTTTTTGCAATAGAAAATCAGCTTGCAAAAAGCATTCACCAAATCACTCTTGCATTCGATTATTGTTAAGACAATTAACCGTTTGAAGCTACTGTATAACTTTGAAAACTGGTTTTATTGAAGCTCCATAAAATGTTAAATGCTTTAATCACGGCTTTAAAGACATTTGAAAAGCATCCACTTCAACATTTATTGCAGGGAATAATTCTCCTCAAAAGCCATAAATGAGCCAAACCATGTATTTGGCAAAGAGATTACATTTGTAATAACAAAACTTACACGATGTATACACCAGTTTTGGTGGTATCCCTTGTCTCTGTTTAGGTTAATATGCTATATCAAAATGTACTTTCAGTTTACATTTTACGCAGGCGTTGAGTTAATGAATAAATTCATACTTTACATATTTATTATGCACAAATATATGTATACCATAATACAAATGCTTGATAAAATATTGATTAGATTGAAAAAATGAAGCTTTACTTTGACTGTTGCGCATCCTGAATCTACTTTTGTCTGATAATCATATAAAAGTTAATTATAAACTCAGTTACTACGAAATTGGCTATGTATGCAGAATTCTGAAAACTCACAAATAAATAATAAACTTTAAGTAGACTGATAGATGTTTAGGCGTAAAAGTTGTCCATGACATAAACGAGATTAACATAGTATACAGGATAAAAAGAACCAGGTCGTACACCCAACGTCACTGACATTGACATTCAGCACGTAATTGTATTTCTGTGTTTTGCCAAATTAGTTGCCGGTTATAAGATATATTACAAGCAAAAAATTGTATTTTCATTTTAAGCATGAAAACCGAGAATCTTGTGTGCGTCACAAAAATACGTAATAGAGTTTACTAGGCACGAAACCAGTTTCTACACGTGCACGCAGTTTTAGGCATTCTTTAATATTTACGTACCCAGTATGCATTTGGCTATACATTATAAAATGCAAAGTTGAAAATATTGACCGGTCCGTACCAACAGAGCGGGCAATGCTCTAATCGGGTTGATATATACGTTAGTGTTTTAAACAAAGCAATCTCCACAGGAACAAATTATATAAACATACAAGAAAAATAAATACATAATAATATTTACTTACGCACAGCAAAAGTATTGCATTTCTTTCTTTCTTTCTTACCACAAATAACAATTGCCACGTGTATCCGATATAAATACTAGGTAACGGATTAAACTTGAAGTCATTGTCCAGACTGATTGCTGGTGCTGACGCAAAGATCATTTATCTGAACTGTCAAGTGCCACGATTACTCAATGGCCAAATATTCAAAAAGTGTTGAGAGGTACACAGGACTTTCAAGCCGGTTTTTTGTTTCAAACATGTTTCATGGTTCATGCAAAATGTACTCTGGCTACATATTTTATACACGAGCATAGCCACAAATACATCCTTCTATCAAATCAGCATACTGTTTACATGGGTATAATGGACAAAAAGTAGAAATGAAGTTCAATATAATCCGTACCCGATGAAAACAACCTTGCAGACAATGGAAAATGCTACATGATAACATGGTTTCTTAACAAGTGCTACTCTAAAACGTTGTTAAAACCACTTTTCGTTTTCACTGAACATAACTTGTGATAAGAATTTTCTTGAACTGAAATGATTTTTGCATATACAAGAGCTTTGGAGATAATACGAGATACCGTTGCAATGGCTTAAAAATTGCCACGTGTGTTTACGTATTACCTCAGGTCTAAAACTGATTATGGTCGTACACGACTTAAAAAGCTGCAGTATAAATCTAGTGTCTCGCATGAAGCAAACTTAGTTATTTTGTAAACGTTGAGCAGCACAAATCATTACAAAGGCGGAATAAGTCAAGGATGTGGGCACCGGTTGAGGATATCAAATGTTGACTAGACAAAAACTTCTCCTTGGTAGTGTACCAGATTAGCATTTTCACCGTTGTATAATTTTGGTGTAAATGCATTCTGGCATATGAACCAAGGCAGAAACCTGCAACTATATGAAATATTTACAAACTACACTAAGACCAATTTGTTTTGGACCAGCACAGTAAATGGTTTTGGACTAGCCTTGAAAGGAACTCGAAAGTGAGACAACCCAACTGCAAATATTTTTGCACGTGTGCCATTAATATTATTTTTATCAGTAACTGTTGTTGTTGTGTACCAAAATAGCATTTGTACCGTTTGTTTTGTACGTGTAAATGTTTTTGATTCACAAAAATGGCAAACTACACACACCGCAGAGTTGTCTAACTGTATGAAATTGTCAAACCGACTGCCGCAATTTCAAGCAGAAACCATTTTGATACATTCTCTTCTGTTGGAAATTGTTGCGTTTCGCTAAGTGATGCAAAATTAATATTTCAATTCTACTTTATTGTTTGTCAAAGCCATTTTAAGTCGTTAAGTTTTTTGTCGAAATGATCTTAATTTGAAAATATAATAATTATTACTGCAATATTTTTATTATATTTTAAGTTTCTACATTCTGAATTAAATAATATAGAACAACTTCTTCAAGGTGAAAGGGCTACTCTGAAATGAGAGCCATGAGGTAATCACAATTACAAAATAGTGTGTTTATTTTTCATAAATTGCTCCAATTATGAATTATGATTTCTTAGCAAAACTGTTCTTTCTGACATTTTTGGTAATTTTGGGTTTTAGTAAACTAGATTTCAGTTTCTCATGATGTGCTTGTTTGACACGGTTATTAGCTGTATTCACTTTGGTAGTGCAGTTTTGTTCATCGGAACCTACATTAACAGCCAAAAATATAAAATTATTGCAAACTATTTTGAATATAAGTCGGCCTATTTGTTTGAAAATATACCAGTGGGACAATCCCAGATGCCTTCTTCATCACAAACATATTCTTCAGGTATACAGTCTCCTGGCGCATTAGGATCTTCACCTGGCAGTTTTTCACACCTAAACTCGTTATCACTGCACGGACATTTTTCTTCAGTCTCATCACTCCAGTCTAGGCAGTCGTTGCTTTTATCACAAACGTAGGATACTGGAATGCACCTTCCGTTGTTACAGCGAAACTTGTAATGAAACAAATATCAGTTTTTAAAAACTAATTACCAATGTTTTGCCATATAAAAAACTGCAAAAATTTAGTATATGTATTTACTTCTGAATCGTTGCAGTCTGGACAATCATCTGGATTTTCTGGTTCGTCACTACGGTCACCACAATCAGCCCTACCTGCAGATTTATTGAATTTTTTATTACTTATAAAGATATAAAAATGTAAATTTAGTGTTTCTGTACTTGCCATCACAAACTTGATGTTTTTCCAGACATTGTCCAGTTCCGCATCTAAACTGTAGTTTAGTATAAAGACCAACATAAAGCTTTTAACCAAAATGCTACATAATATTTACCAATTGGCATTTACAAAAAAGTATATGCAAATCGATATTGTACCTGATCATCCTTACAACCTGGACATAGTTCTGGGTTATCTGGCTCGTCGCTTCTGTCTCCACAGTCATCTACACCGTTACAAACCAAACTCATTCGCAAGCAACGACCAGTGGCACAGCTAAACTAATGTTTCGAACAAATTATATGGCATTTGAAACTTAATCAGACATACAGTAATGCAACGTGTTAGACTACAAATATTATTTTCTTACATAGTTTTCAGGGCAAGCTGGACAGAGACCAGTTTCTGGGTCTCGCTCGTCGCTCCAGTCTTCACAATCGTTATCCCCGTCGCATACCCAAGTAGCTGGTTTACACTTGCCGTTGTTGCATTGAAACTATATACAATATACAATGGGTTGCCACAAATAAATACTTACTTTGATAATAATTTTTGGTTTATATAATAAACTTTCCATTTTATCTTACAAGTTCCGGAGGACACTTGGGACATAAGCCAGTTTCAGAGTCGACCTCGTCACTATTGTCTTCACAATCTTTGTCTCCATCACAAACCCAAGAACCAGGTATGCATCGTCCACTGCTTACGCACTCAAACTGTTAAATATTGGAGAATTAATAAATAAATATAATACCTAAAATTTTGTAATTTTCTTATAATTATTTTGAACATACGCTTTCATCCCCACAGTTTTGACTTAAAGCTGTTGTTATGAAGGCGAAAGCGCCAAGTAGTAGCAAGAAGGACTTTGCCATTTTATTATAAAGCCAACTTTTAAAACACTTTGAAACCAATTTTCTAGCTTGCACAAAGTAGGTAATGTGTTCTACTATTATTGCGTGAGACTGGGGAATAGAATTACACACTGAAGTATGCGTTGGAATATTGGCAACAGTTATCAGTTTTTTAAACAAAGTTTGCACAACCTTGGACTTATTTTGACGAAGGCCAATTCAGATGAATGCATGTCAACGTATACGTTCGTATGATAAGAATGATGGATTAATTGGTGATTAGGTATCAAAGCATATCAGCAATGAGAAGATACGTGTGAAAGTTAGCTATACTAAATATGTATTTTGCATTTTTTTAATTGCACATTTGTCAAATTAATTTCTATGAAGCTTATGCTACTCTTACTGCATTTGTATATATGTTTCTGTTATCAGCTTGGAAATTTTGGAAATTCATACGTCACATTTTTTTAATGGTTTGTTGGACAATTACTATGAGAATAAATAATGTTGTTATAATGACAATAACAACAAAAATTTACATTTTTGCATACTGGGCAATTACGTATTGAAATTGAAGAAAATTGAAACTCCATTCTGGTTTTTGTGTCTCCTGAATTTACTTCTTTTTGATAAGTGTATAAAAGCTTATTATTGATAATTTTAAACTCAGTTACCACAAACTTTGCTATGTATGCAAAACTCTGAAAATTTGCAAACAAATACTAAATTAGAAATAGAATGATCGATGTACCATAATATGAAAAGTCAAACTGTCGTATTTAGACGTAAAAGTTGTCCAAGACACAAATTAGATTAATAGGAAGAACTAGCTTTATATAAACGATAAAAAATAATCCGGTGGTAGACCCAAAGTCACTGACATTGACATATGTAAAGACGTGAGAGTATTTTTGTGTTTCGCCAAATAAGCATGGTCAACGGTTGCCGTATAAAAAATGAACTTCAAGCAAAAAATCTAAAGTCTAACAACTACTGGGCACAAAACCAGTTTTTACACATGCATGCACTTTTAGTTTTCCTTAATTATCTACAGCTTGAGCAAACACCCGTTTTTTGACAAGACAATGCGAAATGCAAAATTGAAGATGTAGACCTGCAAAACGGGCAATGATTTATTTGGTTGATCAATAATTTTAGTTTTTAATTAAATAATCTACTTACACCAAAAAATGTGTACAAACAAAAAAGCAAAATAAATACATACCCAGTTGCGCACAGCAATAGTATTGCTTTCTTTGTTTTCACATTTCTTTGTTTTCATCCTGCCGATTGTATAAAAAATTGCCACGTGTATCTGATATGGGGATTAGACTTGAAGTCATTGTCCAGAGTGATTGCCGGTGCTGTGCTGACGCAAAGAAGTGCTGAGCGGTACACCGAGCTTTCAAACTGGTTTTGGTTTCAAATATGTAATACTCCTACTCAAAATCCCACGTATAAGGTCAAATTAGCGGATTATCTACACGGGTATAACTGATAAGAAAAAAATGAAGTTCATTAAGATTCGTACTCAATGAAAACAACCTTGCGTAAAATGGAAGATGCTACAACACAGCATTTTTTCTCAACAAGTATTATATTAAAAGTTGTTAAAACCACTTTCCGTTTTCAGTGAACATCAACTTTTGACTAGAATTTTCTTGAACTGATTGTGAGTTGAATTTTGCATATTATGTAAGAGTTTCGAAGACAAGGTGATTGCAACATGGATACCGTTGCAATGACTTAAAAATCGCCACGTGTATTTAGATATTAACTCTGGGCTAAAACGGGTTTTGATCGTCCAGTACAAAATACGACTTAAAAAGCAATAGTATAAATCTGGTGTAGCGAATCAAGCAACTTTAGTTATTTTGCAAACCTTGGGCGGTGCAAATCATTTCAAAGACGGAATTCAAGAATGCGGGCACCGGTTCAGGATATCAAATGCTGATTAATCAAAACCTTCTCTTTGGTAGTGTACCGGATTAGCATTTCCACCATTGTACTTTTTGGTGTAAATGCATTCTGGCATATTAACCAAGGCAGAAACGTGCAACACTTGCTTGGAGCTTATTTGCATGAAGACCAATTTCTTTTGGACCAACTCAGGAAGGTTTTGGTCTCAAAAACAGTTATGGACTAACCTTGGACAAAACCAAAGAGTGATACAACATACAACCCACCTGCCAACATTTTTGCAAGTGTTACGTGGTACGTAGTATTTTTTACAAATATTTTTTGTTGTTGGTGTGTACCAAAATAGCAGTTCTACCGTTTGTTTCGTACGGTGTAAATGTGTTTTTGGTTCACAAAAACGGCAAAATTCACAAACCGAAGAGTTATCTAATTGTCCGAAAATGTCAATTTCAAGCAGAAGCCATTCTGATACATGCACTTCTGCTGGGAATTCTTGTATTGTGTTTCGGTATGTGATGCCAAGTATTAATTCAGTGCTACTAATTGTTTGTTAAAATCCTTTTAAGTTGCTGTTTTTTGTCATAATGATCTTGTTTTGAAAATAGAATAATAACAACTGCAATATTATTTAATAAGTTTGCTATATTCTGATTTAAAAGATACAAAAAACTTATTTACGAACGAATTTATATGGTGATTGTCACGTTGCACTTTATATGACATATTATTTGAGATATATTCAAATTTTGTATCACAATTGAGTTTTGCAATCTGAAAAAATATATAAATATGAGGACAAATATTGTAGTTGTACAGCATGTCAATGTTTATTTCAAAAATTGCACAAATTAAAATTATAACTTAACAAAACTGTTTCTTTTGTCATATTTGCTAATTTTGGTTTTTTGCTAACTTAGAATTCCGATTCTGAATATGTGCTTGTCTGATACGGTTAGTTGGCACTTTGGTAGTACAGTTTTGTTCATCAGAACCTACATAAACAAGCGAATAAACAAATTAAAATACAAATATTTTAGAATATAAGACAGCCTATTTGTTTGGAAACATACCAGTAGGACAATCCCAGATGTCATCTTCATCACAAACATATTTCTCAGGAATACAAACTCCTGGCGGTTTAGGATCCTCACCAGGCATACTGTCACAACAAAACTCGTCACCGGCACAGGGACATCTTTCCTCCCTCCAGTCTACACAGTCATTATCTCCATCACAAACGTATCTATCTGGTATGCACTTTCCGTTGTTACAGCGAACCTAGTAATGACATTAATATTAGAAATATTAGTAACATCAAGTTCCACATTTCAACAAACTTAGAATTTGGTAATCTTGCTTGTGAATCATCGCAGTCTGGACCCTCGTCTGGATTTTCTGGTTCGTCGCTACGGTCCACACAGTCAACCAGGCCTAAACATTCATTTCAAAGATTTTTTGTATCATACAGATATAATATTATAATTTAAGTGTTTCTATTTACCATCACAAACTTTATCTTTTGCCAAACATTGTCCAGTGCCGCATCTAAACTATTATTTGAATAAAAGGTTAACAGTTTCTAACAAAATATCTAATAGTGAAACACAATTATCACAAAAAAATTGTCAAATTGAAATTTCGTACTTGATCATCCTGACAAGCTGGGCATTGTTCTGAATCACCTTTCGTCACTTTCGTCTCCACAGTCATCATATCCATCACACGCCATACTCAGTGATAAACATCGACCGTTGGCACAACTAAACTAATCTTTCAAATAACCGTATTTACAGGTACTTACACAAAAACATTATTTCGGCATACAAGTAGAATTATCGTACAAGGTGTGTAGGGCAAGCAGGGCAAGTACCACTTTCTGGATCGCGTTCATCGCTCAAATCTCCAGAAACTCCATCACATATCCAATAACCTTGAATGCATCTGCCATTACTGCATTGAAACTTTTTCAAAAATAAAAAATGTTACCAAAAGTTCATGTTTAAATATAAATTCTTACAAATTCATTACTTTTCAGGTTATCTTACAAGCTTTGGAGGGCAATTCGGACATCGGCCTGTTTCAATCATCACTGCCATCTTCACAGTCTGGGACTCCATCACAAATCCATGAAAAATGTATGCATCTGCCAGACCTTACGCACTCAAACTGTTAAATGACGCGAAATCAGTTACACGTTAATATCTGAATATTTGTAAAACTTTTAGAAATAATTTAACCTTACGGTGTAGACTGGACAATTTTGTCCTAAAACTGCTGTTATCACAGCACAAATGGTGCCAACAAAAAACAAAAATGAGTTGACCATTTTACAAATACGAATGTATAAAAATAAAGGTGTTTTGAATAAAAAACTTAACCAGAACTAGCACAAATTATATATAATTTCATGTTTCTCCTATATGTACTTTGTAGATTAAGTTAATTACTGTGCGAGATTGCAATAAGCTGGTAACCGTTATTAGTATTTGAAAATGGGAACACAACCTTGGACTTGTTTTGATAAAGAGCAGCAGCGGTTGTTGCAAGTCAAAGTATAAATTAACATGATAAGGATGACAAATTATTATCTTGCGTCAATTGTCATTTTCATTTTTAAACATTCATATGTGTAGGATGCCATGTAGTTAAAGGTGGTTAGTCTTGTTTAAAAGTAAAGTAGACACGCGGATAAAATATCTTACACACCTTTCCTGCAAACCTATTAATATGCTGTTTGCAGATTTTTGGAATTATAATTTTGCAGGGGGTTTTGTCTGCTTTTATGATCTTAGTTTTGCTGTAATGCGCACAAACAAAATTAAAGGTGCCAGGAGGGTCAGTTTTCTCCTTTGTTTCTATTTATTGAATTTATTTATTAAGTAATATCGCCATAATACTTGATACACCGAAAGATCCAAACTTAGCATACAGATACTACAGAACCCCATGCACAACCCTATTGAATTTCAAGCCAACAGGTCAACTCTAGGACAGAGGTCACAGCAATTTAGAAATTTTTTATAAGAAACCTGTAGCATGCGACATATGATTTTAGGTCAGTTTTTAACCCGAAGCACGAGTTTACAGCCAGGTTTTTAAAATTCAGATTATAAAGCCCTGACTAAGGCGAATTAAGCGATACTTAATTCAGCTTTCTTAAAGTTTATTTATCAAATAATATTTGCTTATCTGAACTACTAGACTTAAAAGCGTCTATCCAAAATCATTTAAAAACATGAACAAGATAAGCTGTTTATGAATCCAATAGAATTAAAACTCATCATTACAAAATGAAATCATGTTAGAAAAGTGAACCTGGTCTTATCAATATAAATTTAATTGTTTTCCTATCAAAATGAAAACACTAAGAAAGGCAACAAAATTATAATAGATACACCATATCAATTGTACGATAATAATGTAAATCAAAAAAATTTTTGAGAAAGTTGTCAGTTGTGTCTCTAAACCAGAACATGCCCAATTTCCTTTGGCTTACTGTTTATTGATTCAACTATAGTACAAAAATACAGAAACACATACGAAAGCCAAAGAAATGGATTCACAATTTAGTCAAGATAATAATTTAGTCATAATAAAAATGATTCTAATTATCCTCCTAAATGCGTAACTACCCAAAATATAACTACTTTGGAAGATTTGATTCGAAACAGCGTTTAACTAGTGTAATTTTAAAACCAATTGTCAGTATTATTTTGGTATAGCGATTATGCGTCGTGAACGGTTTGTTTACTATAGTTGACAATCTTTGTAATAATAAATGTATTCTTTAGAAACGCAGTTACAATTGACTGGAAATTTTAAAAAATCGTGCTACCAATCGCAGCTAGTAATAATGCAACAGATTGAAGTTACATACTGGTTTTTTAAAGTTTTTAAAGTTAATTTGAAAATGCTCGTAAGCTTCTACAATCAAAACGACCAATTATATTTAATTCTGTAATCAGTAAACTCAAAATAAATCCCCAATTAATGCAAAACATCCATCCAAAATGAAATGGCTTACGGCAAGCTTAACCGGCTTGGTGTAAGCTTTTCGCATGATCACGTGCTAAACTTATGTTTTTTGTTATGACTAATCAAATACTTTGTTTAAATAGAGTTTGATTGTCGGACATTATTTCAGCCAAAAATATTATTCAAAATTGCATTTCTAAAAACATCTCAATACTTGGTAACAAATTGTTATTAAATTGTTTAGTACCTAAACATAATATTTCAAAATCATTACATTTTGAGCAATTTTGTCATAACTCCAGTGATTTATTCCTACTTCTGCGTCGCGCGAGCAATTATCAGCAAATTTGACACCAAACATTGTTTTAATTTAAAATCTTATATACTGTTGTTCAGAATAAATTTCTTCGTCTTATAAAGCAGCCATCCAAACAAAACCGCTGTTATTTGTTTAACATGCCATCCTTATTAGCATTTCGTGCAAACCAAATCAACCAGATTGTTAGCAACTTACAGCTTTCTATTTTTCCATTATTCTGGTCTGCTCCCGAAAAGAAATGGATACTTCAACGAAACAGTTTAAGGAAATATCTCGCAGTTTCTCTTACCTGGAAACTTGTTGTAGCTTTTGCCTCAGTCTGGTCACTTATGGTCATGTTAAAACATCGTGAGCTCTTCTCGTCACAAAAGGCTCTTGTATCTTCAATAGCAGCATTATTTGTTTTTTTCTCCGTAATAACTGACATGGTTATGGTAATATACGGCACCGAAATAGTTGCTTGCTGCAACTGGTGCTACAAAACTGAAAATTTCTGGATGAGGGTTATAATGGAAGGATGGCTTGGAATGAGATTTAGATCAAGAAACACAATTATAAATAAAGTAGATCCTCTTGGAACTGCAGTGCTGTTTTTTGCCGTCGGTGCTACTGGTTTAGGCACACTGGGAGCAACGCTTGTTGTCCTTTTAGACTGGGATCCTATTTTTGTTCTAACATCGTATCTAATTCGGCAACCGTTATCGCAACATTACCTTGTCCAACAAATTTTTGAATTGATAGTTGGAAAACTTGGACGAACGCTTATAATTTTTCTGGTTGTTCAACGGCTTTGGATTAACATACGTACTATGCTAATTGTCGCTCTAACACAAGGTGCTTCATTTGTAAGCATTCAAAATATTCTACTTCAAAGGACTGTGAGCCACACAATGATTATGCTTTACAAGCAGTTAACTATTGAAAGGAATGAACTTTATTCATTTGAAAAGGCGGGCACTACCTCAGGTCTAACTTCAATGTTTTGGCTAGTGGTGCTATCAGCTAATGCTATACAACTTGGTTTATATATAAAAAGTGCAATGATAATAGCTTCAACTTTTGGAATTGCTTTTTTCACTGGAGGAATCTTGGCTGTAACACTTAGCCTTTGTTGTTCGGTGTATACTAATTCTTTAAAAATTAAACAGTTGTGGAAAGAGCAAGCTGGAAGGCGAATGGATAAAGCGTACATGAATAGGTTAGTTAGATGTTGTAAACCGCTTTATGTACCGGCGGGCGAAATGGGAAAAGTGGATAAGGAAATGAAACTAAATTATGTTGCAGCTGTTTTGGGAAACATGGCAAATTTTTCTGTGGCAGTTAATCAATTTCTAAGAAATAGTGGCTTGCAATAATATGGCATGTTATGTCTCAATGAATCTGATCCATTTGACTTTCCTATGAAGTGAGTGCTCGTTGAGTTTGAATTTGATATATATATTGCTTCAAGTACTATGTACAAGTACAAACAAAACAATGTATACAAAAGATATTAAGAGATCAAACACTTATACATACACCATGCGAATGGACACTAACCCTTTATATTAAATCCAAACCCAATGAACCCAACAAATTGTTTGGTTCAAGATTGCTTCAAATTCAAGTTTCAAAACGTTTTTTGTTGGTAAAAGACGAATAGTTTATTCCAATTTGGCAAAAAGGATTTGGTGAGTTTGCTGGATACAAAATGATTAGAAATATGTTATGTTTCAACCATATGGTAAACTGGTTTTAAGCAGAACATTACTTTGTAAGTATTTGTGCTCTAGAGAATCTAAACGTAAGCATTCTATAGATAATGCAAACAAGCAAACGTTTTGTAGGTATGAGAGTGCCTAATGCATTTCACTACTTTAGTGATTCTAGTGTTTGGAAGCGCAATAAACAGCGTCACGGTTTGTCCTGTAGTGAGAATATTTGGCATGTTAAAACTTGTCTCCATTAAGCAATTTGTATTTCCTTTTTTCTTATTTTTGTTTACTAATGGAGAAAGTCTTAATCAGTCGTCTAACGCTAATCAGCTTCAACAAAATCCTGCTGTTAGTGAAACTTCGAACATTTTTGTTAAAGGTGTACAAGCACCACGGTTCAATTTGGGAACTCTTCTTCGTCCATTTCAATACAGCAATTGTTTTGTTCATATTACAAATTTTGAAAATGTAGACTTAGTTCAAGAATCAATTTCATACATACCAATCGTTATAAGACTACCTGTTCTAACTTTTATATCTGAATTCGACGATTCGAATAAGTTTCTGGCATGGAATTTTTGGAATATTTAAACAACTCAAATTTTTATAGTGCTCACAAAGCAATGCCAAATTGTCCATATCTTAATTCATCATCAGAAAGACGTATTACCCGGCGAAGGAGCATGCACCTTATTTAAGTTCTTTAACCTAACAGTTAATTCTAAACCCTGGAATTGCGAGATTCGACTTGCCGCATTTCCCAAACGTTATTACTATCTTGGTAATAATTTCATTGACTGGAACTGGAGTAAAATGGGGCAACAATATTTGTACCACGAAATATGGTATTACGAGCGTAGCTCTTTGCATAATGGGGAGGCTGAAATGGGTGGATTCGATAAATCTCTTTCGCCAACAACACCGGTATTTTTTATCGGCGTTGTACCTAATATCAGCTTAATTAGTACTTGGAGGGAATGTTTAAAGCAAGCTGGTTGTTCTGGATACGCAAACATAAGAGGAATTAGGCATTACAATTATATCATTATTACTGTGGTTACCAGTCCAAAAAATCTATATCCTATTTGCATTGATTCAACAGACAGGTTTATATACTGTTATAGCTTCTTTTGCTGGGATAAGCTAAATTCACACCTGATTTATTCAAAGGGCTTTAAATCACCTATTAGCACTAATTGGCGTATTCAGGACAAATCAAACAGTGAATTTATGTTTTGGACGCATCTCAGTAAATGCAAACTGTACGGTAACAGAACATTTAATGGTAACATAAGAAATAGTACTAATGCAGCTTACTTAAACGTTCTAGTGAGTTTGCTTGGTAACATTAGCTATTTCTATACATCCCCGTTAGGAACAATGCATACCTGTAATAGACAAAACCTAGAAGACACATGGACGTCATTTCCATTACAGCTAAATATTGTAACTGCAGATTTTAGAAAACATTCGTTTATTGGAGCAGCAATTAGAAGCCCAATAGGTACGTATGGATTTGTTGCATGCAAGATCCCTGAAAACTCACCGCTTCAATTTGAATTATTGTATAATGTTTACGATAAATATACCTGGTTTTGCCTTCTAATCTCTTGTTTGATGCTTGTTCTGTGGATAAAAGCAGTGGTTAAAACTGCAGTATCAAACAGCATATTTGAGTTTATAAGACTCTTTTTGGAGCAAGGTGATGCGTTAGATTGCTTACAGAATTATAAATTGCTTCTAGGAACGTACTTCCTTGTAGGGCTTATTTTAAGCAACGCTATATAAAAGCAAAAACATTGAAAATTTAATATCTCCACGTCAGCTTCTGCGTTACGAGCATTTTGTAGATCTTGTAAGTAATAATTTTTCAGTTTACGTGGAAGCAAAGTCAGTGGTACAAACCTGGAGTAAAGAGCGTTTGCCCTTAAATTATTCAAATATGATTTGGGGTAGACACGGTATGTCTGAGATAAAAAATTCGGTACCGCATTCCGATGAGTTATACTTAAATACAAAAGTCGACGAACAACTAAAACATTTGGAGTTTGTTGCAAAACAGCGCGATATAAATTACACATTTGAGCGGTTGATTTGGAACCATAGTCAAATGATGCCAGAAATGTTTGAAATATTAGGTAAATTGCAGCACTTTACGCTAACAGGACAAATTAGTTCAATTAGTGAGTCTTTAGAAAAGTTGCAATTCAACGCCATGGAACATCGTCTTGAAGCGTGTAATAAAACGGCGATGATTTTACCACTGTGGAAGTGCCAGGAGTTAAAAAGACGATTTGTAAATTTTGATTGGATTTCTGTGTCAAAAGAAACAATTTTAGAGTACAGTTTGCTGTTCTCTTTTGATGGTAGAATTCCTCCAAATATAATTAGAAGAATTAAAGCCGGGGACCATGGAGGATTGTGGAACTTTTGGAACAAAATTCTTCCAACAGTTAGTAACATTGGTAAAGTAGAAAAATCCACAGAGACGGCCAAACCAAAGGTGTCAATAAATGGAAACGTTTCAGTTTTGTTTGTAACTTTTTTATTGGGAATTGCTTTAGCAACGTTAATCATTGCATTTGAACTCACTCTAAAAATTCAATGCGCTTATTTATTTAACAAGAAGACATCAAGTTAAGATGAAGCAAATGTTGATTATTTGATGCTAAAAAACCTAAGCTAAAACTTTTATATGTTTTTACTTACTAGCCATTTGTAACGTTTAAATAGCTTATTTGGCAGCACAGTATCTATCCTGTTGAAAAATTGTACACATTTATCATAACTATCACTTCCAATAAATGTTTCTAGGGAAAGTTGCAAATTCAAAAATCAGAAACAAAATACTAAAAATAAAATTGCCTTTTGTCATCTAAAATAGTACGACAAATTCTAAAATTGATTTCAAAGTATCAAGAGCTTGTTATTTTCCATTCATTTACATCCCACCTAACATTAATATAGTATGTAGTGATTCAATAGTATGTAGAGATACATTTATCCTAAAAGTTTGTTTGCCTCCGGCCTCCAGCAACCTACATTTTAAAACCTAGCAATTTGAAAAGCTTGAAAGTTCAACTTCTTTATTATTCGTTAACTAAAAGTTACTATAAAGTCCATCAGTGCCTATGAGCAATATGATTTTCAAATTAGGCAAACACTAGCAACTGCAAAATATCTAATCATCCTTCAAGAAGCAATAGGCTTACGACTTTACCAATTACAAAGTCAAGTGTGTTTAACGGTGTAAGCGAGTCAAAGAAATTACTTCCTCCCATGTATATTCTTAGCACAGGTAGAGAGCGTAACCATTTTTTACACGCTTTGTCCGAATTCAACTTTTGATTAGTTTTGAAGTGATGTAGGATTGCAATTGAGGCTTTCCATACATCTGCCAGACATCCATTAACCGCCACCACTTCCGTAAGGTCCAATATTCCTGCATACATGTAAAATAGTGTGAATTCGGGTGACAAATTACGTGTTCTAGACAATATCCCTACAATGTTGTACCAACAAATAATTGCAAACACAATGAAGCTAATTGTTGCACTGGGTATAATCACACGTGAGAAAAGGTTACGATATTCGATGCACATGATTTGTATTTCCCGATACACAGACAAAATTTTTATATCCACACCCAAGGATTGTTTGTTCAAATGCTGAATGTTTTTACCACAATAAGCTAGATATCTTTGCAAGCAATGTCCCTGTACTATTAGGTGAATGCTCATGTAGCAAAAGCAACCTGACATAGCAAAACTGCAAAAGCGATATGATAGCATAGTAATAGCTGTGTGGATTACAAATGTTCCATAAGTCCAGTTGCTGTCATGTGGGATTCCCAAGTTATCATATTTACATTGGTCACTCAACCAGAACCCAACGTAAATAGGAAAACAGGGATTTTTCAGAGTATCTATAGATTGAAGAAAAGGTCCCAGGAATCCTGTAGATGTGAACACGAAGACGATTTTCTTCGCCAGTCCGTTGCTTGGTTTGTGCTTTGCTGTTGCAATACCATGTTTACGCTCAAAGCCAACAAAACTGTTAAAAAGGTTAATTACATCCCTTTTATTACAAAATATTACAACATGTGCGATTAATTCGACCACTGCCGCAGTTCCAAAGAATACACTGTGAGTTGCAACCCACAGACTAGAGTCTTTCCAGAATAGCACAACCTGGGAAAGCGAAAGGGCTCCATAAAAAATTGAAAACGACAGAAGAATTTGGTACTTTTTTAGTTTAGTTCCAGTTTTTGTCTCCAATGTCGAATTACTTCTGTCCCATGTGTAAAGTAAAGCACCATCAATGTCTGAGAAATGAATTATTTTATGGAGTAGGCTTGTAAGTCCTGCAGAACCTAGCAAAACCATCGCAATGGAAAGAGTTTCTTTAGCAAAAAATAAAACACTCTAACTTTGGTATTGATTACAAGAGCAATAAAAAAATCCTTTTAAAACAAGAAGCCAATTTAAAAAGTGAATGAGAATGTTTACAGAACTGTCTAGATAAACCTATCATTACTGAAATAAAAACTGTAAGAGAATGGCGTTTACTTTCAACGGGCACGTCTGCTAACCCAAGGAGTTAATTAATGACGTTTATGACGACAAGGAGACGTTTGTGTCTGCTCTGTTTTAATTCAATAAAGCCTCATTCGCAGTATTTTTACAAACTTATTAAACTATTTAATGACGATGACCAAAGTGTTTGGTTGAAAGCTCAAGTTTAAAAAATAAAGTTATAAAAATGACCTTTCAAGTCGTTTCAATTCAATTAACAGTTACGTTTGGTTGAAGCGTAGTTAAAGACCGTGGACTATTACGCGTGGAAATAATAAAGTTAAAAATTCAGAAGAAAAACATGAGAAACACAAAAGTCCAATTGCCAAATTATAAACCATTCATCTCAATTTAAGTGAAGTCTTGGATGAAACATTTTTTATGCTTGGTTGCTTATTTAACCATCTTAAAACATAAAAGCAGTGGGCATTGTGGTAAACACTTTTAAGGTAATTAAATATCTTTTAAATGCTTATACAACCTACTAAAATATGCCGATTGAAAATGAATTTGAGTAAATACTAGAATCATTATGCCTATTACTTTACTTGCAAACAAAGTAGACATAGTTAATTGTTCACTAATACATTAAATATTGTATTTTCCTCAAAACACCGATCTGAAATGTCAGCTTTTGCAGTGGCATTGTATAAAAACCTAGTAAAAGTGTGGTTGAATAAGAAACCAATAATGCACGTACGAAAGACAACCTTTCAAAAATTTATGTGAGGCGTGATCTAACTTTTCATGCAAACGTTAACAAAAAAGAAAAGAAAAACAAGACAACATCTGCTGGATTTTATCCAATCACCAAGTATTGAGTTTTAAATGACAAACTGATTAAATTATGTTTAGAGTTGTTGTTTTATTGTTAAGTGTTTACACGTACCTGACTCACCTATTGGATTAACTTGAAAACAAACCAATTATTAACAACTGACATTGTATCAAGAAGTTGGAAAAATGATCACAAATAAAAATGTTTGCAAATGGCCTTAGAATTTTCAGAGTTTTCAAAAATGCCAAAACGACAATATGCGAATTACATTTACATTAGGAAGTTTGAATTTAGATTTTTAAAATATATTTTTTGAAGTATGACTACTGTGCACTGGAGTTTGTTCCGCTACATAAAGCATTCTACTTATTGTACTGTCTACATTCTACAATACCTGAACCATCAATACCATTTAGATAATACATCTGAAATCCATAGTAGGAAACGTTTAAATGTATTTCCGTATTACGACATTACATCAAAAATATTTTCAAACGTTTTGGATCTCACTGCAAACACATGTGTTTTAGACAATTTTGCTATTACTCTTGAAAAAGATCACGGAAAGGGATCGAAAGCTTGAGTTTGAATAAAATATCAGCCTCTTTAACCAAAAATTCATTATGAATAACAATTTAAACGTTCTTAGAATTGGCCATGACTATATACTAGTGCTACTCAATTTGACACAACAGGAAACCATATAAGCTTTTTGTGCAAATGCCCTTTTTCCTTCATAACTCCAAGCTTATTCTGATTTCCAAGTTGAATTCAAAGGGCTATGTTGGTTGCTCTACATGTGATAAAAACCATTTGGTTTCAAAGCTTGAAGTATCTGGTATTAAACCAGCTTTTGGAATTTTAATGATTGAAATCCATGAAAAAATGCTTATCTTCCAAAATAATACTACAAAGCTGTTCAACTCTATCAACGCAAATAGAAAGCATAACAATTTTGGTACACCTATAAACTATGTCAATACAGGTGAAGAAACCTCAGAATTTGCCCAAACCTGTTCCCTGGTTTAATGAAAGCCTTACTAAAAGAATATCCAGCAGAACATTGTGAAGCAATTATATTTGCCAAGTGGCAAAATTGCAGTTACTATATTGCAGCAAGCTTTCTTCTTTATTTTACTAATGCTTTGTATTTCATGGAACAAAAACATAGTATCGGGTTTGCAATATCTCACGGTGAGGATTTTGACGGAATGAGATTTGCTGTCATTTTAGAAATGGATCAAAGTAAAACCCGCGGTAACATAGTAAGTTTGAATGTAACAAACTTATTATTTCAATTTCCTATGATTTCATGGTTTCTACTCGGAGTGGCACTGGTAGATATGCGAGTACTTTTATGGCTTAGCAAAACTAGAAAAACTAGTAATCAGTGGCTACTTTGGCTAATAGCAGTGATATTGAAACAAGGCGACGGTATTCTACTGAAAGTGAAAAACTGGCACAATTTTGTTGGTGACCGACACTTTAATCCCAATCATTTCATCCCAATCACTTAATCCCAGTCATTTAATCCCCATCATTTAATCCCCGAATCATTTCATCCCCTAATCAAGTCATACCCGTCACTTAATCCCCAATCATTTAATCCCCAATCAATTCATCCCCAATCATTTAATCCCCAATCAATTCATCCCCAATCATTTAATCCCGGAATCATTTAATCCCCAATCAATTCATCCCCAATAATTTAATCCCCAAATCATTTAATCCCCTCCCCGAATCACGCATTTTCCCAAATTATTAATTTTTTCGGATTTGGTAATTTCTTAGTAATTTTATCTTGGTAAAGCGTGTCTACTAATGCAAATTAACTTTTATTTCCAAATTGATTTTCTTAAAAACTGCACATCATTTAATTTTAAACCACCGTTTCAATCTCCATAAAATAGAGATTCAGAAATAATGCATATAACCTTACATTACCGACTTCGCTTGGAAACTTATGTTAATGTGTTGATTTTGCACATTGTATGTATTTGAAAAATTTTCTTCTTTAAATTGCGTTGTACAGGTTTATACTTTTATTAACATGCGACCTTAAGCAAGTTATTAGTTTGTCTGGTCCTTCCGTTTATCTGTGGAAGTTCTACCGAACCCAAGTCGAATTTCAAAACTTTCGTTTTGGAATCAAACTAAAGTCGAATTGCAGAATTCCTGGTTTGGTACGAAACCCAAGTCGAATTTCAAAAATTTGGTTTAGGAATTGAACCCAAGTCGAATTACAGAATTCCTGGTTTAGAATGAAACCCAAGTTGATTTTTAAAATTCCTGGTTTAAAATGAAACCTAAGTTGAATGTCAAAAATCTGGTTTTGAAATCAACCCCAAATACAATATAAAATCTTCCGTTTAAAATTCTAACTCAAGTCAAATTTTTAAAATCTCGCTTCTGAAATAAATTTTGGCCGAATTTTAAAAAAATCGAAACCCAAGTCAAATTCAAAATTCCTGTTTTAGAATGAAACCCAAGTCGATTTTCAAAAATCTCGTTTAGGAATCATGTCCAAATACAATATCAAACATCTCGTTTAAAAATCGAACCCAAGTCGAAATTCAAAAATCGCAAAATTAAACCCAAGTCGAAATTCAAAAATCGCAAAATTAAACCCAAGTCGAAATTCAAAAATCGCAAAATTAAACCCAAGTCGAATTTCAAAAATCTCGTTTAAGAAACAAATTCAGGTCGAATTTAAAAAATCCTGTTTAAAAATAAAACTCAAGTTGAATTTGAGAATATTGTTTCACAGCCAAACTACCAAACTCATGTCCAATTGTATGACTGTGCATTCTTTGGTAAATTAGTATCTTTGCGAGCTTTTCATTTTTTCTATTGTTTGTATATATTACCCTGCGTAGAAAACCACGGGGAACAGTCTTGTTGGGGGGGGACACAAAATATTTTGGGCATAAAATGATTTAGGTAAGACATGTATTGGGTATGGAATAATTTGGGTTTAAAAAGATGGGTATGCAAAGATTAGGAAATTATATTGGGAAAAATTAACGATTTGGGAAAATTCGTGATTCAGGGATGAAATGATTTGGAGATGAAATGATTTGGGGATTAAATGATTTGGGGATTAAATGATTGGGGATTAAATGATTCCGGGATTAAATGATTGGGGATTAAGTGACGGGGATGAATTGATTAGGGGATGAAATGATTCGGGGATTAAATGATGGGGATTAGATGATTTGGATTAAGTGATTGGGATGAAATGATTGGGATTAAGTGATTGGGATGAAATGATTGGGATTAACATTCCGGGAATCATTTTGTTCCAGTTGGTATTTGGATGCTGAGTTGTCTTATTTTGCAAAATTTTTACACTTCAAGAATGTATTCGTATGTAACAAAAACATTCGATCCACAAAACATACCAGTAAATATCCAGCAATTACTACACCAGCAGTCTGATCCTGCTCATATTCCAATTTATACGGAATATTACGTCACACATACAAATAAAATTGATAATTATCGAATTCATGTTGAGAAGTTTGATACCAATTTGAGCGAAAATGAAATGTGTTTAGAGCGTCAAATAGTAAAACTTGCACGCGTTATGCACTTAAATGGAAATCTAGAATACATGCAAGTCATACAAAATATTTCTCGCGGTGACCCTTTCCAGTGCCAAAAATACTCATTTTTTGCTAGTTTTGATGAAAAACTTTGCACAAGTTCTGGAAGGTTTGAATTTTGGTATGATCTTATAGGCTCAGCTTACAGGAATAGTCCTCGTTTTATCAAGCCTCTATTTTCAATATTTGGACAACGAAAAACATTAGAGAACTTAGGAGAACCCGCATTTCTAACCAAACCAATTTTATGGTTTTCTCCAAGAAAGTACTTTTTCCTGGATACGTTTTCCAGATTCATTGCAAGCCTGGCCGAGAGTGGAATAACGAAAAAATTTCGACAAGGGCATTACATATACCGGCAAAGGGAATTTATATTGCAAATGCAAATCAATAAAGAAAATACATTAGGTAATACTTACATGTATAGCAATCTTGTTGTCACTGGAAAATCTGTTGAGCGTAATCACTCCAAATCATATATACAGTTAAAAGCCTTGGTAGTAATGGTTTTGTATGCAAATTTAGTTGGTTGTTGTGTTGCCATAATCATATTAGAACTGACTTTTAGTCTGATTAAAAGTTATACACGTACAACTTTGTATACTGCCAATATAATATTGGCTTTTCAAATAGCCAAGTAGTTCCAATATGCACATTGGTTTAATGTAATTTTTGAACATTAAGGTTTACGCAACAGAAATGAGACGTAAACTCTAATAAGTTCTAAAGTCTTAGTTGTCCTAATGTTCATGGTTCTTGACATTGAAAAAAATGCATAGTTGAAATGAAATATCCATGGAAAGCCAAAGGTTTACCTTCCATAGTAAAACCTTCAAAATACCCTAAATGTACTTTACATGGTTTAAATGTTCGGAAAGCGTTTATGAATGTCGCATATTACACTTTGGTATATTCGTACACATTGTGCTGTGATCCTGTTTACCAATCCTTCAAAATGGTTGAGTATCCAACACAACAGGTATAATCTTTTTTATAAATTGCTTGTTATAAAGTAATAAAGTAAAAGTCCTGTGTGCTAACCATTTACACCATGGAACCCGCTGTTGTTATACTTTGAAATAACAAAATTATAGGCAATAGCTAAATAAAAGCCAATACTGAATTTGCAAGCATTTGAGTCAGCGTGTTAAATCCTAATAGGTTATTTATTTAGTGGTATTTTGTGTGATTAGGTAACTCGCGTAATAGGCTTGACAGGTTTTACCCATATTCATTTAGGCATACATATGCACTCATTTATCAGGCAGAAAACTTGCAATTCAGTTAGCGACAGCAGTTTGCGTGATTGTTGTCATCTGAAATCCAAACGCGTAGAAAGCTGAATAACTGAATTAATACAAGTTGGATTAATGTACTTGCCAAAATGCCAATTATGTACTTTATTTCATATATACGTGAATATAGGTACTAAGTTTTGTTAAATCTTACAAAAGCAGAAGTCTCAATTTCGTATTTGTGTAACTACCAACATGATTTAAATTTGAAATTCGAAATAATTAACTTAATTAAAGACAAAAAACTTTTACGAAGGACTCCTGAGTTTTCAACAGCGGTGTAAACAGTTAAAACACAGGACTTTGAATCCGACGGAGTTTCGGTGGACTCGGTGGAGTCTTGATAATTTTTAAATCAATCCCATGCAACATTGAAACATTTAACTTCGAACACGTGGTTTAGATGCGTGATTACAATGTCCCCATTTTTGACAATTACCTGCTATAAAATGATGTTTTTGTCGTGCAGAAAGTTGGCGTAACAATGTGCATAATTAACAACATTTGTCTTTTATTTTGTCAGCCTAAAACAGCTTTATTTGGTATGGCTCGAATGTTCTTTTATTTCTTCTTGCGTAAGCTAAGACTATTGAATATATCCAAACCAATTTTAAATTCGATAGGTGCTTTGCATAGGAAATGAAAATGAAATATTTGGAAATCATTTGGTTAAGTGGCCATTAGAAAACAAACAAACAAGCTAAACATCTTTATATGTTAGTAAATTTTTTCACTTTCTTTCTAATAATTATAAGAAACACTTATTTCGTTAATGTCGTAATAAGGAGAACTTGGTGCTGTCAAAACCTTGGTAAATATATTTTTACACTTTAAATACGGTCTTACGTTGTTGTCGACGCATATTAAAGTATCATATAACAATTATGTCCGGTCAAACATGTCAAGAATAGCGTGCTTGTTGTGTAAACATGTAAATATTACAGGGCTGGTAAGTCAAACATAGGTGAAGTTATAAGTAGCTCTGAAACTATGTTCAGTATCAGTTAGTTGCTGTTTCTCATGTAGCTCCAGCAACATTCTAATATTGAATTACGTAAGTGCTGAAAACGCCTTTATTTTTTTAATACAATTATCCTTCAACTGTCTATTTTGGGAATCATTCCTTCACAATTGTACTGGGTTTATATTTGTCCTAAAGTCCCGATTACTGCGGAAGTAAATATATAACTATATAGAGAGCACAGTGTGGATTTAATTTCAAAAGCGTCTCCACAGCAATGTTCCTTTCTAGAAACGGAGCACGTTTGGGCTTTGCTCATTTGCTTCAACTTGGTTGTTACACCAAATTAATACCATATAACTGGGACAAGCAACACAACTTACTGACACCAGCAACGGGACTATCTTTACTCATTTTTCGATGTCATAAAAATATTACATTCGTTTACACATTTTTCAACTGGTTCACTCTAATATACAATTACGTTGCATTTGACCAGTTCTCATTGCTAAACGCATTGTGGGCTATTTCAAAAGTAACATGTTTTGCTGGTTTTATAACCTTTGGGTATTACAGTAATGCTGTTATGCATTTGGCAAATCGAGTTCTGAATGGGTCTTTAATGAGTAGAGAATCCAGTCAGGCTTCTGAAATTCAGGTTATCAGAAGTTTGGAAGAAAACGCAATGAAAGAATGGACTCAGCATATTTTCACAAACTTGTTTCTAATGTATACCAATCCACAGTTCCACTCCATTATCGTTTATCAAAATCCTTGTGCTCCAAACTTTGTCAGTGCTGTATTTTTTCATTGTGTAACGCCATTCGATGATCCGGCTCCACTCTGGAAAAAGTTTCCCTTTCTTCTGTTCGAGTTTTCTTCTTCTGGGCGACGGCAAGAGCACCTATCCTGCTTATGTATTGTTTACATAGCAATGATGCATGCTATCGCCGTCGCCCAGTCCATAAGTTGGTCAATCCTACGGTAGAACGTATTTGTTTACTTTACATTTATTCTACAAATTATACTAGCATTCGTAAAATATGTAATGGTAATTCTATGCTAAAAGGATATTTGTTTCTGGCAATTCAAATTACTTTTAAAAACTTGAGGATCTTGCTAAGTTGTTGCATTTTAATTCGTTAACTGATAGTTACCCAAAAAGTGCCTATGACCAATAAGACTTTCACAGATAGCAAAGCACCAGCAACTGCTCTACGTCTTATCATCCTTCAAGAAGCAATAGACTTACGACTTTGTCGATAACAAAATCAAGCGTGTTTAATGGTGTGAGCGACTCAAAGAAATTAGTTCCTCCTATATAAACTCGAAGCACAGGTAGTGATCGTAACATTTTGTTACACACCTTGTCCAAATTCAATTTTCGATTTGTTTTGAACTGATGTAAAGTTGTACTTGAGGCTTTCCACACATCTGCCAGACATCCATTAACAGCCACCACCTCAGTGAGATCTAGTATTCCTACCCACATGTAAAATAGTGTGAATTCGGGTGACATATTACGTGTTCCCGACAATATTCCTACAACATTATACCAACAAATAATTGCAAACACAATAAAGCCAATAGTTACACTGGGTATCATCATATTTGAAAAGAGGTTACGATATTCTATGCACAAAATCTGTATTTCCCGATAGACGGACAAGCTCTTCATAACAGTACCCGACAATCGTTTATTTGAATTTGGTATTTGTTTACCCAAATACGCTAGATATCTTTGCAAGCAGTGTCCCTGTACTATTAGGTGAATGCTCATGTAGCAAAAGCAACCTGGTATAGCAATACTCCAGAACCGATATGAGAGCAAAGCTATTACTGTATTGATTGCAAATGTTCCGTAAGTCCAGTTAGTGTCATGCGGGATTTCCAAGTTATCATATTGGCATTGATCACTCAACCAAAACCCGACATAAATAGGAAAACAGGGATTTTTTAGGCTATCCAAAAATTGAAGAAGAGGTCCCAAAAATGCTGCAGATGTGAATACAAGGACGCTTTTCTTTGTCAGTCAGCTTTTTGATTTGTGATCTTCTACTGCTGCAATACCATGTTTATTCTCAAAGCTAACAAAACTATGAAAACAGTTAACTACATCTCGCTTATTCGAAAGAATGACAACATGCGTAATTAATCCGACCACTGCCGCAGTTCCAAAGAATATACTGTGCGTTGAAACCCACAGGCTAGCATCTTTCCAAAACAGTACAATCTGAGCAAGCGAAAGAGCTGCATAAAATATTGAATACAATAGACGAATATGGTACTTTTTCAGCTTGGTTCCAGTTTTCGTCTCCAATTCGAATGTAATTGCGTTCCATGTGTGAAGTAAAGCTCCGCCAATGTCGGAAAAATAAAGTATTTTACGAACGAGCGTTGAAAGTCCCAAAGAACCTAGCAAAGCCATTGTGATAAAAGTGTATTCTTTCTGCACTCTGACTTTGTCTGTGTTTACAAGATTGCTGGTAAAATTAGATTAAACTATAACTTCAAATTATAAAGTTTGACGTGGATGGGTGTAAAACGAATATAAAACAATAAACATTTTAAGTAAATAAACAAGACTCATTTGTTTTTGCATTTGATTTTCAAAACACTTCCTATTGACAAAAAATGTGTTTGTATAATAAATGATAAGCAACCTTGACATTTGAAACAGTTATGAAATGAAATTTTAAATTGAGAAAATAATTCGTTGTTTTTAACGTTTTTAATTTTTCGTTGAAATAAAAGCAAAGATACGGAAACGCTTGCGGTACCTAGTTAAACATGATTAACAAACAAACATCCATGGTAAGCCATTGAAAAATGCTCGCTGCTAACAACGATGAGTGTCTAAGTAGTCAAAAGGTTCTACGACAAAATCTATGATGAATGCAGTAAGTAATAAAAGCCCATTCTGGCTGATTTAAGCCCACCTGGGCTTCTTAAAAGCCCATGTTGCCTGGTTTAGAGCCCATTTAACCTGATTTTGAACCCATTTAGCCTGGTTTAGAGCCCATTTTGCTGGTTTAGAGCCCATTTAAACTGGTTTAGAACCCACTTACTCTGATTTTGAACCCACTTTGCTGGTTTAGAGGCCATTTAAACTGGTTTAGAACCCATTTACTCTGGTTTAGATTTCACTTACTCTGGTTTAGAGCCCATTTACCCTGGTTTAGAGCCCATTTACCCTGGTTTAGAGCCCATTTACCCTGGTTTAGAGCCCATTTACCCTGGTTTAGAGCCCATTTACCCTGGTTTAGAGCCCATTTACCCTGGTTTAGAGCCCATTTACCCTGGTTTAGAGCCCATTTACCCTGGTTTAGAGCCCATTTACCCTGGTTTAGAGCCCATTTACCCTGGTTTAGAGCCCATTTACCCTGGTTTAGAGCCCATTTACCCTGGTTTAGAGCCCATTTACCCTGGTTTAGAGCCCATTTACCCTGGTTTAGAGCCCATTTACCCTGGTTTAGAGCCCATTTACCCTGGTTTAGAGCCCATTTACCCTGGTTTAGAGCCCATTTACCCTGGTTTAGAGCCCATTTACCCTGGTTTAGAGCCCATTTACCCTGGTTTAGAGCCCATTTACCCTGGTTTAGAGCCCATTTACCCTGGTTTAGAGCCCAAAAGCCCAAAAATAAAGTCTACAGACGGACGGACGGACGGACAGACGGACAGACGGACAAACGGACACCGATATCTTAAATAGCTCTCCTGCAGAAGCAGCGAGCTAATAACTGCACGTTTTATTGGGTAAATCACGTTACGAAGTAAAACTTAAGACAAAACAAATCATATGACGGAAGGAATAAAACCAACTCAATAAATACATAAGGTATTGCAATTTTTGACTAGATGACTGACTAGACTAAACAAAAGTTTGTTTGTAAAACTGCCATGTAAATAAAGAGCAAACCAACGTAGTATGAAAATACTTCTAGAAGCAAAAGCAATTTTTTTTATTAATCTGTTTATTTATTAATAAAGCATTAAAGTTTGAACTTTACGGCACAACCATATGACAGTATTAAATGTACAGAATACAGTAGTATTTTAGATTCATTGTAAATGTTATTTTGTCCAACGTGTATGATGATTTTTAAATAACTTATATTAAAATCTTAAATTTCAATTCTATATAGAATGCATAATTATACTCTGCCTAAGTGAAAAGTAGGGCTAACTTGCAATGTCAATGTAATACTATGTTGAAGCACATTAGCACCTGCTGCTTGTATGAAGTAATACAATTTTACATGAAATTTTGAGTTTTAACGCATAATGTAAAAATATACCTGAAATGAATCAGAGTTGACTTTATTACAAAATGCAACGTTTAAACTTAGCTCAACAACAAAGTTGTAGTGTAATTGTAGACAGCTGCAACAAGCTCAAGTGCCGTTATTTTCTTCACAACATAAAATGGTCCCATAGTAAACCCAAACACATTTAAGGCCCTCAGTTGTCGTCGTTGAAGTTTACCATGCAACAGTTTTTTCCAAAATTTTAAAGTTTCCAGTGTATTAACCCCTGGTGATGAGGCATGATGGGAGAAAAATATGATTAGCCACTGTATACTTAAATTTACAGGGATAGAAAAAGTTCAAAGAATCTTGATTCCTATTTTGGTTGTTTTGTAAAACTCAATAGCACTATAGTTTGTAATTACAGAAAGCCAAATACCCAATGCAGTCATAGCAGGTACAAAAAAGATCATACAGCTATTTCCGATTTCCGTTAAGATTTGGACTTGAAGGTGCATTTTACGGCAATAGTTAAATCTCAGAAAAAGCATTCTTTCAAGCGTGCTTGCATGGTAGTCGTCTATTGATTGTAACTGAAAATTCAAAAGTTGGCATTTTTTCTGGTTCTTCCATTTGAGATAAACCTTTTCCAAAGCTTGTAGTAAAACTTGAATAATCTGCAAAACTGCGTTTTCTAAGGCACTGATTTCAACATGGCGTTTCTGAAGACGACTTTGTAGCAAATTTTCTCTGGTTAGTTTTTCGATGCTGTGTACATACGTTGCCGCATTTAGTATGAGTATCAAACAAGACTTCGTAGCAAAAAATACCAACAGTAGATAAATCAAGGACGCCAACAACCTTCGTGGAATTTCTCGAATAGTACGCTGAAACTCGATATTAATGGGATCAAAGTCAAACAGCAAGGGAAAAATTCCAATTGATACTGGAAATGCAAAACTTCCAATGGCCATTAAGTACGCAGCAATTTCCAGAAAGTCCGGAAGCCTGCCTGAAGTTGGTAGCCCAACATACCTAATATTTAGAAGTTCCATAATTTGCTGCAATGCCGCTCCTTGGTGATCAACCACGGTTTCAGCAGTATACATTGTGACCAAAGCCTGTGACGTTATTCCCAATGTAACACAATAAATTACGATTTCCAACTTTTGATTTTCTTGATTTGCAAACGAAATTGTAGAAATAAGTCGAAGGTGATTTAAGGCATATACAAATACTGAAAACACGCCTAGAATTGTAAGATTCCAAATTATAGGTTTTCGTGATTTGTAACGTCCCAAAAACTTTGGATTTGTCTCAAATTTCTGCCGAGCAATTGAATATTGTGTTGGGGAGCCAAAAATTTGTTGATAAATTATTGTTAGATTAATTAGTGCTTCACCAAAACCCATTGTTAGAAGATGCAGACACAAGTAACCTACGGCAAGCAATCAAATGAGAAATTGGAATAGAATATTTTACTGGAATACTGTAATATTCATAGAAGTAAAACTCAAAAGAGAATGATAAAGTTACTTTTATTTAACAAATGTAACTTGGAGTATACTACTACTACTTAAGTAAGATTATTGATCAAATTGAATTCTGCAGGTTCGACGTGGAAACTTTTACAAAATTTCCAACTAAAAATAACAAAAACTAGCTTGAGAAAATCAGTTTAGCTGAAAAAGCTGTTACTCACATAACATTAAAACTTTTTTAGCTATAACACAGAAAGAATGGCTTCAATAACAAATAATGTGCTTGAATATCAGTAAAAAATTAATTATTAAGCACTATGTAGCAACTACGCTGTATGTTCGAGGATAACAATATATGATTTCTATGACGGGAAAACCTACAAAATGTGCTACTATTGCTAAAGCTACGTAACTCTTGAAGAATGTTGCTCTCAGAAAGTTGTACTTGTAATATAAGTACAACTTTATAAGAGCAAAAATCGTTTTCGACATATTTTGTTGAAAAGGATTTTTGCTTTGAGTAAGGTATAAAAAGCAGCAACTGCTAATAATATGTAAAGCACTGCTATACATTATATTAGAGTGACTTTGAAAAAAAATTATTGATCATATTGCTACATTGATTAGGTAACATTGATTTTATAGATCTGCTGGTGAAATGACAAATTTCCTGATACCTCTGGAGCCTACTGCAATTATACATTCTCCATATTTGCAGAATGCTAGGGAATACAGACTAGATCGTTTCCTCTTGTGGACCAAATAGCCCAGAATATACTGTGAGTTGAATTTGCAAATGAGGCTGCTGATCGATAATCTTTCCAAATTCGAGCATATATTGAGCTTCCTGATACGCAGCTTGATAACGGGGTTACCAAAGGGAAAAAATACAGTGTAACTTATTTGTGTAGATACAGTGTAGTGGTGGGCATATTGCTGAGCAGCACTTGAGCGCCTGCTGGCCGTAGCCACGCAATCATTATATGCAGTGCCGAACAAGCGCTGTTTAGCATTGGGCGTACTAGTGCAAGGCAGCATATAAAAAACACAAATTCTTGGCCAACAAGGAAATTAATTATTCGGTGAAAAAGCACATTAAGCTGCTCCGCTCGATAACATTGCACAGTTTATCAAGCTAATGCATGAGACTCTCACTCATGCAATATTCTTGTTGTAGGGCTTCATAATTGGAGTCGATTGATACATCACTCGACCCCTCTAACTTGAAGTATGTGGAAGTTATACCCGGGTAAAATTGACCCCCCGGTTATTTCAAAACTAAATTAGGGTTTCAAAACATTGAATTTTTAACTAATTTAAAAACTATACTAATAATTTCCATAAAAAACTCCAATTTCTAGAAATATTTTTTAAACTCAAAAGCCTTGCGAGTAATTGCGATTTTTTGCAAAAAATTATCCAATTTTCGAATTGAAATCAATTGAAATCGGTGCACTTTTGGGTCGATTTGAAAGTGCTAAATCGTACTACATAATGTCCTAATTCATTTGGCGTTTGAAAATTTGAAAAAGATTTGGAACTCAGGAGATATAGCGGTTTCAAATAGGTTTCCGATTTGATGACGTCATCAGTCACCAGAGCTTGGTAGTCCACGTAGAAAACATGAATTTGTCATTTGAAATCGCACACTGTACTGCACTAACAATAACATACATGAGTTGTAACTGAGTTCATTAGCAAATCGCTATTTACATATAGTCTTACTGTTTAGAATGTAGAATGTTGGTATGCCAAGCCTACTTTAACTTTGTCCTTTAATAGTAACGTTCAGATTCATTGAGTGACGGAAGAGCGGGTAGAGTTTTGTATTTTTAAGGAATGAACATTATTGGAAGATCTTTTATGAATGTAAAGCCAATGTAAGAAGAATTGTGACGATGAGAAGCATGAGGTTTTTTATGCCACGATGGCACTCTGTTGTCCGCTAAGGTGAGAGTCACTTGTGTGGGGGATAAAATTGGACATTAAATTAACTAATTGACCTTTTGTAAAGAAAATAAATACTCCTAAATTGCCCACTATTCCTTTTATCGTGTTACCATCATTTTACGCCACAAAATTACAGCAAATTACTCGAATCACTGCTCATCAGGCTGAAAATCACATTATCACATATTCGAAATTCGAACTATAAATCAGTTTATTTCACTTAAAGAGTGATTAGTTTCTATGTCTAGCTTTATTCACTTATGGACAAATACTAATAGTAAGTTTTAAATAACTGCATAGATTAATTATTCAACAAAAATATGTTCATATTCAAAAAAAGGAATGTTTAACTGGAGTCAGCAACAACCTATGGCTTATATGTTGCCATTAGATTGTAATAAAATGTTGTTTTCTAAAATATATTTTAGGAATTTATATTTCAAATTGTGCATAAAGGATTTTACAAATATTCCACATTTCGTTTATTTGTTATAGGACAAGAAGTAACTCGACCACAGCAAGCAACATTTGAATTTCTTGGAAGAGCATTTTAAAACCTGGCTCGTGTTCTTACCTCTGGATTTTGATAGTAAAACATTCAAATTAATTTTTAATAACATCATTAAAATTAAAATTAAATAATAAAAAAATTCGGTCAGCCAATAAGCATTAACAATTTAATTCTATTAAAAGCTTTTTGAAAAAAACAACATGTTTTTCTATATTTTTCAAACAATTGCTTGATTTTGTGTCTCAGCAAATATAAATTATCAGTATCCTCACTCACAATGCATCACAATTGCTGATATAGCAACAAAGGGAAACTCAAAATTAACAGCTATTGTGATGTTTCTTGGTTTGTTTTATTAAGGTTTGCATTGCGCGCGCATCTAACTAAATAAGTGAACAAAAACATTGAATCAAAACTAAGATAAAGAAACACGGACACACTCACACACTGTTACATATTAATACATATTTATAAAACAAAAACCTCTTGCTCCAAAATGGCAACCTGTCTCATGTGGAAAGCGTTTGAGTTACACGAAACTTTGTTTACCAATTTGTTGTACAACCATGTAGTAAAGATTGACATTTCTACAGAAAGCTACAAAGTGGAATGTCGTCCCAGCAAACTTGTGATGTTTTATTTGTCAAACGTAATAATCGCAATTTTTGGTGCCCTTTGTGCCTTTCTTTTAATAAAGAATTCTGCGTTTCAAAATAAAACAATGCCAGACTATTTGATCTATCCCTATTTCGAGTTTCTTTTAATCACATTTTTATGCGTGGGCTTAAACATTGTTATGAAAACACATGGAGTTGAACTCTTTGAGCAATCCCTCACACGTTTATGGACACATGATCGATACCTCAGGGAAGATAGAAACAAAATCGGCTTCTCTAAATTTAGCTCAATGTATGCCTTGTTACGTGTAGGTAAGTGTTGTCAGAAGAATCGCTTTAATACATTTGTTAGTGTTTTAATATTTGTTAACTAAATAACTTTTCTTTCAGAAATAGCCAGGCTGTTTAGGAGAAACCAATCTGCGGATTCAACTGGACTTATGATGAATGGCTTGGTTGTTGGAGCTTTCAGTTGTGCAGTTGCTTTTCCACCATTAGCTGTAGTTATCAATTTTGATGTAATGTATTACGTTCTTCAGGATCTATTCGGCACAAAAAGATTCACATTTCTTATACTTGTTTTCCGGCTACTATTCGGACAATGGATTGCTTTGGAGATATCCCGTATCTTGATGGTTATGTTTCTTCCCGCCGTATCAGTGTTCAATATTGCCATCAAGTGTCTCAAAATAGTGGCTAGAAAACCTCCAAATTTAACAGGCATTAGAGAATATGTTAAGCTTCAAACGTTGAATCAGTTTGGATTCGAGAGTATTAGGAGAGGCGCCGGGCTAGTGATGGCGTTTGGGTTTACACTTACAGTAATGTCTACTTGGGTTCTAGTATCTGGCTGGAAAATTCTACCACTTTCAATGTACTGTATATTATCACTAGTTACATTAAGTATGTACACAGTACTTCTGCAAACTCTACCAGTAGTTTGCAAATGCTACGTTTACAGCAGGCATCTGCTTAAAATTATATGGCCACGAAAATCTATCAAGTACTGGAAACTAATGGCAGCTGGAGGCCAGTCGCGTTTCAGCTTAAAAATATGGAGAAAAACTCTAAGAGCGCAGAGACCAATAACATGGTACTATGGAATAGCACAATTTGATGACGACACTACTCGAAACGTGTATGCAAATATTTTTGACAGGGCAGTGTAGACCTAATTCTTCTTACATAAGTAAACCAGCTGACGGTGGGATTCTCAATCGGTTTAGAGGTCGAATTTGGCAGACTACATTTTGCATTCATATTCATAATTAGACTAATGAATTATTTAATCACTGTCAACTTCATCCCTTAATATTA
This sequence comes from Entomobrya proxima, assembly GCA_029691765.1. Lineage (NCBI taxonomy): Eukaryota > Metazoa > Arthropoda > Collembola > Entomobryomorpha > Entomobryidae > Entomobrya > Entomobrya proxima. The sequence goes on along the minus strand of CM056170.1, from coordinate 30,321,542 downwards.
CTATTATTTGTACATGTTATATATATGATCAACTAACAAATAAAAAGAATTGTGTATTTAATAATACGAGTTTAGTAAGTTCCACTAATTACTTTGCCGGACATTACGCCTTGCCTTACTTCACTCCATGAATACCCAGGTAAGATAGTGGAATAGGATTTCAGACAGATATCAGTTATCTCAGCCTAAATTCGATAACACATACATGTTTGCTCAACTAAACAAGGCATCATATGCATAGGGACTCATTTATTACAGTTATCAATCTGATAAGACCATATTAGTACTTTAACGTAATGAATGGTGCAATATATTGCTAATTTTTAAATTTCGGCAGTAAATAAGCTTACAACGCAAAATAGGTAAAATATATAAAAAAATTAGGTGCTATATATTTATTCAGAATATGTACTTTATCTGGCTTTCAAAATTTAGTTTACTCCATCAAATTAAAATGCTTTCCATTGATGTTTTATATTTTATATAATTTTATTTTCATGGTTTCTGTTGTCGCTTTACTGGTTTCTTAGAAGCCTTTTGTGGAAAACTGTTTTGCTCTGGACAGCATTACAGTTGGCCTCGTCAGAACCTGAAAAATCATAGATTTCAAATTTAGAGAGGGTGGTCAACATGCCAAAAATTTTGTATTTCTTCAATTTACCACTTGGACAATCCCAGATTCCATCTTCATCACAGACAAACTCAGGCGGAATGCAAGCTCCTGGTGGACCGGGCAGCTCACTAGGTGGCATTTCACACCGAATCTCGGTATCCCGACATATTTCTTCGTCACTCCAGTCTCTACAATTGTTGTTGCCGTCACACATGTATCTCTCTGGAATGCATATACCAGTGCCGTTACACCTAATCAGGTCTATTTCGCAGGCGGGACAGTCATCAGGATTTTCGGGCTCGTCACTACGATCACCGCAGTCATTATCACCTATAATCGGTTTTATTAAAATTTAGATTTCTCAAAATAGCAATAAAAAGGTGTTGTTACAAATATGGATTACCATCACACTGCCATTCCTTAGGAATGCACCGTCCGCTAGCACATCGAAACTACAAATAGGGTTGCCAATATCAAGAATTTATTCCATTAACTCGTTAACAATAAATTAATACTTTACCTGATTGTCCGAACAGGCCGGACACATTTCAGGGTCATCAAACTCATCACTTCCGTCATTGCAGTCACGTCTGCCGTTACAAAGATAACTTTTCGCCAAGCAACGTCCGTTGGTACATGTAAACTGTTAAATTAAAATTATAGGTGACTTATTTCCTTGCGTTGAGTGCAAATGAATTCTGTGTTATGCTTTAATAAATGTCAGTTAAACACTTACAGCGTTTTCTGGACAAACAGGGCATTCGCCAGTTTCTGGGTCTAACTCGTCACTATTGTCATTGCAGTCGCTATCCCCGTCACAAATATATTCAACAGGTATACAGTATCCGTTCTTACAGGTAAACTATTTAAAGGACATTTGATAAGCGAATGGCTATATTGCATGTCGTTTGAAATTTCTATATATTTTGAAATTTTACAGGCTTACCTCGTCATCTCTGCATCTCTGCATCTCTGCTCATCACTCCCATCGCCACAGTCATCCACGCCATCACAGACCAGGAATGCATAGCCCAGACCCACAAAAGAACTAGGAAGCATTAAAATTACAGGTAAATTTTTATACATCATATTATAAAACTAATTAGCTTGTTGTACTCACCCAACCGACGTCACACTCTGGATTGAGTAATTTTCCTCCAAAATCTTTAGATTGTTTTCCTAGTGTTGTGGCAAATAGTAGCCCAAATAGAAACAAAGTAAACCAAAACGATTTCATGTTGATACAATGTTATTCTTTGTATTATTTGAGGTTCCAGTAGCAGGTAAAGATTGGTTATGAAACTGGTTCATAAAAATACTCGTACATATACCTAGGTAATAAATGCAAAAGTATCCAAATTTTTCATCAGACAGTCAAGGACGGCTTATCAATTTGTGTTGAATTTAAAGTCGATACGAAAGCTCCAGATAGAGAAGATAAATAGTTGTAACACATTTCGTAACAATAATTGGTAATCTTGCAAGGTCATGCTTGTCCAATTTTGTCACTGTGTAGATTATGCTGTCTTATTTCTTGTCATAAATAAAATGCTTGCAATTTTTAGTCAGCCTTGCATCAGTTTTTACTATAAATTAAAACTTACTTCTACATGAAAGGCTTATTTTCATATTGTGTAGACAAAAAATGCACGATAAAGACAAAATGGATTTCAGATAGCCAGATTTCAATATGCCAGCTTTACTGTTTTGGAAAATAACACAAATGCTTGCTCAACTAAACAAGACATTGCTATACATAGAGGCTCATTTGTCATTTTTGTAATTTAACGTGATAAATAGCCAAATTATCTTGGTACAATGTTTAGCACAATTATGCAACTTACGTAGCTTTTTAAACTTTGAAAAGCTTGTACAATATTTATAATTTTCTGAAATTATAGTTGCTTTCCATTTATTTACAATGTAGCAAAGTTTAATTAACTCTCAATAAATTAACTGACTTTGTAAAAGCTTTTGTGAACTATTTACATTTCAAACAAACACGCTTTTCTAATATGCTTTATAATATATAAATACGTATTTTTTGGTTTTCTGCTGCTCCTTTGCTGGGTAAACCTCTGTTTCATAGCAGCCTTGTTTTGTTGGGTAAACGCAAACTAGACTTTTACTGCATTTTCGCAACCTTGCTACAGTTGGCCTCATCAGAACCTGAAACAAAGTATATTTTACATTTTAGATGTAACTGTTACATTGTAACATGCCAGAATGGCTACATTTTTATCCTTTAATAATACCACTCGGACAATCCCAGATTCCATCTTCATCGCAGACAAACTCGGGTGGAATACAAGCTCCTGGTGGACCGGGTAGTTCACTGGGTGGTGTTTTACACCGAATTTCTGTATCGCCACAAGGACATGTTTCTTCGCTTTCATCACTCCAGTCATTGCAGTTGTTGGCCCCGTCACAAACTACTAACTCCGAAATGCATCTACCTGTGCTGCTACATCTAAACTGGTTTGAATCGCAAGCTGGACAGTCATTAGGATTTTCAGGCTCGTCACTGCTATCACCGCAGTCATTGGCACCTAAAACAGGTGGCAACACTGCTGTGGCAACAATTCTTATTCTAACAATAAAATATAGCGTTAAATACAAATCTGCATTACCATCGCACACCCATCGCTTAGGAATGCAGTGCCCGTTGTTAGCACATTTAAACTACAAATAAAGTCGCAAAAATTATTTAGCCATTTTTTAAACTCTACGCAATTCAAGTATTATTATTTTACCTGGTCTTCTGGGCAGGCCGGACACTGCTCCGGGTCGTTGGGCTCATCGCTGCCATCAGAACAGTCATTTCTGCCATTACAAACTTTACTATTTGGCAAGCAACGTCCGTTAGTGCATGTAAACTATTAAATTATTATTACAAATTTGTTATTTGTTTCAAACTGAATGAAACTGTGTTAATTTTTTAAGTGTTAAATACAGCATATTCGGGACAAGCCGTACATTCGCCAGTTTCTGGATCTAACTCGTCACTATTGTCTCTGCAGTCACTATCCCCGTCACAAATATATTCAACAGGTATGCAACTTCCACTCCTACAAGAAAACTAAGCAATGATATTTCATATAATATAAATGGTAATTTTGCATGCGCTTTAGTTTTGTAATATATATTTTTAGTTTTATATTATTTACTTGATCGTCTCGGCAAGTACAATTTTGCTCGTCACTACCATCGCCACAGTCCTCATCTCCATCACAAACCCATCTATCTGGAATACATAGTCCTGTTCCACAAAGGAACTAACAAGCACAGTATATTTAAATTTTTAATTGTTCTATGCAACTATGTATACGTGATTCTATACACTAATACTTGAAATTTGTACTCACAAAACCTTCGTCACACTGACGAGTGTGAAACGTCCGTTCCAAAGTATTAGAATGTTGACCTAGGGTCATGACAAATGTCCCAGATAATACTAAAAGGCTATACCAAAACGATTTCATAGTGATAAAATTTTGTTTTTTTCCTTTATTTGAGCTACTAGTTCTTGGAATATATTAATATGTTGATTATGCAAGTGGCTCATAAATGATTCCTAAATATCATATGCAAAATGGTTATTCCAGTAGGTTGTCAGACAGTCAAGGATGGCTTATCAATTATCAGCTTTTTATATGAATGAAGGGAGACAAGATACAACATATATATTCATGTGTAAGTGATGCGAAGTTTTAACTTTATAAATACAACTTGTTGTATGATATACTGGTACAGTAGAATTTGTCAGAGCTTGTCAAAATAATTAACGTGACAAGGAAAAATCGGACACAGGACAGTTTTCTGGTGTGATTTGTCACTATAATCTTTACGGTTACATCTTGCATAGTCCTAATATACATAACCTTTAAATTAAAAGCTTTAAGCATTCCATAGCAATAATACATACTCTTGAAATTGTACAAAATTTCATGTATATAAATTAGTGCAGTTACGTTTGACACAGTAAACTTTACCTAGGATAAAAAACTGCAGTTGAAATAGCATAGTGAAATTATTTCATTTATTAAAAATTTGTAAATTTTGAGATAATAAGACATGATTTTGAATTTTTCATTGATATAATGAAGACATTTACGCCTCTCTCATGCCGAAGTTGTAAGTTTACACGCTTTCAAAATAAACGATTAAACGTATTAAAAATCGCAATATCGTATAGGCAGAAATGCTAAACAAGTAATATTATATCGTCTTGAACTTGCTTTTGGTTAAGGTACAGTTGGATTCGTCGGAACCTAATAACAAATGTCAAATTCAGATCAATTTTCAACACATATTCTAATGATAAAAATGCAAAAATATTATGATAAGGTCGTACCACTGGGACAATCCCATATACCATCTTCATCGCAAACAAGCTCGGGTGGAATACAATCTCCTGGTTTACCATCACCAGGTATTCTTTCACATCTATAGTCTGCAGCATTATCACAAGGACAAAGTTCCTCACTTTCGTCACTCCAGTCATTACAATCGTTCGCTTTGTCACAAAGCCAACGTTCTGGAATGCATCGTCCAGTGCCGCAGCGAAAATAGTATTGGTCACAAGCTGGACAATCGTCTGGATTTTCAGGCTCGTCACTGCCGTCATCACAATCATCAACTCCTGAAACCAATTAATCAAGGCTTTTTGTATTAAAATTTACGCTAAATTTACAGTTGCATTTCGGAATTTTTTGGTACCGTCACAAACGCGTATAGACCATACACAACGACCATTTGCACATCGAAACTAAAAATTAATTTTTAAAGACAATTTTTGTTAAGTTTTTGACAATTAAATCATTCCAAAAAAATTATTCTGTCAGTATGTTTGTAAAATATCTTAATAAATACATCAGTTGAACTACAAGCTGGACAGTCATCTGGGTTTTCGGGCTCATCACTCATGTCGCCACAGTTGTTGTCACCTACACAATTACAAGATTTTACTATTGTCCATTTAGCTTAACATAATTATTATTTATGCAGAGTCATATTTTATGCAGAGTTAAATACCATCGCATATTGTATTCTTTGGAACACATCTTCCATTGGCACATCTGAACTGTAAATATTCATTTGTTGCAAAAACTGAAATTTGCTGTAAAATTACTTAATACCTCAATAAAAAATACCTGATTAGCAGAGCAAGCTGGGCATGTATCAGGATCCCGATTCTCATCACTTCCATCGCTACAATGATTCTGACCTGGGATTTACAAGTTGCATTTAAGTATTTGTTTTTCATATAGAAAATCTTTGATGCATTTTGAAAAGTACCGTCGCAGAGCCAGCCCCGTGGTAGACATGGTCCGTCGGCACAGTTAAACTGTTTTCAAGTTTTAAAAAAATATTATTAAATTTTAATACACAAGTTAAGCTATAAATATATCCTTACATATTCCTCAGGGTCAGGACAGGCTGGACACATGCCAGTTTCCGGGTTTCTTTCGTCACTCATATCTCAACAGTTATCATAATTGTCGCAGAGTGAACCAGAAGAAATACATCGGCCAGAGGTATGGCATTGAAACTAAAGGCAGAATATGTTACTTTTTTATAAAGCAACAAGACGATTTCGTGAAATTTAAGTTATCAAATAAAAATTATACCCACATATGATTTAGGACAGGGTGGACACAGGCCCGTTTCTGGATTTCGTTCGTCACTATTGTCTCCGCAGTCGTCTTTTCCATCGCAGACGTAAAAATAAGGAACACAATTGCCATTTGCACATTTAATCTTTAAAATAAAAAATGAGACGGAATGCTGTATGCAAATTTCAAATACATCATCTTGAGTTTAATTTCAATTTTTACTTACATATGTAGAAAAGCAATCTTGACCCAGGGGTGTGCTAAAATTGCATAAAAGCCCGAATATTAAAAATGCACACCCTAAAGGTTTCATTTTGATTGAAATAACACTGTAACGCTTTAAGTTTCCAGTACCGTGAACAAAATGATTATGCAAGATTACCAGCCCCACCTTCTGCATTTATAGGTTAAAATCAGTACATCTTTTTGATTGATTGATTTTTGGTTGTCCATATCACGCTGTCAAGGTTAATTTGACATAGTCTGATCTGATTTCGTTACTTAGGAAACTTGCGTCAGAATGTTGCTGCATATAACGTGTTATGCACTTCGTCGGTACTTTGAAAGAGATATCATTAGTGCAATTCCACATTATTACAATATTGATGCAGAAAATGTCATGTTTATGTACTGGTTGCAAAGCGGTTTTAAAACATAATCAGATTTAACGTACCATTTTGATGTATGGTCAAGTACCTTTATTGATACGGGTAAAAATTGACGCAATAGTGCTTTAAAAATTTGTACCAATTCTTAAATCTAAAGTAGTCTGAAGAGTTCATTAAAAAGTTTAACGTGCATAGATTACACATCAGGTCATTCAGAATCAGCGTGAAGTCGTTGGTAGCGTTCATTAAGATATAATGTTGACTTGTTATCTTACTTTGGTTTAAACTTAATGGTTCCTCATTTGAGACTTGAGACTTATTATTTAGGATGAAATCCTAAGCATCTTCTTTTGTAAGCGGTTTGTATTGTAGTTGAGTTGTATATATTTCTCACATTAGACAGACAGCATAGACTGTTGACAAAACGTAACTTCTTTTAATGGCAATGCTGTTGGACTCGCCAGCAGCCGCGTCCACTGATACTTGCACCTGCTTTTTAGCTGCCTTTTTTGCACATTTCCCAGCACGACGAGGAACCCTCAAATTGAATTCGCTTTCGGTGCAGTTAAAATCTAAAATCAAACAATATTGTTGCTTTGGGCAATTAATAATTGTAATGCCTAAAAAACTAATAATTACAGTGTTTGTGTTTGTGTACCACTGCATAGCAAATTGTGTGGTATGCATCGTCCTCTTGCGTCAGTTAGCTGAAAAGCAAACGTTTAAAACCTTTAGGACGATAAGTGTCAATAATAGTTTCTAAGCTTCATGCTAAAAAACGTACAAGAGTGTCAGGGCAGACTGGACATTTTCCACTTTTGGGGTCTAACTCGTCACTGTTATCGTTGCAGTCATTATAGCCATCACAGATGTAAGCTGCAGGAACTCGATTGCCGTTTGTACAATTAAACTATTTAAAAACAGATTACTTGAACCGATTCTAAATAAAGCGAAGTTCCAAAATGCATAAAAATAAATGCTCACTTTATTAATTTGAGATGTACAATTCCACTCATCGCTACCATCCATACAGTCCCACTCTTTGTCACAAACTAACTGAACCGGAATGCATTGCGTGGAATCACATTGGAACTAATAATAAATAAAATATAAAATATCAAAACAAATCTTATTTTTATATTTTGAAATATAGATGCTTACGTAACCGTTACCACACAGTTCAGTGGAAGTAGCACAAAGTACGCCAAACAACGCTAATGTACACCAAATGGGTCTCATGTTGGTGGAAACGTTATCCAATTTTGCTTTTTTTAGCGACAAAACTGGTTCTGAAGTTAAATTGTCAACACAGCGAACACTTTTATACCTTTAAGTTTTGCACACATCCAAACTTAATACTTCGATATCAGTTTTCATATCTCAAAAAAAAACTTAAGTTGGTCAATGTTAAGAATGAGATAAAGCTGTTGTAAATGTGAACATTATGAGTCCAAGTTCTTTGTTTCCTTGTACCATTTTATATTTTTAGTAATGACTGTCACCTATTATGTAGATTGCAAACTAATGTGACTAATCATAAATACCGGGTACTACGTCAGCCAATAAGATAAATGCACGTTGAGAGACTTCTCGAGAATCTTCCAGAGTATCAGGCCGTGTTTGCGTGTTCAGTATAGTATTGTGGGATCTAATATGGGAAGAAAGGGGAGCACTCTCTGTCTGTCGGTCGTTGGGTAAAAAGCAAAGTAAAATTGCTGTCTACTTGGGCAGATATTTTTGCTGATTAAATTGGGAAAATAAATTCACTTTCTTCGTTTACTGAAAATTTACTGTGAAATAAAACTTGACTAAATTGATCTTTCAACTTAAATAATCCTAAACTGCGTTTTTCTCCGAACATTTATTTACTTGTGCTCGTCATCATCTCATCATCACAGTTCATATTGCCACCACCTCAGGTCACAAAATACCAGAATGCTACGAAGTTGTTTGAGTAAAAACAGTCAAACTATCATTGTAATCAATTAGGTCACGCATCGTATCCGGTTGAAATAATTATTGTGCATTCAAATTCATACTTGCTTGTTTACTAAAAGTGAATTTTCAAGCGTTTATTGATAAGAATATTTTGTGGGACACTTACAAACATTTATCTTACATTTTCTATTTATCAATCAATATCACCAATCAAAATAAAATATTGGCAACTACATGTACATATAGGAAACAGTTACGTGTTGTGTAGCAGTACAGCTTAATCTGGACAAAGGTTAATAAGCTGCATTTTGTCGGGCTTCAGATAACAAATTTTTGTTTTTCAACACTTCTGGCAAAATAGGACATTTTTACAGCCAATATTCTTATTTGCACGTACTTTTTACTACAACTACGATATAGAGGTTGCTTTCATACATAGTTCTAATATACATAACCTTTAAGCATTCCATAGCAATAATTCGTTATCCTAAAATTCTGCAAAATTTCGTATACATATTTGATGTCTCAAGTATTGTCACAGTAACCTTGACAGTCGGATGGATCAAAAACTGCAATTTAAATAGCATAGGGTTGTTTCTTGAAACATTTACAATTATTTTATTTATTAAAAATTCGTCAATTTTGGGATAATAAGATATGCTTTTGAATTTTTCATTGATATGTAAGTTTACATGCTTTCAAAATAAACGAATTAGGAATGGCTGGTATTAAAAATTATTTATTTTTAAAAATCGCAATGTCGTAAGGCAGAAATACTCAATAAGTAATATTATATCGTCTTCAACTTGCTTTTTTTGTTAAGGTACAATTTGCTTCGTCAGATCCTAAAAACAAATTTCAAATTCAGAACGTTTCACTTATTCCAGTGATATATAATATAGTTACATAGAATGCCATGATAAAATCTTACCACTCGGGCAATCCCATATACCATCTTCATCGCAAACAAGCTCTGGTGGAATACAACCTCCCGGTTGACCAGATACATCACCAGGTATTCTTTCACACCTGTAGTCCGAAGCATTATCACAAGGACAAAGTTCCTCACTTTCGTCACTCCAGTCATTGCAGTTGTTTGCTTTATCACAAAGCCAACTTTTCGGGATGCATCGTCCGGTGCCGCAGCGAAAATAATTTTGGTCACAAGCTGGACAATCATCAGGATTTTCGGGCTCGTCACTCCCATCACCACAGTTATCCACTCCTAGAAAATATAAATATGACACACTGTATCTTTCTGATTTTTCAAAACAATATAGGCATGTTAAGTTAAAGTTAAATAACAAAATTTAAGTACCGTCACAAACTGAAGTGAAAGCTAAGCAGCGTCCATTGGCACATCTAAACTGGAATTTGAAAAATTCTAGTTGAATTTCTGGCAAACATATCATTCAGTCAACTGTTCATGTCATTATTTTAAAACATACCCCATAGTAACCACCACAAGCTGGACATTCATCTGGATTTTCGGGCTCGTCACTCATGTCGCCACAGTTATTGTCACCTGTAAAGGAATGTTATGAAATGGGTACATTGTAACCTATTGTTCGTCTAAATTATATATCTTTGTTTTGCATATATTAATACCATCGCATAGTTTATCCTTAGGAACACATCGTCCATTTGCACATCTGAACTGTAAAGATATGTCGAGAAAATTAGTTTTTAGACCGAAATATTTCCTTAAAAATTACATTTAATACAACCTGATTCACTTTACAAGCCGGACATTGTTCAGGATCTTCAGGCTCATCACTTCCATCGCCACAGTTATTGGAACCTGAGATTTATAAATCTTGTTTTGGCATTAATTTGCTTTTTATTGTATAAATGCTGAAATATTTTGTGACTATACCATCGCAAAGCCAGGTGCGTAGTATACAACGCCCATTACCACAGGCAAACTGTATTCAAAGTTTGAAAAATTAGTTATTGCATAATATAAAATTTCCTAAACTTTACGAAATGACGTACAAATTGGTCAGGATACGGGCAAGGTGGACAGTTTCCAGTTTCTGCATCTCGTTCGTCGCTCATATCTCCACAGTGATCATATCCGTCGCAGAGCCATGTTGGATAAAGGCATTTGCCAGTGCCATTGGCACATTGAAACTAAAAGGAAAAATTGAATACTTTTCATAAAACAGCATGGAAGTTTGTTAGAATCTATTTTACTATTGAACTTACATTTCCTGTAGGACAGGTCGGACAATTACCCGTTTCCGGGTCTCGTTCGTCACTCATATCTCCACAATCGTCATAGTCATCACAGAGGTAACCTGCAGGAATACATCTACCACTTGGACATTGGAACTGCAAAAAAAAATATTCTTACATTACAAAATGTTCTACGGAACGAAAATCAGGACACTCAGTTTTTACTTACCTGATTAGAATCACAATTTTGACTCAGGGCTGTACTAAGCAGACCAAAAAGTCCGATTAGTACCAAACTGCACCAAATTTGTTTCATTTTGGTAGAAAAAGTTGTGTGTTTTCGGTAACGTTAACAAAATGATTATGCAAGATGACCAGCCCCACCTTCTGCATTTATAGGCTAAAATCAGTACATCACTTTGATTGATTGATTTGCCACTATCATGCTATCAAGGTTAATTTGACATAGTCTGATCTGATTTCGTTGGTTAAGAAATTTGCGTCAGAATGTTGCTGCATATAACGTGTTATGCACTTCGTCGGTACTTTGAAAGAGATATAGTGCAATTCCACATTACAATATTGATACAGTAACTGTCATGTTGAAGTATGGATGGCAAACTGTTCACAAGTATAATCAGATTTAACGTATAATTTTGGTTAATGTTCAAGTAGCTTTAATGATACAGGTGTAAATTGACGCAATATTGCTTTATAAAGTAGTAATAGTTCTTAAATCTAAAGTAGTCTGAAGAGGTCATTAAAAAGTTTAACGTGCATAGATTGCATAGTTTAACGTCATGCTGAAAATCAGTTTTAAGTCGTTGGTAGCATTCATTAAGGTATAATGTTGACGTGTTATCGTACTTTGGATTAAACTTAATGCTTCCTCATTTGTGACTTGAGACTTCTGATATTGTTTAGGATGAAGTCCCAAGCATCTTCTTTTGTAGGCGGTTTGTAGTTGAGTTGTATGTAAAATTGGGTAAAGCTTTTGAGGACGAAGTTTGGAATTGAAATTGAAAATAATTTTGTTGTAGGATTTTAAATTTAAATTCTGGTTTTGTTTTTATATCTAATTTGCTTTAAGAGGCGGCGCACAGTTAACTTCCATGCATTTTCATTATTTTTTAGAATTGAGAAGTAGCTGTTTTATCAGAACTAGCTGTTAATTACCTAATTTGTCTATACGAATGAAAAAAAACGCTGCTGTAGTTTGCGACGTAGTTATGATGTAGTGGAGAAAATGACTATGCACAATTGTCAGAACCAGAACGAGTTCCCTTTTCACTTTGTAAATGGCTTGCTATAAAAATCGGAGGAAGATAAGATTATGTATACGCAATTAATAGATAACTAAACCAATATTAGTAGCTTACATTTAAGTAAACAAAATTGAAGGTAATTATGTATATCAAAGGAAATGTTTGTCTTGTTCCGTAAGGGTCTTAAGCATAAACTAGTATTGTAGCATTCGAGCAATTGCTTGATTGCTCTAATATTGTAGCTAAACTGATAGCTCAAAGGTAGCTCAAAAATTTAGGAAACATACAAAACAATTTTAGATTGTTAATAAGCTTTAGACTTTTAGGAATTAAAGGTAATGTTTTATAAGTTTCTTACATTAAACAGACGGCATAGACTACTGTCAAAACGTAACTTCCTTTTATGACAACGGTGTTGGACTCAGATTCGCCAGCAGCCGCGTCCACTAATGTCATCAGTCTGATGAAACTTCCACTTTCGTTTTAGCAGGTTTCTTTCGACGTTTCCCAGAACGACGAGGAATTGAACTCGCTCTCAGTACAGTTAAAATGCGGCGTGGCTACTGGACCACACGGCGGAGACGGGATACTGGACCACCAAAATATTTCTAAAGTGTCCCAATCAGATTGTACGCCAAATGTTTCATGGACTGTGCTTCCACTTGATTCAGCAGTTGAGGAGAAAGCAACTTGGATTGTACTTGAAGGGCAGTGAGGGGTTCCATCCGGATCTGGTGGAGCTGAAGAGCTTTGGGGGATGGAGTTGCGTGACCAGATTTATTAAGTTTGCTAGGGTTACTAGAGGAACAGGGAGCTAGACAGAATTTGAAGAATTTGCCGGAATATTTTGGACTGATCCACGATTTCAGCAAGATGGGGGACGAGGAGTGCTTGTTTTTGATAAATTGTCAGGGAATTAGTAAAATGGTGGGCTTTTATTTGGGACGGAAAGAGGAGAGTGAAGCAACCTGTGTACCTGTGGAACCTGTTCCACCCCAAACTCTCCGAGCCCAGCATTTCCTGTCACCACAACAAGCAGGCGCTGCTCACCTTCTGGGACCATGTCTGCGTGGACTGCCCCGAGAACATTCAAAAGATCATCCACACTCCTTCCGTGGTCAAGCAGATTGACTTCAACTACATTCTGGCTGACCATGAGGACCAGGAAGTGGTGCTTTTCAACAGGAACATGCTTCCAGGCTATTATTCAATGCTGAGAATGTGCTGCCAAGCGTCTAGGCCATTTGCCCTGCACTTAGCGCGACACCAGAACATCACGTAGGCCTTTAAAAACATCAGTACCTTTGATCTGTTTGATTTTTGAAGCCATTCACGTGCTTCACACAATGCACCATGAGGCTACGGCCTGTCACGTGGTCCAGGAAATTGTGGAGCTGTTTGGGATTCTAACTGAAATACTAAGAACTTTTAGACCTAAGGATCTGCCGACAAGTGTTCCAGCGACCATTCCGGATATTCAGGATCACAGGTTCATTCTGAACAGCAAAGAGTGGCCTAATATTCTGAGTAAACTGGCTACTCTACTGAATACTTATAATCATGGGTATAATAATAATAATCTGAGGAACGCAGCGATTGGTAAGGAAATTTACAATAAATTTTATATTTTTGGGGAAATGTGAGATAAATTTGTAAATTTTCTGTAATAATTTAGATTGCCTGATGGAATTTCTGTACGTGATGCCTGTGGACACGCTGAGAACGTTAGTTCCTCTAATGGTCCAATGCCATTCTGCGTGCCAAGACGCCCAAACCTCAGGCATGGATCCTCCTTTAGGTCCCTACTTCCCCAAGAGGTCGGCGAAGGATCATGAGCGTGCGACCAAATAGTCAGGATATTGAAAAATGGCATTTATAATTTGTAGAATTTAGAGTTGGCTTTAGTGTGTAAAATATTGAGTTTTTTGTAATAAAGTGTAAAAATAGATGCATAATGAGCTACTGGTCTGGTCGATTAGATTACAGAATTAGGCATCATCCATTAATGACATCACTTTTAGGGGTCGGTGGGTCACTCGTGCCGAAGGTGACAGCCTATGTTAAGTGCCCTATCCTACAATGTTAAAAAATAGTGACAGGGGTCAGTGGGTCACTTGAAAAATCGGTTTTTTAAAGTGACGTCATTAGTGGACGACGCCTTACCTAAAATACTCTGTAACTGGTTATTTTAGAAGAAAGCAAACAAATTAAGGAGAAAACAGGGTGCTTTGAGGAAGATGGAAACTATGAAAGAAATGAAAATCTGTAAAAAGTCATTTAAGTTTAGTTTGCAGTTTTGTATTTGACTTTAAAGTCAGTTTATTTGGGTACTGGGCTACTAATTATTTTGTGGAGAAAAATATAATAAGCTTTTTTTGTATAAAATTAGTAGCACTCAAGTACATAGATTTTAATCTAAACCTGATTTATTTCTTATTGCAACTTGAACCAAACTGCCTGAGATTTAATTGATTTGATTTAAAAATTAGTACTAAAAAATTGATTCATTAATGAAAAATTAATACAATTATAATTCACTGGGTCTGTTGACTAAGAGTACCCCATTCTCTAAGTTATCACCCCACAGTTCCATAATTTTTATCCATTGTAAACTTAATATACTGGTCCATATATTGGATTCCAGAAGCTGGCCCTCTTCAAAGTGGAAACTGTATTCCCTTAACATGTCTCCTCTTTGTTCCTCTTCCTCAACATCATCCTCCACACCTAGTAGGTTTATCCAAAGCTCTAATTCCTCCAAGTTTGGAAAGCTCAAACAAAACCCAAGGTTATTAGGCGTACAGTTCCTACCACAGTCAAATAACACCAGGCTTTTGACCAACGGCCATTCCATAGGAAGATGCCCTATTTCGCTAAACTCCCAGTCCCAAGCTTCCAGCCGCAAATTGGTCAGCGTGTTTTGAAATGGCTGCAGAGCCCAAAACAACTGAATCGGTGTTATTCCCGAATTATCTTGAATTTCTAAAGTGAGACTGCGAAGCGGTGCTCCGGAAGCTGGGATACTGGGTAAGTCCTCGACACTTCTTAGCTCTAAGTTAAGCGTGTGAAGACAGACCATTGCTTTGGGCAGGTTGACAGGTATCCGCAATAGCAACTCTTGGAGTTGGCCACCATAAACCTGAAGAATGGCTTGAAAAACTAAAGCTTCACTTCTTGACCGGTTTCCTCCAAACAATTCCAGCTTCTCTAGGGAAGGCAGGGCTGGAAGCGGGTTTTCTTCCACAAATTGGCTCACCAAATTTGCCAGGCGTTGGGGGTCGGACTCCCAGTTCCCCTCCAAAGTTCGCTCTACACTTAGCAACATTTCCTTCACGTTTGGTAAGTAAAGTAGCATGTTTGTAAAGTAGGTGAGAAACTCCACTGGATGTGCTCTTTGATTATCCAACCAGAAAAATGAGAAATCTTCAACCTGAGCTCCATGCTGACGGGAGAAAGGTAAAAAGTCCACAAATTGGTACTGGACACCGGAACAAACCAACTCCAACTTCATCCAGAGTCTAATTTCCGGCATTCTCGTATTCCTGTGAACTCCTACTCCATAAATCTGATTTTGGGGATTAAGGAGAACACGGTTCCTATAGTTTTTTGGGGGAAGTACTTGACCCTCTTCCAGACAGTGGTCCACTGTTGACCTGCTAAATGGATTAATTAGACGCAAGCCAAGTACATCTTGAAAAGGGAGATGGTTCAGCAAGTGCGGAATGGAAGCCAGGAACATGCCGGAGGTCCAAAGCTTACTGATATCCGAATGAAAAATGGCCCAAAACAGAGAATGAGCATGAGCTAAATTCCATCCATCCCTTGGCATGTCCACATGACCCAGCACATGGATCCAATCCTGACCAAAACCAAAATAGAATTTATTTCTTTAGAAAATTAGCCAGTTTTATTGGATAATTAGTTAACTTACATCTTGAGTTAGAAGCGCCAGCGGATGATGTTCTTCCGTTGACTCCATTGGCAAGTCTGACTCCGCATCGTAAAACAGTTCCTGTTCCTCCTCCACTTTGAACCAGCTTAGCAAATTACCCATTTTCTCGTTTAATAACCCAACAACCCGGGTATTAATTATTTCAATGAACTTTGTAAAAATAAGTAAGCAAAATAATTTTGGCAATCTGTGCTTTGAGCTCTGAGGTGTAGGCTTGCCAAGAACCAAAACTAAACAAACTGTCAGTTGTTAAGGTTAAAAGTATTGTGTTTAGTTTGCAGAGTGGAATTAATGAGAATGTTGATGAGCTTGTACCTTAAAAGCTCTGCCTGTGTAGAAGTAGGGACTTATTTTCATGTTCATGTGGACAGGTATAGGGCCCATTATTTGATTTGGTCACGTTCTCCTTAAATCCGCTCCAAGCTAAAGCGATTTTAAGGAATTCTTAGAAAAGTTCTGATGGCTTATCAACAAAACTGGCTTAGCGTGACGAATATATTATAGTACCTGAGCATTACATTGAAAAAGGGAGAGAACATTGACAAATGCAAAATGTTTGCTTTATTGACTAATTATTTTACAAAAACAGATAGTTATAATTCATTAAAGTTGCTTGATTTTCGTTGGACAAAATAAAAATAGCGGAGTCAAGTGCAAAAAGGGACTCAATTTTATAGAAAATGAATTAAGTCAAATAAAGGGTTAAGTTTAGAGCAGAATGAGGTTTTAAAAATAATTATTAGAAAGATTAAGTGGATATTTAGCCGCAGTGGCTTTTCTAATGAATCAAACGGCGAGCATTTCAAATTCCGTAAGAACAAGAATCAATCAACCATATAATTAATATGTCAGCTTGATAAACTGATAAATTTTTATTTCCACTGTGAATAATTATAAATGATCTTTATATTTTCTGGCTAGATAAAGTCACAACTTTAATGTTTTATTTCTCCACGTTATAAATCAAACATGCATCGTTACATTAATAATTATAATCATATAATTTTTGTGCTTTTTCGGGGCAATGTAAAAATTACCTCTGTCCCCTGGGGGACGAACCCCTTATTTGCGCCACCCGAGAGTGGTGTGATTCGACTTTCCAGGTCAAGGGCTTTCTATTGGTATAGGCTTTGTCTCAAAATTCCCCTACTCGCATACTAAACCTTTGCCAAAGTTAACTAAACCTATATGACTGTTTACACGTTTCCTTTTTAATAACTTCTCTTTCCTTCAAAGCACCCTGTTTTCTCCTAATTTAATTTTTTGGCTTATTCTAAAATAACCAGTTACCCAATTTTTAGGTAATTCTGTAGACTTGGGTCACGACAAAGCATTGACAAAGAAATGTTGAATTGGATGGGATGAAAACGTTACACTATACCTAACGCAATAGGATACCTAATATATAGCATTTAAACTATTGTTCTTGTTCTTACGAAATTTAAGTATTTTTAGAAAAATTCGAAACCACATATTTTACATACCACATAGGTTTGATAAATACTTCAATTAGCCCACAAGCAAAAGCCAATGTATTTCCTATCATCAGCACAATAAAAATCACGGAAATATTTCCAGACATTGAAGGCTTAACTAGCTTTGGTTCTGGTTTCTTTTTTTGACGAATACTCACTAGCTCTAGAAAAATTTTGTTGAGCCACTCCCATAGTCCAGCTTCGTCAACCGATTTCATATTTTTAATTACTCTTGGTGGAATTCTTCCACTAAAACCAAAGTATAGATTGTAATCGATCAATGTTTCTTTTGAAAGTGACACATATTCTTGATACGGCAAGGTTTTTGACAAGTTTTTCCATTTAGGTAATATCAGCGCAATTTTGTTACAACGATGAATATGTTTTTCCATTGCTTTACGCTCTAGTTCTTGTAACGGTTCGTAAACACTTTGTATGTCTTGAGTTATAACCATGTTCTGAACACTTTGTAAGATGTCAAATGCTTCAGGTATCATACGAGAGTGATTTTGAAGTAGTTTAGTGTAATTTGTTCCTGTTAAATATTCAAAGTTTGCAATACTACTCTGCAGTGTTTTTAGCATAACATGTGCTTTTGTGCCAACGTACCACACAGTCCCAAAGAAGCGTTCTTCAGCAATTTCATGCTCAGTAATTAAAATATTGGTTAGGTTTAACGGCATATAAAAATGTTTTGTCCATCTGCTTACATCATATAAAATGTCTTTGTGATACTCCAGTTCCAAGTAGATGGTAAATGAGTCATTAATTAGACTATTTAAATACTCGTAAGTCTTAAAGCCTCTTTTTGAAATAAGCTTATTAATATTTTTGCTTTTGTATCCATTGCTAAGTATCAACGCAGAGATGATATACACTACACCGATAGCTTTGTAAGTTTTAAGGATTGTTAACGCGTCTCCTTGCTCTAAATAAAGTTTTACAAAATCCAGTATGCTAATCCAACAACTTTTGTTATCAAACAGTTTTAGCCCGACAATCAATATAAAACCAGAAATAAACATGCATACCCAACAATATGTTCCGTATACGCCATAAAGCTGCTCAAATGCCAACGACGATATAACTGGGATGTTACAAGCTATGAAGCCATAATCATCTGTGGGATAAAGTATAGTGGATGCGTAAAACCATTCATAAGTAAAATCACTAATATAGATTTCAACGGTAAGAAAAGCTTCAGACAGGGACTCTTCTTTTCTTCCCCAACTACATTCAATTTGAGGCATTGAAGAAACTGACACGTCCGAGACTGTATATGTGTGATTACCAAGAAGAGACAAAAACAAGCTCATATAAGCTTCGTCAGTATCTTTTTGTATGTCTGTTACAAAAATTCGACGCTCTGGAACGTTGCAGTTACTAAGTAGCCTACTAAATCTTTGTCTTGCATTCGACTTATCATCAATGTGGAAGGTTGTGTGCTTAACATTAAAACTGAGGAAATAAATGTATGAATATGTTAATTCATACCACTCATTTTTGGCTATACAGTGTAACGCTGGCAAATGCTCTCCTTCCATTTTGTAGCCTACGTCTAAACATGTTTTTGTTAATAGTAAATTATCCTGGTTATTACTGCTACTATATAAAACTATAATGATAACCAAATTAGTGTGAGCACTTCCTCTTAACAATTCCTTTTCCTCCTTGGTGTTTCTGTGTAATCTCTTCCTCCATCTAGTAATCTCCTGATTTTCGCTGACCATGTTGATATGGTAAACTGTACTTGATGCAGATAATGACTTGTCAAACAGAGGCATTTCTAATTTCATACCTGTTCCGTATATTGGGGTGCCGTAATACCAAATTTCATGAAACAAGAAAATACCATCATTGTTGGAGTAAAGTGACGAGTATCACTTTTATGAATGTATTTTAGTTTTTGGTTTTGGTTGCATTGTACGGCTCGTGTTCATTCCTGTCCGGGAATGCACGCAGTTGACGGTCAACATCAGAAGGAGAAGTCAGTTAGTTGTAGAGTTGGTCATAATTGATTTAGAGAGAAGTTGGCAGTTGAGAAGTGTGATTTGGGAGTGAGAGATTGTAATATTTGTTGGGCAATTAAAGTAATTGAGATAATGTGGTTTAATAAAAGTAGCGAATTGCTTTATTGATAAACCTCCCAAAAATTGACTGTTTTAATCCAAAGTGCTGATTTATTTGTTGTAATCGTAATCACATTTACTGGCATATTATCTGGGATTGGAGTGGCACTGGGATAGTGCGGGTAGCCTACTTGGTGCCGTTACAATCATGGTATTTAATGCCATGGAAATCGTAAGTGAAAATGTTGTCATACAAATGTTCATATGGAAACACGGCTAAACGCACTTCACACAACCAGGGTTTTGATTTAAGTAAAAAGTCAAAATATTTTAATTGGGTGCATAAACCATTGATTTGGGTGATAGTCTTATAGCTGTATATTTCGTCAATTGAGAGACACCACTCGTGCATTTTGTTTGCGTTGTAAATGTTTTCTCCCGGCGTTTTAAGCACCCAAACAAAAGCATCATCCCATGTATCATTATACGCAAGGTTTGAAATTTTTAGAAGAGATGGAGTGCGCACAATGTAAGGAATGTACAAGTCTTTGACTCCGATGTTTAGATCATGAAAATTTGTAATATGCAAAATGCAATTGGCCTGTTGAAATGGAAACAGTAAGCTGCTGATGTCAACAACACTAAGTTTTTCTTTTATTTCTTGTATATTTTTTCCATAAACCAGAGAGTGATTTATTTTGGTCACAGACCAATCTGAGGTTGGTGCGTACGGATCTACAAATTGAAGTTTGTATTCACTGTAATTGTTGCTATAACTAAAGCTAGACATACAAATCGATGATGTATAGACAGAAACAAGAGGAAACAAGATTAATAAACTCATGATTGATTTGCTTAAAAATTAAACTAGAAATATCCTGATATAATTCTGAAACCTAGCAAACAAGTAGTTTACAGTGTTTTTAACAACTATCTTCTGATGTGTTTGGAAACAAGTAGTAATTGTAAATAAGTTGTAACTGGCATAATAAGGTTGTGTGTATGGATGGAATTCCTTTTTTATTTGTGAAGACGTTGTGACACTAATGAACATGATTTATAAAGACTTTTACGTACTTTTACATAAGATTTCTTGTCATTTTCTTAATGACTTCAATTACGACTTGTAGTGTATGGGTTGGTTAACTGATGGATAAGGTGCTCAAGAGGAATTATTTAATGTATGAGCCTGGCAGGACCTCACTAACTCCATTTAACCCTAACCCACTACTTTATGTCAACCACTAGCTTATGCAATGCAATGCAATCTCTCAGGGCATGTTCGTGCCATTAATTCTACCGAAACAGACTAATCAATCAATCAATAAACTAAACAATCAATCAGACAAATAATTAACTACTTTGAACTATTTATTAACTACTTTTGAGCTCAGGGAATATTTACACGAAATGCGCAATACAAAATATTGTGATGTTGCTAGTTCTGCTCTTCTGCCAAGACTGGTGATCTTTTCCTCCACTTCACTGGTAGTGGTGCGGAGCGACACGACGACGACGAAAACAGAAGCGTGGTCAAGCGCTGAGTGGCTAGTGAGCATGGAGAGCGGTAGATACAAAGAGCAGTATCATAATGCCCCTAAACGGCTTGAGAAGATATTAGTATCGAGTTGTTAGTATCTTGTTGAGCCTTCTTGGTATTAATATTCGCTTAAGAATGGGATGGGGTTATTGATACGAATAAGTAGATACGAATAAGTAAAGGGTACTACTACGGTCCATGTGAAGTCGTTGTGCACTTTACATGGGATCGTTACAGTCTCCACCCGCAAAAGAACTCCCGGGGGGTGAAGCTTCCTCTTCATCACACTACGATACAGTTTATATCTGTCACTTCCACTACTGGAGGACAGACACCAACTGACCGCGTCTTTCACTTCATAAAGAAAGAAAGACACGCATCCTGATCTTCTTTATTCCGAACCCATCCTGTATACCCCATCCATCGTCGGTTTTAGTTCGTCTTGACATTCCAGCTTTCTTCTTATGTTGATTGACGTCAGACAAAGATTTCATCTGACAGTCTCATGTAAAACAAACTCAAACAAAGCAACTTCATAATATTATTATTATTATCGTTCATTGAAATCTATATTTTCTCATACAATCTAAGCATTCAATTAAAATATACTATTTAAAACATATTATTTGCACTTTTGTATTTTTTTTAAAGCTAACTTTCTTTAAAATTTACTATACTTTTACACTTTAGTTTTTATATTTTCCTGGTACGTATACCGTTCTACCTGAGCGTCTCGGGCGCTGAATATAATTATTATTTTGATCATTTTGTAACAAATTACTGGAATTTCTTTCTTCTTGACTATATAATCTTTTAACATACATTTTAATGTCAACTACATGTTTCTTACCCAAAATTTTATCTTTTTCATCGGAAATTAAATATACACAATCATTTACTTTTCTAGCTATTTTAAATGGACCTACCCACTTGGGTGCCAACTTTTTCATAATTCCTTTTTCTTTATCTGATAAAACATGCGCTCTAACTAATACAATATCACCAATGTTATAAACTACATTTCTATGTTTTTCATCGTAAATTTTCTTATTGTTTGCTCTAGACTTCTCCAAATTTTCTCTGACATTTTTAACTGTATTTTTCAACTTTTCTGTCATCTTTTTATAAGCTTCAATGCTAACTTTTACATTTTCATCAGTAAAATTTCTATCGAAAGGTACTAATAACTCTCTACCTAGATTTAGCTGAGCTGGCGTGACACCCGTGGCATCATGCACAGCTGAGCGAATTGCAAATGCAAACTCTTGAATGTGCTTATCCCAATCATTATGTCTACCATTTACAAACGCACATATCATAGGAATTAAAGTTCTATTAACCCTTTCCGATTGATTTTGTTGAGGATGATACGGACTAGTAAATCGATGATCTATACCTCTTTCTACGCAAAAATCTTTTAGTAATTTTGATGTAAACTGAGTACCATTATCACTAATCATTATTTTAGGAAAACCAAATCTATAGAATACTTCCTTTAAGCAATATATTACCTTTTGAGTCGTAGCATTTTTCAAGGGGAACACTTCCACCCATTTGCTCAACTCATCTTGTATTACCAACAAATATTGATTTCTACCATTAGCACTAGGTACAAAAGGGCCTACAAAATCTATGTATATTTTCTCAAATACTTTGCTTGCTAGCTTTGAATTGCCCATTAAACCTGCTGGCTTCTGGTTACTATACTTAACTCTTTGACAAATATCGCACGATTTTACATAATCTCTAATGTCTTTTGACATGCTATCCCAATACATTCTGCTAGACATCCTAAGCCTAGTCTTTTTAACACCAAAATGTCCTGCTTCTGGACTATCATGAAATAATTTTAACATTTTATTTCTCAAACTTTTAGGTATTATAGGAACTTCATAAATACTATTGTTATCGACATTTTCTACTTGTCCATTACCACTTCCTGTAGCTTCTGTACTACTTGTGGCTTCATCACGGGTCTCAGTCTGTGGATTGGCCAAATCCCCACTGTCTCCCGTGTCTTTGTATTTTTTATTTCTTCTTCGTCTTCTGGGCTGTAGTGAACGTTTGATGACCTTGAATACAATACCTTCCTTCAATTTGTACACGCTGTCAGTCGGAGCTCTCAACTGACAAGCGATTTTATTATAAATCTTCTTTATGTCTTCATCTTTCTGCTGCTCATCACGAATTTCTTGGAGAGATGGGCTGTCTTCAATCAACGCAAAAACTGGCGTGTACATGACATCCGGATCGACATGTAAGCGCTCAGCATCATCTTTCATTTCAGGAACAGAATTACGGGAAAGCGCGTCCGCCACCGTATTTTCAGTGCCTTTAATATGTTTAATCTTATCGACAAAAGGTGCTAATCTTTAGCCCACCTTCCTAGTTTAGAATTTTGATCTTTAAATTTTTCTAGGTATTTCAAAGCTTTGTTATCAGTTACAATATAAAATTCTTCACCATAAATATACTCTTTGAACTTTTCTACTGCCCATAATATTCCTAACAATTCTTTTTCACATGCATGTAATAATCTTTCTGACTTATTCAACAATTTACTTGCATAATGGATGACTTTTTCCTTGCCATCAACATACTGCACGAGCACAGCTCCGAGCCCTATATTACTTGCATCACTTTTTAAAACAATAGGAAATTCATAATCAATTGTTCCTAAAATCCTATCACTAATTAATTCTTTTTTCAACCTTTCAAAAGCTTTCTGTTGGCTAACGCCCCATTGAAATACACAATTTTTAGACAAAATCTTATACAAAGGTTCAGCTATTGTTGAAAAATTAGGAATAAAAGTTTGATACCAACCACACATACCTACGAATGTATGCAACTGACTTTTGTCTAAAGGTACAGGTAAATCTACAATAGCTCTTATTTTCTCTGGTTGCATCTTTATACCTTCTTGTGTAATAACATGACCAAGAAAGGAAATTTCCCTCATACAAAATTGGCTTTTATCTACACTTATCGTTAGACCAGCTTTCTCTAATCTTTGAAAAATTTCCTCTAAATGTCTGAAATGTTCTTCTTTTGTTTTAGAATATACAATTACATCATCGACGTACACGTAACAGAAACGCCCAATAGCACCTTTCAGTACCTCATTCATGAGAGATACGAAAGTCGCTGGACTGTTCTTCAAACCAAAAGGCATAACCACAAATTGATATAATCTTCCTTCAAAATTAAAAGTCGTGTACTCGATACTCTTTTCATCCATACCAACTTGCCAAAAACCACTATTACAATCTATTTTAGTATACCAACCTCCTATCGGTAACCTTTTTAAAATGTACGATCCCTTATGCATAGGATAAAAATTATCTTTGGTAATTGCATTCAACTTCTTATAACCGACAGTCATTCTAACCTTTCCATTTGGCTTAGGTGCTAGTACGATATTAGCATTATATTTGGAATTAGACACTTCTTTAATTAATCCTCTTTTCAAAAGGTCATTGATTTGTTCAGCTATTTGACTAGAATACTTCGGTGGATACCTAATAGGATTACAGTTTATTGGCATATCTGAAGTAACCTCAATTTTATGTTTTATGACATTTGTTCTACCTATCCTACCATCTGTCGGTGCTACACTAGAATACCTTTCTAACAAATCTTTTATTCTGTCCTGTGTTTCTTCATCGTTAGTAGTAATATTCATAGGATCAAATAAGAAACAATGTTGTTTACCTCTATAACATTTAAGAGAATACCTACGTTCTGGTTCATCATAATACCAAAATACTTCATCATGTTCATAAATAACTATTTTGGCTTTACCAATTAAATCTCTACCTATGAACAATGGATAGTGTAACTTCTCAAAAACATAAAAGTCATGTTTGAATTTTTTATGTCCCATTTGAATATTTAACTCAAGTACACCTATCGGCTTTACTAACTCACTATTTACGCAAATGAACTCAATTTTCTCACTCACAGGTTTAAAAGTTTTAGCAAATCTTAAAGCTAACGATTTTCTAATACAACATTTACCACAACCATTATCCATATAAGCAGGAATATTTAAAGCTTCAGAGAATACAGAAACAATAGGAACTGAATTACTGACTTTACTTGTAGAAGGGAATGCAAATGCCTGTTCCTTGGTCACTTGCTCCCTTTTCCGTTTAAAGTTGACTTGGGTTCATTTTCTTCGAACTGCGGTTCGACATCCTCTTCCATGTCACCTTCATCCATAAAGAATGCTGTCACCTCACATTGCGATGAAATGTGTCCCCACTTCTTGCATACATGGCACTGCTTATCTGCATTCAAGCTGTTGTTCATTGTCTGGTTTCTGGAATCTTCATTGTAATTTTCCTCTAGTGGCTTCATATCTGAACACTGCTTGCTGTGTAGATTGTCTTTTCTTCTAGGAAAATGATGTGCGTAGTTGGTTGTCGGCTGCTGATGAAATTTTCTTTTAGGTACTTCTTTGTTGCTCGGTAGTCTTCTTTTGTTGTAGTAAATCCGTAAAAAGCGTTTTCCTTGGGACCTCGCATGATGATATCTCTGACCTCGATATGAACAATAAAACTCATTATCATAATTGTGAATAGGTGGTAGCTTACGTCTTCGTCCTTCATGGCGGTCAAGCTCCTCTAAATCTTCAATTATGTTGGTGCAACGCTCTATCAATTCCTCTGGGGTAGCACTCGGCAATCCACCTAAAGCTGCCTTTATCCTCGGTACTAATGCTTGACGACACCTTTCCACCGCTGCTGCTTCACTTTCGTTAGGAAATACTTGCTTAGACAGGTCCATCATTTCCCAGATAAATGACTCCAACGGTTCATCATCATCTTGTTTTCTGGTTACTACCCAGTGTTGTCTTCGTTGCTGGTAACTGGCTCCATCATAGCGTGATGCAAAATCTATTTTAAACTTCTCCCAGGTGTAATCTGTAGTCTTCTTGTGACGATGCCATGCACGTACTTCATCATCCAAAACGGTGGGTAAAGCCTCCAAAAATTCATTTTCCTCGATCCCCTGACTTTTAAAATATGACTCCAAATCGGCCAGAAATGTTAGTGCTGATTTCCTCAACGGATGATAAACTGGTGGTTTTATGTTTGGGTTAAGCTGTTTTACCTTAATGGCTGGTATGTTGATAGTTGGGTTCACTGCAGGTACTGTTTTTCTGTGAACATAAGTCTGTAGGGTTGTTTTCAGCTCATCCGGTAATGCTGCTAGTACTTCAGGTGGGATCGGGTCATCTGGGTTGATTATGGGTACTGCTTCGCTCGGCATCTTGATGAAACACTACGGCTTGTCCTCACTATTTTGTTGCTTGAGATCCTCCTCCGGTGGGTAGTGGTCAGACGCTCTCAGCATCTGACACACCTACGATGACTAAGACTGACACAACTTAATGGTCAGTCTCTTTTTTCTGTTAAAAACTGACACAAATCAATGGTCAGCTTCAATTTCCCCTATATTTCTATCACTGGTACTATTTTCCTTCATTTAACAATTTACTATCGGTATGATCATGATCATACTCATCTCTATCAATCCTCAATTTTTCCTTACTAAAATCTCACAAATTTATCACTCACTATTAAAAATCTGACTGTACACTACAGCTGCAGCTATTCTGTTAAAAATCTACTAAATCTAATTAAAAACTTCACTTGAATTAGTTAAAACAAATTTACACCTTAAAACTTAATGCACGGTCCATATGGTGTTCCACCTCCATTTAATTACTTCACTGGAACTCTTTTCAGTAATATTTTTCACTTTCAGGAACTTTTTTCAGTAGAATTAGTTGGTTGGGCGCCAACTGTAGTGTATGGGTTGGTTAACTGATGGATAAGGTGCTCAAGAGGAATTATTTAATGTATGAGCCTGGCAGGACCTCACTAACTCCATTTAACCCTAACCCACTACTTTATGTCAACCACTAGCTTATGCAATGCAATGCAATCTCTCAGGGCATGTTCGTGCCATTAATTCTACTGAAACAGACTAATCAATCAATCAATAAACTAAACAATCAATCAGACAAATAATTAACTACTTTGAACTATTTATTAACTACTTTTGAGCTCAGGGAATATTTACACGAAATGCGCAATACAAAATATTGTGATGTTGCTAGTTCTGCTCTTCTGCCAAGACTGGTGATCTTTTCCTCCACTTCACTGGTAGTGGTGCGGAGCGACACGACGACGACGAAAACAGAAGCGTGGTCAAGCGCTGAGTGGCTAGTGAGCATGGAGAGCGGTAGATACAAAGAGCAGTATCATAATGCCCCTAAACGGCTTGAGAAGATATTAGTATCGAGTTGTTAGTATCTTGTTGAGCCTT
Source organism: Entomobrya proxima (assembly GCA_029691765.1). NCBI lineage: Eukaryota > Metazoa > Arthropoda > Collembola > Entomobryomorpha > Entomobryidae > Entomobrya > Entomobrya proxima. The sequence goes on along the minus strand of CM056170.1, from coordinate 30,293,950 downwards.
CTTGGTATTAATATTCGCTTAAGAATGGGATGGGGTTATTGATACGAATAAGTAGATACGAATAAGTAAAGGGTACTACTACGGTCCATGTGAAGTCGTTGTGCACTTTACATGGGATCGTTACAGACTTGACAAGCCTGGATTGTTTTAAACGGCTTTTGCTTGTTCATTTTGAAACACTGTAAAACCAACTTAATTTATTACTAATGACCTTAAAAATTTAAAACCAAAAGGTAGATATCATCATAATATGACAAAGGGTTGGAAATATTGAATTAACGAGCATAAGTTGTAGTCACAAAGCAACGTTTCAATAGGATTATAAAACCCTATTTTCAAAATTGATAGAATGGACAGCATGCTTCAAGATTAAGATTCTTTTGTTATTTAGTTAAGATTGTTTTAAGCACAAGGGCGCGTATTCATTAAAGTGTGATTATGGTTATAGGTCCCTAAAATATTTGCAAATACTTTCTTAATACCTTAAACGTTTATAGTCTTGCAACAATTACCATCTAAGCCTTATTATTTGATTGTGTAAATTGGGTTTAATTTCCCATTGCAGAAGTGTACTTATTCTAAATTTGTAATAGTTATGACCCTCAATAATAAAAGCCACTAATATCATAAAAAAGTTGCGGGTTTTTCTGGGCAAAAAGGATTACATCAATTTTATTTTATTAAAATACAATTCCAATTTCACAAACTACAATACATTCAAACATTTGAATAATTACGCAGTTTAATATTAAAAAGTAAATATATAACTGTCAATATTTCTCTTCAATTACTTCTTGCGCTTATTTGCACTGGGTGGCTTAGCAGTAGTAGATGTAGGATCTGAGTTACCACCTGGAGGAGCGTTTCGTAGACACCACCATTCGTCACTCCAATCATAGCAATCGTTATCACCGTCGCATAGATAACTCCAAGGAATACATCTTCCGTTTGGGCATTCCCACTAAAATCGAAGGAAAATTTTTTTTTAAACAAACTCATGAAAAATATTGTAGGAATTTTAAAATTGCGTATTACCTGAGAGCATGCCTCACATGCAATTGATATGAAAGCCAACAAGGCAAGAACGACAATGAAAGTTTTCATTTTTGAAGATTTCTTAGAAAGCTTAAGCTTGTTGTGATGTTATGAGCTTGTACTTGTTTTTTGCCAACTGGTTCAATGATGCCAGTATGAATTCGAGCGTTCAATTTATACGTCCAGAGGAACAACTGTATGTTAGAATGCTTTGATTTGTGTTCGAGTCATCAGTGATGACCGCATTTGTTTGTCTGTTATCTGCGGTACTCAATACATTAAAAATTGCATTGTCCGGATTTTAGATTAGCAGAAAAGTATCGTAAATATGACAAAGAACGAATGTATTATTGCTTTTAGCTCACTCGTGAATATGTAAAATCAAACATAATTAGAATATCAATGGAAGAAATGTGCACTCTAGAATTCTAATATTAAAACAGCAAAATAAAAGCTGAAAGATATTTCAAGCAAACACCTGAAGTAAACACTTGACTAGTAAAATATACAAAACACTTGACCAACTCACGAATCACCTATAAACCTACATTTATACTAGGTTAGTGGTTGGAGATCGTTTGATGTATTATGTATGCACATTTATGAAATTTTTGGCATTAGTGACATTTTTTAACCAAAAGTAGCTATTTTAAATTCTATTATTTTGGAACCACATTTGGCGCTATTTGGATTCAAATTGCAGTAGTATTTCATGACACATTTTCTAGAAAACTTTATTTCATGTGGTGCAGATGTTTGTCTGGTCCACAGTAAAACATTTCAATGATCTCATTGTTTTTATGTGTAGTTCATTGGTATAGTATAAACTTTTGTCTCTACTAACGGCATAATTTCTCGTGTTTTCGTAAGCAAAAGTCGAGGTCACCATGGACGTATAAATCGAAACGATCATACTGGCATCATTTTACCGTTTCCCAAACCAAGTACTATAACAACAAGCCTTTTATTAAACCTCTGAAAAATGAAAACTTTTATTCCTGTTCTTGCCTTGTTGGCTTTTCTGTCCATTGCATGTGAGGCATATTGCCCAGAGGTACTAAACAATTTCAAAATTTCTATACATATTTCTTATTAATTTATTTTCTAAAAATTATTTTCTTTTCTCTTTGATTTTAGTGGGAATGTCCAAATGGAAGATGTATTCCCTTTGGTTGGGTTTGCGACGGTGATAACGATTGCTATGATTGGAGTGACGAATGGTGGTGTCTACGAAACGCTCCTCCAAACGGTAACGGAGATCCTTCTACAACTGTTAAGCCACCCATGCGCAAGAAGTAATTGAGTATAAATACCTATTTTACTATTTGATTACCTATTTATTATATTACTTCGGCTTCATTTTCCATGGCAATATGCACTTGTTCTAAACATTCTAGTAGCTTTCCTTCTAAAGCTGGAGTGAATTGTGACAAAAAAAATAAAACCTAAATCGTTTTAAACTTGACATTTATAAAGATGTATTTGTTTGCATTACTTTCTATCATATCATGTGTGGATATAAAAATTTGTGTTAAATTATTGATTAAGAGCTTCTACAATTTGAATTTTCAAAATTCAATTTTGACTCTCAATTAAAAGTTGTTTTTTATTCAAAATAAATATAGAAACAGTTTAAAACAAAGATGTCCTTGAAGAAGCTTCAGAGCCATGTCGTTTCCGTTGAGTGTCCTCAAACCACTCCCTTTCCATCGTTGCATCAGACACCCTTTCTTGTCGTTGTTGTACTTGCCTCCTTTTAAAATAGAATACGTAGACCAATGCCCCAATACCAAGCAGTCCAAGTACTATCAAAATGGCAATAACAAGATAAAAGGCTATACTTGCCGGTTCCGGTTCCTCCGAATCAATCGCAGTGGTTGTTGGTGACGATTTAGGTAAAGATGTTGTTTCTGATAGAATTGTAGGTGGTGCGGTTGTTTGCGTAGGATTCTGACAAAAGTCCGCATTCTGCAATAACGGTAGTCCACAAGCTTGTTGCCTAACGCTGTGATTTGTTGGATGCAGAATGTTATTACAAGCTAGACTGTTCCTTGGAGTATCCTTATCCCTTAAGCTTTGACAGCAGCATCTAGACTTAAATTTGTCGCAAACTACAGTCCTATCCCCGAATTTAACCTCCGGACAATTTCCAACACTCACACAGCTTTCAATATTTGCTGTAATTCTGTTAATCCCACAGTAAGGTTTGGAGGGAGGACATCGATAATTGTTGGTGTGGGCATCCGAAGCACAAAATACCCAAGCGGCTGAACTAACCTTGCATAAATCCCAGTGCTTGAGTTCTGGAATAGAACAAGCTTGCTTCCAAATGGAGTCATTTTCTGGGTCTAAAATGCTGTTGCAGGGTAGTAACCCGTTGTCCAAGTCGGATTGTTCGCTGCGACAGCAGCAATGGGACCTGGACTTGTCGCAAACTATGGTGCGGGAGAAAGCATCCTTGGGGCATTCGGAGGGGGCAACGCAACCCGGAATGGTTTTGGTGATACGGTCAATTCCGCAAAGATGGGTGGGATCAGAACAGGCTTGGTTTATTATCCAGTTTCCGTCAGTGTCATAAACGGCACAAACGGAGGAGGAGGAGGAAGTGATTGATAATAAGCTAGTTGAAATGAAGAATGTGATGAAGATTCCAAAAGTTGCAATAATAGTTGTGGTCATCATTTTTGTTTTAGAGCTTATTGGGAGTAAGAGTGCGGAGATGAGTAAGAAGCATTTTTTTTTAAATTTTGTGAAATAAATTGGTTTAAAAATAAGTTTCTACAAATTTATTAAATATTCAATTTATTATTTAAGTTGCATGACAACTTATAGGACAAGGACAAACAAATTAACAATTTTTAAATACGGCTAATAGCTAAATATAATCTGGACTTATTGGAAAGAAACTTTCGGTTAATAGCACGTTAGATAAGTTATAAGCCCCCCTTAAAATCTTCATAATTTGCAAATGTGGTGGTAGTTGGCAAGCAACTTGACATTTATTTTTTAAAGTTTGATTCTAAAAAAAATTGAAAAAATCGCAATGTGTCGTGTTCATTTCTATTCTCCTTTCACCCTCTCCCTGTCATTAAAAAGTTATATCTGTCAAGATGGAATTAAAAACTACGTATTATCTTCTCACTGTTCTATTCTGTACTTCAAACACCTTCGCGCGTCGCCCCAATTCCAACAAGCCCAAAACTAGACAAGCCGAACCAGAAGATGCATTCTTTTGTGCTCGTCGTGACTTAACCACGGGGGAAATTGATAACCTACCAAATCCCAGTTGCAATCCCGGAGAACTATGTGGAATCAACCGACAAACGGGAAAAGTTGATGGCTGTGTTCCTTACTCTAACTGTCCTGATGATGTGGCTGAGAAGGACTACGACTACAAAATCCGTTGCAATTCAAAGAAGCCCCACTGCTGTTGCAAAAGTACTGTACCCAATGCTCCTCCTCATCAAGGTTTTGTGGACTGTAATGACATTCTGGACGAGGATAATGACAGCATGTGGAAGTTAGCTTGTAGTTTACCGGAACTAAAGATCTTGGACGTCTGCAAAATAAATCCCAACAGTTTCATGTATTGCGCCATGGGTCCGGAAAAAGATAATTATGAAGAATGCACAGGTCGGGATAAAAAGCCTTTTTGTGGAATTGATAAATCTACTGGAGCCCTTCAAGGTTGTATTAAGGGTTCTCTGTGTCCTGAAAACGCCATGGGCTTGCCAATTGTCTGCAACCCTAACAAGGCCAGTTGCTGTTGTCAAAGCTTTGAAGATTTTGTGGGTGAACGCCCACTGGCCTGCAATAATTTTTTGAATCCGAAAAATTTAAGCATTTGGAAACAGGCTTGTAGCTTGCCAGAACTGAAGATGTTGGAACAATGCAAAAAACCTCCCGAGCCGGTATCTCCTGGAATGACTACTGAAGGCGGAGTGGTTGGAACAGTGTCACCAAACCCGAAGGAAGAAACTCATATGCAGAAGAAATTGGAGGAAGCGGATAAAAGTAGCACGGTGGTAATTAGTGTGGTGCTGGTACTGTTGGTTGTTGCAATTGGAATTGGCGTGTTTGTCTACTTCAAGCATTTTAGGAAGCGAGTGCAAGTGGAACCGGAAGTAGGAGTTAATAACCCACTAAATCAAATTCAGCAAGAGCAAGCAAATCTTTCTCAACCCATAACCGTTCCAACTGAAAGCTCAGGATTGCCAACAACTCCACCACCTATGACAAAAAATGCTTGACTGTAGAATGGAATGACGGTTTTATTTTATGGAATATTGTAAGCTAGAATGACTTATTGTTAACGGAACAGTAATAAACATTTGTTTTACAAATATTTAAATACCAGATATATACGATTGGCGAAATATTGTAAGTTAAAACGAGCTAGCATTGTAAAAGGACACTGCAAATTAATCTGTAGAGGAAAATTGTGCATCAACCATTTATTTGAAGAATGGCAACTACGTAGGTGGTACAATTGCTCAGTATCTGAAAACAAATTCAACAGTTGATATAAAATATATTTGTTTTAAAAATATATAAATTCTTACCAAAAAGATAAATTGACGATTGATAGTAATAAGATTTCCAAATGTGAATTCCAGTGGTCGAAAAGTAGAGACAGACACATAAATGCGAAGCTAAAAAATTTCATTTTATCGGTTTCAATTTGTGCTAATGCAATGTTGACGACGATTTAGAATTTTAAAGCCGTAATACCTCATTTTGGCAAACTGTTGAGGGTGCTACGAAATCTGAAAGCGTTGTTCTAAGGTTGGCTTCTTCTGTTCGCACAGATTGCGCCAGACCAGCCAAGAAATACAAGAGTGCCACTTGCTGCGCTATAAACCCTAATGTTGACATAGCTACTACAAGAGGAATTTCTCCTCGAATAACGTCAAGCAGCATAATCCAGGCTGTTATGGATGATCCCCAAAAATAGCCAGTTAGTATTAGTTGTATAGGACCACATACCTTTTTAAACAAATTAAATAATCTTCTCAGTGCGTACAAAAGTCTTAAAAGTTGCTTAAATTGGCCTGAATGCTTTTCCAATTTTATAGCAGAGTGTATATTGGCAAAGGATTTAGCCAGAATTTTTGTGAAAGTAGCAAACACACATAATTGAAAGAAAACTTGCCAAACGCTAAAGCCTATCAGTAGAACTATTAAGATTGAAACTTGTGTTTCATTTCGATTACAATTTGAGTTTTGGCGAAAGCAATTGTAAAGAACAGTAATGTACCAACCAAATGAAGCAATAATCCAAATAGGAATGTATTTAAGAAATTTGTGCAAGAAACGGTGTAAATCAGAAAAGTCCAAAAAACAGTTTATGATTATGGTCCGGTTTGAAAAATGTATCCAATCATTTAACAAAATTGCCAAGTTTGGTGCAATCCAAAAGGTTGTTAAGAAGCCCAGACCTCCAGCAAGCAAAATTTGAATTAGGTAGAAAATCAGCAAAGTTTCAGCAGTTTGGAAATTCTGGCTACGAAATTGTTAGGTTTAAATATTTTAAACTTATTTAAAGTAGATCAAGTTCTTTTCAAATCTTACCGACTTTTTTGTGCCAAGCCTAAAAGATTGCTTACATTAGCATGACCGTTTAAAATACTATAAATCACCCAAGTCGACAACAATACGTATAATACCTGTAAACAAAACGAATACAAAGAAAAGAATGATGCTCTTCTAAATAAAAACTTGTCTTGCTTTGACGGCTTAGAAAATGTTAGGGTAAAGATGCCCAAGAGTTTTGGAATCTTGAAAATTCCAACAAAAATATTTAACAGTGTGTCAGTCTGATTTTGAACATGTTGGGTATTATTATCGCGTTTGTTAACGGAGTAGCTACTTCTGGTTGGATGATGGTGCATATTGCTACAACTTGTTTTTCTCAACTGGCACCTTGAGCTTTCACTTTCCAAATGCAAGTTCATCATTTCTTTTCGATAAGGTCAACCCATCCACTTGTATAAATTATGCTTGAAAAATAGCTAAACCAATGAAATGTAAGATACTCTTCGTAGCTTTCACAAATGACATTATGATGATTTTGTTTCATTGCTTCAGCCGTAATTAGTCATTATCAAACCTAATTATGTTTTAATAGTGCCACATTTGTGTTTGTTTACTTAGCGTCCATTTATGAGAACATCCATCCATCCATTGTAATAACTTATAAATTGATTGGCCGCGCACGCCACACAAGTGAAAGCAAATAGGTGAAATAGGTGTACTCAGACAAATTTTAATGAACACGTTACTATGTTGTATGTTGCGTTTTTGCTTGTAATCTGATTTGATCTTTGATAATAACATTTACCTAAACATCAACTTGCCTACATACAGTAGATTTATTACGAACTATTGACATCTTTACATTTACTTAAATATTTCAATGAGTAATTTTATCATTTCAAAAGTTCACAATTTATTGCCGTATGTTGCATTCAACCTTTCATGTTTATATTAACTGCATCAGGTCACCTGCCGATAATTTTAAAAAATCGGCAATTGAAAATACGTATAGGTTAATATTTATGTTAAGCACACGTCAAGTACGGTAGATAATTTTGATCATTTCACTTATTCATTCTTTCGTGATAATAATGACAAATAGTATTACAACTTATCCAGCAGCGTAAGGAAATACCAGATTTGTATTGCAATTCATAACAATACGCCTTTTCGTATTTCAAAACCAATCGATATTTTTACATATAACCATCTTATTATCTCGCTTACAATTATTGCTGATTGCATATATTCAGATCATATTGAATGAATAATAACTTGCTATCTTTACAAAAAAGCCGGCGTAACAATCGTACAAAGGAAATAATAAAATCGATACATTTAACGAAATACAAAATAAGAATAAAATTGTAACAATTTATGATACATCTAATCTAGGCTAATCTATTTAAGATCAGTGCAGTGGCGCAGAAAACTCAATTTCCCGGTAACCGTCAGCAATGATCGTCAAAGGTAGTTACGATGAAACTGGAGAAACTTAATAGCCATCAAAACCTGAAAATTAATCATAATAATTGGATTAGTTGTTGTTATAAAATTGGCAAAATTTAAGAAATCATGAAACATAAATTGGATAATTTGCTTTTATCATGAAATAATATGGTACAGCTTTGAAAGAAAGTACCATTATTATTTTGTAAGTAAACGGATCTTTCGAAAAACTTGACACATTTTAATACTTCTTCTTTGCACTGTGAAACTTAAGGTGGTCCTCCAATCCAGCTTTTTGCGCAAATGCCATGTCACATTTTTTGCACTCATAAGGCCTTTCACATCTGTGCATTCTACAATAGTGGTATTCAAGAAGATCAGAAGTTTTAAAACTTTTCTCACACTCGTAACAAATAAAACCTCGGATATGCATAGTGGATGTTACGTTTACTAAAAATAGGCCGGAATGTGTACTGATTATGTGGTTGGATCAATTAGGCACAGTTGTGATTTGTGATTCTTTAGAAAAAATGGCAGTCTCTGGAGAATTACTGTAGTGAATTTGACTGTGTAACGACAAAAATATTCTAAAGAAACTGGAGTAAAAATCTACTGCGATAAAATATCACGTCAATTGAGCTTTGGCTAGATTATTGACGTTTTATAAACGAAAAATACATTATTGATATTACACCTGCACCTACACAGGCAATGGTATACCAGCTGGTCGGAACATAATGCAAAAATTGTTAATAGTTATGTACTCATCACTCAGTCGGTTTTTTAGCAGCATGAATGAGAGGAAACACTGATAAAGTGTATGTTTGGTTTTGTCTGTTGAGTATTATATGGTAATAAAACCACTGTTCAAATGTTCATTACGTATGTGCAAGTTGATTATGTCTTTTTTTTACTGTGAAACTTTAAATGGTCCTCTAAGCCAGCTTTTTGATAAAAAGCCATGTCGCATTTTTCACATTCAAATGGCTTGTAAGAATTGTGCGTTCTCAATAAGTGGTATTCAAGAAGGTCAGACGTTTTAAAACTTCTATCACACACGCAGCAAGCAAAAGACGTATTCACCGTTTTAGGCATTTCAGGATTGACAAGCTATTTCATTAATACTTATAAATTTCACAAAACAAAAATGGTTAGAAAGAAAATACGGAATGGTAAGATATTTCAAATATGCTGTCACATTTTCAGGAGAAACTTTTGCAAAGGATGGATACTATGGCGGGTTAAAAATTAAAACAGGTCAAATAAAACGTAATACATTTTTTTAGTATGACGAAGCAAATTTTTATGACGTGCACAGTTTACGTCACTGGAACTATTACTGGCTTTGTGTCGTTTTATAAACCGAAAAATAAAACATGTATGATACACCTGCTGCATTCACAGACAATTTTAGCTCAGCTGACCAAAGCACAATGCAGAAGTTAGTGCGCCTAAGCATTACTCATTCGGCCTTTTCATGAAAGCAGAGCACGCCAACAGAAAAATTGATAATCCAGGTTGTGTGATTCAGTATTGTGCTAGATATGTTCCAATTGTATGACTGAAGCAGCATGCAATACAAAAATGCATTTTATTTCAGTTTAAAATAGTATGCATAATGCATGCAAGTTTGCAAAATAATATAAAAATACTATTTATATTACTAATAGCGTTTTAATTATTGGAACATTACCACTTACAATTCCAGGTAAAACGGAAAACTGATTTGAAGATTGTTGCAAATTTGCTAAATGATATTTGTCATCGCACATTAGAAACATTTATAGCAGAATATTTATTGATGAAAACTTGAAAAAATATAACCAATAACCAATAACCAAAATCTAAAGTTGCACATAAAATTTGTTATCAATATTTCTTCTTTGCACTGTGAAACTTTTGATGATCCTCCAAACCAACTTTCTGCACAAAGGCCATGTCACAACTCGTACACTCGTGTGGTCTTTTACACCGGTGCATTCTAGAAAAATGATAGCGCAGAAGTTCCAAATTTTTAAAAGTTCTATGGCAAAAGTCACAATCTATAGGTTCGTTTAGCATTTTGGTTGATTGTAATATTTGTGATTTTAAAATAATGTTCCAATGCACAAAATGGTGTTTTTTGAAAATTTCAATGGGGTTCAATCTCAGCCTAACTGACTAATTACTTTCTGTATTGTAGGAGTTATTCAAAATAATAAAACCTTGCCTAATGTCTATCCAAACAGTTCCCCGTAACTTGTGACGTGCAAAAAGTACGTCAACAAAGCATTTTTGTTGACTTTTGATAAGCAAAAATAAGTGTGGAGTATAAGTGTAGGTTCAACAGATAAGACCCAACTCCAAAAGTCTAATCTGTAAATACTGAATGTACGGCATCACCGGCTTGCACACACTATTCTACAGTAGAACTTAGCTTCAGAACGCTAAAACGTAATTCGAAATTAACACTAAAACGATGTTTTCAATATTTCTTTTTCGCACTGTGAAATTTTTGATGATCTTCTAAACCAACTTTTTGAACAAATGCCATGTCACAAAAATTACACTCGTTCGGCCTTTTGCACTTGTGCATTCTGGAAATGTGGTAGAGAAGAAGGTCAACACTTTTAAAACTTCGCTTGCAACGACAACATTCTATAAGTTGACCTATCATTTTGAACATTTTTTAAGTTTGCTGTTTTAATGTATACCTGCAACTAAAAAATAAGCATAAAATCTTCAGACAGGCGCTTATTTATCTCTCCTTTTCAGTTTGGAAAAACCAATTGCGTAAAATGCATTGTGACGTACAAATGAGTTGTATCAACAGACCTTGTATTTACTTATCATAAGTAAATATAATATTTTGTGCAGTGGAGTCATTGGGAACAGCGCTGAATTTGAGATATGTTGAAAAGGACAAACTCCAAAAAAACAATGAACATTTATTCTTTGCACAGTAACACAATGATATTCTAAATGCTGATTCATTGCACTTTACCTGTTACATACTCAAGTATTCAGCGTTATAGTGCAGAAACTGGTTTCGTTCCATATAAATTGGAGGATTCTCGTTCGCATCTCTTCTGTTTAGTACGCTCTGTGTACAACTGTCATTGAAGTTATTACGTAGCATATATATTGTACAAATCAAGCCCAAGCGTCAGAAAGAACAAAGGTTCATTTGCAATTCTGCATACGTTTATGCAAGCTTGAAAGTTGTATGATTCTATGACTGTATGAATGTAATTTAAAAAAATACTTTCATTCACACAATCTATCGTAAAAAATTAATCTTAAATCAAATAATCAAATTATTGCTTCTCACAAAATAACAAAGATGATTTGAGATCTTTATATAAGACAATAATACATCAAGGCAACCGAATGTAATATTTTTATTAATTATCCGTCATGTTTGCTGTCAATTTTAAACAAACGCTAAACTCACTGCGAAAGTATGTTGCAAGTCCGAAAGTAATAAATTTAAAAATAAAAAAATCCTCTCCCATAATTTTACTTGCGCTTCCTTTCAAGTGGTGGTAGAACGGTGGTAGTAGTAGCATTTTTGTCACCATTTGAGGGAAGAATTCGTGCGCACCAAAGCTCGTCACTCCAATCTCCACAATCGTTGTCACCATCACAACGCCACCACCAACGAATACATAGTCCATTCGAACATTCAAACTAAATTATAACAGAAAAAAATTATTCTCTTGAGAATAAACGGACTTACAGAAACTTTTAAACTGTTTACCTCATCATACCAATCGCATGCCTCACATGCAATTGACATAAACGCCAACGCTACCAAAGCAGCAATGAAAGATTTCATTTCAGGAAGTGTCTTAGAAACTTGCTCTTGCTGTAATATTAGTTAGTTTGTCAGAACGTTAAATGATACCAATATGAGCTGGCTTGTTCAATTTATACTTCTAATTTGAACTCAATAGCTATTTAGATAAAGTATATATAGCGTCTGAAGCCTTAATATTGTGTTTAAAGAGATTAGTAGGATACTAGAATTTGTCGATTAATAACGGTACTTGTGGCAAACAACATTTGTATGTACCATCTGTGGTTCCAATGCGACAGGTCAGAGGTAACTAGGTGATTGATTGATAAAATCAAATATGCGCATTAAAAATGAAATGTTCGTGAACATATTTTGAAAACACTAATTGACAGCATAATCTAAGCAAGCAGATGAAATCAACAATATATACCAACATGGAATTTTGCTTTCTTTTTATTATATCACAGATCATTTGTGAATTGGCATAATTACCAGCTCCGCCATTTGTTGCACCGTTTCAAAAACATATTGTATATGCACATTTATTTATTTTGTGGGACAAGCCAAAGAGAATGGAATTTTGGCTGAATAACGTTAGCTTTCTCTTTCTATTTTAATTATCCATTTCCTATTTTATGCAAGGAAATACAAAGACTATAATTTCGTGCTCAGCTTTCAATTCCTTGTAAAGACATATTACAGCTCAAACCTCACAAAATATTTTAGAGTACTAAAAACTTTATACTAATAAACACAAAAAGAAAACAGTCAATGATGACATCATGACAGGCTGATAATACATAAAACTGAATTAATTTTGCGAACTGGATAAATGTTTGTTAGATTTCCAGTGAATAAAGAATAGCTATCTACTAGTTCAGCTCACCGTTTTGCTCCAAAACACTACAAAGTAAACGTAAAGTAGTAAACAAACTGAAGTATTAAAATACTTTACTGTGTAGGATGTAGTTTCAGCAAAACTGTGTTGTATGATAAATTGTTATATAGCTTCTGGTATTATATGCAAATTTGAAAATATACAACTTGGTACCATATAAAAATTGGTAATATAAGATCTTAAATATAAATTTTAGTCCCTATAAATTAGTGAAATATGGAAGCGGTCCTAAACCCAGTAGGAATACATTTTGTGTTACTCAACATATAAACCCAAAACTACAGAAAAACGCTTGTACGTCATTTGACTTGTAACAAGGGAGTAAAAATAATAATAGGTTCTATATTTAGCTCATTTAAAGGTTGTCTAGATTTTACCTGGATTTAAAAAATAGGTTTACTTAAAAGTATTCTAATGTGTATGACTTTTTTTAAAAAATTGTGTTTAATTTCAACAAGGAGCATCTAATACCGTTGAGGGTACCCATCATGGAAAAATAACGCGGTCAAACCACATTCAACTAATTTCTATTTATAAAAAACAACAGATTATGGACTGCGTATAAGCAATATAGAGCGTAGGACTACTATTCAGGTAAAAAATTTTGTATTTATAGAACTGACGCTAGCACCAATATTTTGAAAAAGCCAAAACATAAACGATACAGTTTTGGTCAGAAAAACATCTGCTTGTGCTAGTTGAAGGGTTTCTAACAAAAACGTCGTTAATATGAGTATCAAGCGTTTTGAAAAGTTAACCTTTCAGCTGCACTCTCTCGTTTTCTTCTATTTGTGTCCCTTGCCCGCAAAATGGAACAAAGAATACTCCAAATTAGAACCCAACATTGTACCAATGTATAAAATCTTGCCTTATATATTCTCAATTTGTGTGATTGGGATTCAAGGCGTGCTTTGTTTTGTTGTCACAATTACTTACACGTTCTTATTGCCTCGGAAGGACTTTGGAAGAGTAAATGGCGCCACATTGATAATACTTGGCTCTTTGTTCTTGGCAATAATATCTGTTATGTGTAAAGGATTTTCCCAAATATTGGCTGTTCTCTCAGCTTGCAATGACATAATACAACTCCACGAATCAGTGGAATCAGGTAGAAACTACAAAGTTTCGTTTTTATTGTACATCACTAATTGCTGATCTATTTTTTACAGAATGTAAAACTTCGGCAAAGCTAAGGCAACAAAACTCAAAGTATGACATTCTTCTGCCACTGTTTGTCATTCCATCCGCAATTTTTATCCCATTACTAATAGTTATTTTAATGTATCACAAAATACAGGATCTGGTTCATTTTGTGTTTCATTTGGTTTTAACAATTTCATTTTGGTCGCTGGTAGCAAACTGCTGGGTTTGTGTAAAGGGAACAATTGTACAGGTTACTTTACCGTTTTATTTAGTTTTTGTTGTAATTGCTGTATCTATTGCAATTGTCTACTTGTTAGTTCTACCCATATTGTGTACGTCACAGACATGGCTGTTGTTGCTGTAATAGTGCATCATTTACGTGCAAGATTCAAGTATGCCCGATGCAGGTGGATAGTTAACAAACAGTGGGTGATGAAACTCAGAGCGCTTAAACCTATTCAATTAATGTATGGACCCTTTTGGATAGTAGATGGGCGTTTTGCTGGAGAGTATTTGTGGCTTGTGGTGCTGCGTATATTTGACGCAATTTTATTGCTTGACTTCTAAGCTACTTGTATTTTTTGATAAGATGGTGCGTAATATTTTTTTTGATTTGATAAAAGACTAATACAGTTTGTTTGACTAAATTTAATTAGATTATTTTACTACTTAGTAGTAACTACTATGAAAACTTTTTGTTTATCTGACTCAAAGCTAAATTACAAGTAAAAATAAACATTTCCTTTTACAGTATCTTTGATCTTGTGTTCTATTATAAGAGCCTTCCTGACAGCTTAGCCAGTTCACATCTGTTAAACTTTGAAAATATCTTATATATCATGAGATGGATTTATTCACGATTTTCATTGATCGGATCTGGTTTGCAGGCAAATCACAAAATTTGTTGCCATTGTACAGTACAATTTGTACTTATGATCTGTACAGAAAATTTTGAGTAAGTTGCAAGTAATCTTATACAACAATTCTAAACAGAATTTGCACGAAATTAGTAAAGCACTTACAATGGCAACGGTTTCATAGGAAACTAGAAACACAGCACTTGCCCTTATCGATACATCATTTAAATGATTTTCCTTAAATTTGATTCAGTACTATTGGCAAGTCCCATGAGGGTGTACTCTAATGCCCGATTGCTCTTCACTGAACGTCATTTCTTGAATTTTCCCATTTGATGCGTAACATCTGTCGACAGATACAAAAATAATGTTAAGTAAAATAAAATACGGACTTGCAAAAAATACAATTTCCAAAGTATCCCACCAACCCAATGTAGTAGGTTCACTGACAACTATATTCTCCACTTTCACCGAGTAATACAAAATCCTTTATAAAATCAAGCATGTAACAAGATGAGCAATCAAAATTTTAAATCAAAATTGCCAAGTTTTCTAATCAACACTGTAGTTTCCGATCATATTTGACTTGTTTTAGTACTCCTATATGTACATGTAGCTAAAATTACAATCAGCAGGTCCATTATTGACATCTGTGGTTGCCGGCGATTAGATGACTTAAATAAAAAAAAAGTGCGTTGTGTGCTCAGCCGAAAAGTCAAATTAAAAAAAGATACATATTATGTGTTTTACGTAAAACTTAAAACGGTATTATGACGGCTACAGCATTTGAAGCCAAATACATTTTCACCAACTAAGTATCCAAACCAAATCAGTTTCTTTAGTTCAAATTGTATACTATATTCTTTTATTTAACTTTTTAATAGAAAATCAAAAACATCTTTCACAAAAAGTCATCCCAGTTTTGGGTAAACGCAGACTACTTCGATAATTTTTTAAATAAAATTTGCATTAAAAAATAGCATTTGAATAAAGACTCAAATAGGAAAACAAATTCATACAACTGCAGCTTACGATATTTCTCTTCTATTTCTTCTTGCGCCTATTTTCAGTGGGTGGCATAGTAGTAGTAGGATCTTTGTTATCATTTGGAGGAACATTTCGTAGACACCACCACTCGTCACTCCAATCATAGCAATCGTTATCACCGTCGCAAACCCAACTCCACGGAATACATCTTCCATTCGGACATTCCCACTAAAATTAAAAAAGAAAACAAATTAATTTTCACTAAAATAAACTGATTGAAAATATTTGTAGAAATTGTTTATTACCTCTGGGCAATATGCCTCACATGAAATTGACATGAACGCCAGCAAGGCAAAAACAGCAATGAAAGTTTTCATTTTCCAAAGATTTTTAGAAGGCTTGTTGTAAAGTTACTTGTCGTTTGTTGAAAGGTTGAATGATGCTAACTTGCTACTTTGCGTTCAATTTATAGGTCCAGGGTAACAATTACATGCTGAAATATTAGAATTAGAGCTTATACCGTTAAATGCAACTTCATGTTTTTGTGTTGTGTGTTAATAACGGGTCTTTGTTTAGCCACCAAGTTGGTGGCACCAACACCACCCAAGTTTCACAGGCTAGCAAAACACAATAATAAATATGACAAAAATCTGTCAGAAAAAAGTATACTATTGCATTTGAATTTGTGCATCAACGATTAAGGCAAAAAATAACTCTAAGTAATTTTAATATCAATAAGACAAATTTTATGCACCAGATTTTACGATTACAAAAACGTTAAAGTGAAAAGTGTGAATATTGTCCAAAAAACATATGTTAGGTTTGTGAGGTTGTTACTATTATGATTTTCATGCAAAATATTTGACCAATTTAGGAATGACATTTTGATCTCAATTATACTAGGTCAAGCTTTTGGGAGTTTTTTTACACAAAACAAACAAACTTTTAAAGAAAAACTTTAATGCATGTAAAACTTGCAGATCATGTAGAACGTATAAAGTGACTGTGTGAAATCAAACAGACACCATTCAAACATCTGACAAACCTCGGATCTAAAACATACTCCTTTGAAAATATGAAAACTTTCATTGTCGTGGTTCTCATATTGATTTGTGGGTCAATCAAGTATGGACAAGGATACCAGCTACCTTGTCCCAGTGGTTCTGTAAAATTTTATTAATTATTTGTAAATACTTTTATAAATCTGTCTGACAAGGTTTCTATAATTATTTTCTTGATTTTATTTTAGTTTCCATGTGGCAATAGAACATGTACTCCAATAGTATTGCTGTGCTGGTTTGCGGACTATGACTGCGATAATTTTAATGAAGAACTTTTTTGTTCTTAGTGGTCCAATCCAATGAAGAGAACAAAAGCCGTACATAGTAAAAACACGCAAATTGAGCTAAATACAAGAAATAATACCCAAGTGTACATGTGTATTTGGAAAAAATCAATTAATAAAGTTACTGATCTGTTATAAGGTTATTATTAACATGCAAAGCATTTTGTGTATGACCTATAAGTTTTATTAATTTTGCCTAAATAACTAGTCTCAAGATAACGTATCATAGGCACTGAATTGCTGAAAAGCATTTTATGAAGAATGTTATTGGTGAAAAGGTTTCTATAATGCATGAAATCTGCAGTTTTTGAAAATTGTATTTATGAATCCAATAAACTGTTTATATACTGCAATTTAGCAATATAGATTTTATAAGCACACTAAATTATAACTGACGAATGAGTTAGTAAAATTTGTTATGACACAACACAAAGTCGTAATTTTAAGAAGACAATTTTTGTAACCGATACACGAAATCAGTTGGGGTTTGGAATTTTTGGCCTATATTAATCGCTTGATTGTTCATTTGCCTTTGTCCTACCGTCCAATTCTTCTAAATAAACTTTTAAGTCGTTTGTTTAAAAAATTAATCAACAGGAAGAATGACTTGCAGAATGTTCAACAAAAAAATCGGTGGTGCCAAGTCTGAAATCTTGTAAAACAAACGAAACACAAACACACAAGGATTTGTTATGAAAACTAATTTAGGATATAAAATTACTGTGATAAATTTAAAGTGTTTTGTTACAGTTTTATTAGCTGTTTTCTTAAATAAGCTATACAAATGTTTATAAAAATATTTTGTACATGATCCCCAAAACGCTATACGTTATATTGTGAAGAACATTTTTGTTATTCCATCCACACATTTTTCAATTTAAGAGATTAACATCAGACAAGTTTCAGGTAAATATTACGTTGATAGAAGGAAACACATTCGCAACATTATAAATTTTAATAATTTCTAGAACTAATCACGTTAATTGCGTAAAACCTAACAATTATATGTGGCTGGCAACACAA
Source organism: Entomobrya proxima (assembly GCA_029691765.1). Lineage (NCBI taxonomy): Eukaryota > Metazoa > Arthropoda > Collembola > Entomobryomorpha > Entomobryidae > Entomobrya > Entomobrya proxima. The sequence continues at coordinate 30,275,900 of CM056170.1, read as the reverse complement.
TCTCCTACAGAATGCAAAGCATATTTGCATGTGCTGATATTCTCTGTTTTTTTTGTTACACTTGTCTTCAGTGGCTGGTACCGTAGTTGTATGCGAGAATATTAGTCCCATTCATAGTCTTCTTCGTAATCTAATCCTGGATTTTAAGAAGCTTTCGTCGTAGTTGTAGGATTGTTGTTACCATTAGACCCACACCATAATCAAAGCAGTCGTTGTCACTGTCGCAAACCCATTTCCAAGGTATGCATCTCCCATTCGGACATGTCCACTAACATCAAAGAGAAAACAAAGTAATTGCAAGTAAAATTAACCGATGCAGACAATGTGCGGAAATTTTAAAGTGGTGTTGTACTTCCGGACATGCTTTACATGTAATTGGAATGAAAACCAACCAAATTATGCAGAAGTTTCTTACAAAGCTGCTCGAATGTTACTTGTCATTTATCAACAGGTTTTATGATGCCACTAAAGATTTGCGCATTAAAGGACTATGCAACCTAAGGGCAAAAATTTTGACCTCCCAGTTTATTGCCAATGCTGATAGAGCTTTTAAAGCTCTACAATTTTGCAATTTAAAGTATGCCATTATTTCCTAACGTTGTTGAGATATGAACGAATTTGTAATTTTAGCTTCCATAAGGCTCCATAGTAAACATCTATTTTTGAAAGTCGTGGCTACCCATCGCGCCCACTTTTGATTTTTAATGTTGATAGCAGCTTAGAAAGAGCGTTAAATGAGAATGTTTTTTAGAAGTTACTGAAGTGGTCTTCTTGCAAACGTCGAAGTTGTGGTAGGTCAAACATGGAGGTGTTTTTTCGGAACAACTTTCCTCTAAATCGTTATAGTTTCCACTACACACCTCCAATTTTCAAAGTTAATAGCTTGTTTAGAAGAGTAATTTCTAAGAATTCTATCGCAGAAAAAATCAGGACAAAACGTCATTATTTACAAAAGTTATTAAGCTCTAGCTTTGGAGGGACTGTTCGAGAACCCTCAAAAACAGCCCTATTTCAAGCCTACGTTTGACCCCCGGGCCCACCTTTTATTTTCGATTTTAATAGCAATTCGGAAAGTGCTTGACTAGGAGATAAAGCTGAGAAAAAACTGGAGTGGTATCTTTCCAAAATTACACACCTGGTCGTGTCAATATCAAAATTCCTATAATTATAGCCGATGGGTGATATTTTAGCACATTATGTCTAAAAATTCATAATTTAGAAAAGATACCACTCCAGGTTTTTCCCAGTTTTATCTCCTAGTCAAGCGCTTTCCGAATTGCTATTAAAATCGAAAATAAAAGGTGGGCCCGGCGGTCAAACGTAGGCTTGAAATAGGGCTGTTTTTGAGGGTTCTCGAACAGTCCCTCCAAAGCTAGAGCTTAATAACTTTTGTAAATAATGACGTTTTGTCCTGATTTTTTCTGCGATAGAATTCTTAGAAATTACTCTTCTAAACAAGCTATTAACTTTGAAAATTGGAGGTGTGTAGTGGAAACTATAACGATTTAGAGGAAAGTTGTTCCGAAAAAACACCTCCATGTTTGACCTACCACAACTTCGACGTTTGCAAGAAGACCACTTCAGTAACTTCTAAAAAACATTCTCATTTAACGCTCTTTCTAAGCTGCTATCAACATTAAAAATCAAAAGTGGGCGCGATGGGTAGCCACGACTTTCAAAAATAGATGTTTACTATGGAGCCTTATGGAAGCTAAAATTACAAATTCGTTCATATCTCAACAACGTTAGGAAATAATGGCATACTTTAAATTGCAAAATTGTAGAGCTTTAAAAGCTCTATCAGCATTGGCAATAAACTGGGAGGTCAAAATTTTTGCCCTTAGGTTGCATAGTCCTTTATAAGCTTTGTGGAACAACTTTACGCTTGGATGGTGGAGGTAAACTTTATTGATTGTTAAAACATTACTGGAGCTAAACTTGACCGCACATATGTTTGTTTTGTTACCTGAATACAATGCAAAAAGTTGCACAGTGTGAATTTTTGAATAGCAGAAAGCAAATTATAAATTTTACAAAAAACGTTTGCAGCATCAATGCAGCCATTCTATTGAAATTATTTGTAAATTGTTAACTTAAAAAATAACAAGGCAAATGGGCCAGTTTTCGTCAGTTAAAAGTTGAAATGTATTTTATGCAAACAGTTGGAATAAAATAATTCACCAATCGGTCACCAAATCACGAATGGCTTCTGTGCATACACTTGTGCTAGATCAACTGTTATTTGTTATTCGACATATTATTTATGCGCATTCATTAACTTTGTGTCCGATCATATTTACTAACAAATAAGATTTCTGCTAGCCGCTATGATATTTGAGGTAATAACTGGTAGCAATGAAATAACTTAAGTAAATCAGATTAAAGTACATCATATCAGAACCGGGACAAATTGCAAGTTCCAATAAGCAACTTGTAGTACTTTTGACGATTCAACTGCTCTACATTGCTTGTTCGTCATAACGGTTTTGAGGTTACCGGGCATGTATAAATTGAATGTGAAACCTCACACAAGCATCAGTCAACCTTTTGGAAAATCAAGCAACATTCTAACAAGCTCTCTAAGAAACTTAAGAAAAATGAAAACTTTCATTGCCGTACTTGCCATGCTGGCGTTCATGTCAATTGCATGTGAGGCATATTGCCCGGAGGTACTAAACAATCTCGAAATTTCTATATTTGTTTTGAATTAGTTCATTTTACTTACAATTATTTTGCTTTTGATTTGATTTTAGTGGGAATGTCCAAATGGAAGATGTATTCCCTTTGGTTGGGTTTGTGACGGTGATAACGATTGCTATGATTGGAGTGACGAATGGTGGTGCCTAAGAAATGTCCCGTCAAATGATAACAAAGATCCTACAACTACGATGCCACCTACCGAAAATAGGCGCAAAAAGAAATAGGAGAGAAATCCTGAAAGCTACTATTGTATTTTAACTCTTTAATTACATCTATATTCAAATATTTGCAGAACTATTCTATTACTTGTACTTTATGTCATATAAATAATAACTTTTTGCTTGAGTGTCTAAAGCTTGCATGAATCTTGTGAAAAATGTAATAAAATTTTATACTTCTGTTTTAACAATTTTGACTTGTATTGTACGTTTTTCATGAAGTCATGAAGTCCCCAGCATAATGTTTTAGCCTTCGTTAAATACCAATCGGTTCATTATAAAAGTGTCTGAATTTTGGATATCGTGAATATTCTGGATTAACTACGTAGTAAATATTTTATGGCTATACAAAACTTATCAACAGGACAATACATATTCAAGGTGTTCCCTGCATTGCCTGTAAAGGATGTAATTCCAAACTGCACTACACAGGCGACGGTTTATTAGCGGTTTAGGAGAGGTCAATGGATGGATGGACGTTGCCACGTTGCCAGATGGTTCTGAAGCAAAGTGCAATATGGCAAAGCTTAATAGCCCAAAGACAATATCCATATTAAAACATAAGTAGAATGACCTTTAAAATTTTGTTTGTATTTTTTACTCAAGTTGCGTAGGAACCAAAAATAGTTAGCAAAAGTTGGCGAATAATAAATATGTTGAATAGTAGGTATCGCCGTGGGTTCATTTACCTTGAACTTGTTCGTTTATAAACATGAACTCCATTCATCTCACTCGTAAGCAATAATGAAATGTCACATACAATTGAGATGCTTGCACAAAGTTCCACGTCTGTTACATGAAACAAATATATTATCTCTCAGCTTCTCTCAAATAAACTTTAATCGATTTAAATTAGTTCACTTGCCTTACATCATTGTGACATCTCAATAATGGTTCAGTACATGCATACTCTTTTACTGATGTAAACTAAGCTCCTTGCTATCACGCTACTCACTAAAAATCTACGAGATTTACACAAAAAGTCCAAATTGTATTGAAAGTTTTTCCTGTTTTAAAAATCTGCAAAATAAAATGCCGTTTTTAACTTTTTATATAAGTTTGTTAGTGGTTACTTCTCAAGTATATTTCTTTGTGCAAGGATCAGCCAACTATGGAGAATATTGTAACGAAACTGTGGTTTGCGACCCGGAACAACCATTTACTTGTCGGTATGATTCAAGGTATGGTCGTAAAACCTGTGGATGCACCAATGATAAATATTTCATCCCAGAAACCCAATCATGTGAACTCAAAAAAGAATTTGGAGAAGAATGTGGCGAAGAAATACCCTGTCAACATGGTTTGTATTGCTCCACCAACCCAGATAAAGCCACATGTCACTGCCAAACTAACTCAGTAGGTCGAGAGAAGACATACGATCCATTCAAATCCGGCTGCGGTACTCCCCCCGGAACCGCGTGTGGGGGTTCTGAAGAGTGTGTCACAAACGCCGCATGTACCACCAGCATAATATTCTTTAATACTTATAAAGGAATATGCACTTGTGTGAACAACACCAGAAACCATAACAGTTTGTGCTACAAAATACCTGGAGAAGCTTGTCTAACCGATGAATTTTCAAAAGAAAAAACACCCCAAACCTGCTTGCCCGGATTAATTTGTCAAAACGGGAAATGTTCTTGTGCAGATCCAGATCACCAAGTGTACAACGACCAACTGCTAAAATGCCAAACTTTAATTCAAGGACCTTGTAACTCAACCGAAGATTGTTTTGATTCCGGAGCAGAATGTAAACCAGAAGGTGATGATCCATTTTCAGTGTGTCGCTGCAAAACAAATTTTGTTGAGGTGGAGAGACAATGTGATATACCATACGGTGGAAAATGCAACAGACAAAAGTTTGACCGCTTTTGTGATCGACATCTACAGTTACATTGTAGCGATAATGAAATTTGTGAGTGTCCTCATTTACAACTTTATCATTCTACAAGATCATGTAGGGGTTTAGCAGGAGCCAAATGTGACAAAGATATTGCAAATTTTTGCGTGGAAGGAGCAGACTGTAAAACATTTGCAGGGACCAAAGGAAAATTGGGAATATGTACGTGTGCTACCAGAAGGGGATTAAAAGTTCAGAGCGACCGAACCTGCTCATAAATGAAAGCTGTGCGTGCCAAATATGTTATGCTAATATTTTAAAACAATATGCATTATTTCATTTACTTATTAATATGAATTCAAGTGGAATCAATAAACTAGATTGGTTATATTTTTTTTGTTATCATGGCAACTTAAATCCAAACCAGATTTAATTAATTGTGAATCAAAACATCCACCATTGTTTTAAGAAAATAAAGTTTTACTAGTTAACAGTAGTTAACATTTGCCAGATTGTGCAAAATTTTGAATTCATACTGTTTTCTTTTCGACGAAAACTGACCGTGAACTTATAAATGTTGTCTAGGATTATACAAAACTTGCAATTGCCAACTTGATATGCATACAAGGCGAACAGCTTGTATTACATTTCATGTGACACAATCATTTAGGAATTGTCAAGCAGATAAAAATTACTAACAGGCGGTCATCAGTCATCAACCTAGATTTCATTTACTCGTATACGCTTTTATTTTATTTTACTCATCTTACCATGTTGATGACCTAAACGAATAACTCTTATAAAATGTTCGTTGATTAAAAATTTTATTAGGCTAAATTAATAACACAAGCAGATATAACCTTTCTAAACAACAACGAATTCACGACTTTTGAAAACATATTAGGTTTTTAGTTTATCTGATTGCAAATATTTGCAAAGTATTGCTTTTGTAGCACAAAACAAATGCAG
>CM056170.1:29639079-29670073 GCA_029691765.1 Entomobrya proxima | reverse complement strand
TGCTTTTAAAACAATAATATTATTCTGAGCGATTGTTGTAATTAAATTATATGGTTCAAGTGTGTTATGACGTCTTGTTGTTTTATATTCTTTTGTTGATTATGTATAAGTGTAATACGGCCTTATAACAGTGAAGTAATTTCTCGGTTAGCGAGGTTTCATTGTATGCATTATGTAAATCAGATTATGTGACCAAAGATCAATAAATTCAAATTCAAACTAAAGCAAGACGGCGCTTAACTATATAATATGTGGCCAGGTAGATGCGTTTAAATAAAATCAATGATTTAGAAATACACTTTCATAATATTTGGACTACGCACTAAAACTTGTCACAACCGCTTAAAAAGCGTACTAAACAAAAACTCAAATTTTTCAAGAATGAGTTTTTGGTTATATTAACCCTTTTGCACGGCAATTAAATACTACTATTTTGTAGTTACAGTGGCGTCAAAATTATCTGGCTGTGAAAGCCCACATGGCAATTAAAATGGGGAAGCCAAGCAGTCGAAGTGGCAATTCTTTAGAACAAGTATCAACTGGAATGGGAATTTCAAAAATATGTTTCAGCCCTTGACGTGGTAAATGTTTGTAATACAACGAAAACGGACGTAATGCTACGTTTTTCCACGGACACGGAACTGCAAGGAACAGCTTATTAGTACGTTTTACCACTGCGCGGGAAGAGCTCAGACAACACAGTCTTACGTTTTACCATTTTCAAAAAGTATTACAATCTACGTAATAGTACGCTTTACCACAGCAACTCTATGAAAACAGAAACGTAATATTATGTTTTCCCGTGTTTGAGGATGCGTCTGCATAACGTATTAGTGCGTTTTTCGAAATCAAAGTGTTAAACGTATAAAAGTTTTTAAGCAAAAATGCTTTATCTTATTTATGTAGCTGTCAGTATCATGAATGCTTCATAATACAGACATAAACTTGAATTTTAATTAAAATCGAATATCAAAATAGCATCAATAGTTCTTGAATCAACAGAACAAAATATTCTATCATAGAACTCTCTTCAATTGTAAAACAACATGTCATATTTAAACTTTGCGGGAATTTTGTGGCAATCTTTATATATTTTGGAATCAATAAAACTAAAATTAACACAATTGACAATTACAAACATAAGTATTAATGTGACTCATCGAAACATGGAAGAAGCAAACCCTGCTTTCCTAACATTAAACCAAGCAAAAAACACAACCACCCAAAAAGGAATGTTAAGCGCAGCATATATTACTCCAGTCAGATAAGGTTCAAATAAATGAGGTATAAGTGTAACCAGAATTCAAATATTTAGAAACCTGTAAACTTTGAACCTAGTAAAATCCATGCTTTAGGGCAAAAGAGGCTGCCTTATTTTTAAATCTCTGGCTTTGGCCAACTAACCTTTAGCTTTTTCAAGAAAAAGGTACAAGAAAACAATAAAAACATATGAATTGCAAAATTTTGAAGGAAGTAAAAACGTAAAATTATATTATTTAAATTGCTGTGGTATCCACGTAGTGACATAATATCCAGACTTACCTAATATCTAGACTAATATCCTAATATCTTTTTACACAAGAATACTAAGTAAAGTTTTGCGCAAAACATTACTTTATTAGCCATCAAATATCACTTCATAAATTTCAAATCTTTGTATAGTCCCAGTTCCACGTTGCTTTTGAAATTTATTTAAACTTTTAATCACACCGGGGCATATAATCTAACTTTAATTCTGGGTTTAAGTCGAGTTTAAACCCGGTTCAGGATTATTCTAATCATATAACTTTGGTTTAAACTCAAGTTAATCCAGAAAGATTATTCGAGCAAGATTAGCTGAAGTTACGCAATTCGTCACTTAAAACTGAAGTTAATCCAAAACTTACGACCGGTCTGGAGTGGTCGTAAGCCAGTTTACGCTTGCCTTTGAAAATTGGATTAAATTTAATCTTGCTTAATCCTAATCGCAGGATTATGCCCAAATTTAAGGAATTCGGATTAAATTTCGGATTAGACAGGATTAGTTTAAACCCGGATTAAGGGAAAAGATACATTATACGCTCCACCGGGCTTAATAATAATACGGTCACAAGATTCTGAAATATATCATCACTAATTTCCAATTCCAGCACATTTGTTGCCTGCCCATAGAATCCAAACGTGATTCCTACACTTCCTGATGCTCTTATAATTTGTTTGTCCCTCTTAACCGTCAAATGATATTTCCAAAATTGTTTGGATTTAACTCCACATTCATTCAGCAGCCCACTCATTTTACAAATCAAAAGAATTACTCAAACCGTTCCTAGCGTGTATAGAGACATTGCCAAGTAAACTTGTGGAGGCAGTTGATTGTACAATTTTAGTGCCCCGTATCCCGTACAAGTGCATGCAAGAATGCTTGAAACAAATTGATGCTGTCAAGTAGGTGCAGAACACATCTTTAAACAAAATACACATAACTTGCGTTTGGGTATATACTTTGCTACGTTTGTAAAATTCATTCCTAACTCCACTTTGATGGATCAGATTTCCACGTACGGCTACAGTGTCATTGGCTAAACCTAACAGTCCTTCAATGTATGAAATGGCTAAAATAAAAAGCGATATGTTGGCATAAGGTCTGTACCAAAATTATAGAATCACATATGTATTTTCAAACATTAGTGCACCAAGCCAGTATAAAGCATTTGAGAGATGAACCACATATTGGAGTTTGTTCATGAACTAAGCCTTAACGCATTCCCAAGGTGTCACAAAATTCCGGTAATTGCTTTCGAAGAAAACGCAAAAGTTTGAAAACATCATGAAAACTGGACTGTTCGGAAATTATAGAATCAAGCATTAAAACTGCAGTTTTTATTACAAAAGTGACATTACGAACCTGGTTTTGACATTTTTGATGAAAGCAACTTTCAGCAGAACTAATCCAAGAAAAGTTTCGAAAAAATATGAATTTAACAAAATATCGGTATGTTACGTAATTTTTATGCCGGTCCAAGCAGTGGTCGGCACATGAAGTGGCACACTCTCAACCAAAACTTGAATACTGTGGTAGTATTTTGCATTAGTTCTTACTCGTTTTTAATCTAAAAGCTATTTAAAGTCGGTAAATGCTGCAAATTAACCCCAAAATGTCATCATTTTAACAAAACATGCAAAGGTACCTTAGGGTACCTAACGTCCTTTTATAAAATGTGGGCATATTTTTCATAGTAAATTCATACGAATTGCTCGCAATTGCAATTTCATCGTATATAAAAGTATAGTTTGTCCACTGCCACAAGCTGTTGGCATATTGAAGTTGGTTTACCATACCAGGCTGCATATGCAACTTGAATAGTCACTTAGTAGGATTTTAGAAGATTGATGCCTAACTTTTGATTGTCTTCCCATACCATTATCACCAAATATGGTTATTGCTACTTGTTTCATGCTAAGTAATGAAGCGGTTCGTATAGTATGGGGCAATTTTACTTCGATGAAGCCAGAAAAACCTCGTATTTCAAGCATTCAACTATTTATGTTGAACAAAACAAAACTACCCTATATACTGCCTAACCTGCACTTGGTCTATAAGCCCCTATTTTTTCGTCAAATGATGCTAAAATTAATTGTTGTTGTTATGTAGCAGTTTTCTGGGAACTATTGTAACAACAGACCATGTAGAAGTACAAAATGTGTGTAATAACTATGAGAAATATGCCCACATTTCATAAAAGGACGTTAGGTACCCTAAGGTACCTTTGCATGTTTTGTTAAAATGATGACATTTTGGGGTTAATTTGCAGCATTTACCGACTTTAAATAGCTTTTAGATTAAAAACGAGTAAGAACTAATGCAAAATACTACCACAGTATTCAAGTTCTGGTTGAGAGTGTGCCACTTCATGTGCCGACCACTGCTTGGACCTGCATAAAAATTACGTAACATACCAATATTTTGCCAAATTCATGTTGTTTCTTGGATTAGTTCTGCTGAAAGTTGCTTTCATCAAAAATGTCAAAACCGGGTTCGTAATGTCACTTTTGTAATAAAAACTGCAGTTTTAATGCTTGATTCTATAATTTCCGAACAGTCCAGTTTTCATGATGTTTTCAAACTTTTGCGTTTTCTTCGAAAGCAATTACCGGAATTTCGTGACACCTTGGGAATACGATAAGGCTTAGTTCATGAACAAACTCCAATATGTGGTTCATCTCTGAAATGCTTTATACTGGCTTGGTGGACAAATGTTTGAAAATACATATGTGATTCTATAATTTTGACACAAACCTTAAATGTAGTATGAAATCGGAACGCAGTACAAAACACTTGCAACAAATTTTACGTAAATCTTGGTTCCAAATATTTGTTGAACTGGATCAAACTCAAAGGTGTACATATACACAAATTTTGACGAAATGCTCAAAAAATGGTAAAAACACCAAAACTTCTCAGGAATATGAAACCACTTAATAAGCGGGACTTAATTATATGGTCAAATCCTCCTACTTGAATAACAAAAAAAACCAGATGTTTTATTTTAAAAAGTCAACTGGAATGTAAGCTATTGCTTTAGCTACTTTGATACCATGTCATGTTGAAATGCTTATCATACTGTGTATTACAGGCACGCCTAATATAAGTGAAAAGAACGAAAAAAGAAAAAACAACAAGCAAAAGTGATTGAAAAACATTTTGTTTATTATTGGCTTTTTGCAAAATAATGGATTCATAAATTCTTGATTTTAATTTTTATAGTAGACAAGTGGGATGTTCTTTAGTTTGTTCGTTTCATCAGACTATTGAGCCATAAAAGCGAATGCAAATTGTTATTTTACTCACATAAATTGTCAAGTTAGGAACGGATATATTTTATTTAAAGCTGTTTAACAAATTTGACCAAATGACAAATGGCTTTGTTTGATTAGTTTATTCTAGTTAAATTCCCAACGGATATTAAAACGGAAAAAGCGTTGTGAAAACCTGTAACATAACGCTTAGAAGAATAAATTTTCCTGAGAAACTGCGCAACCGATATGAATACTAAACACTTAAGACAGTATACACCTCCAGGGTTTTTGCTGCAGTGTGGTAGATATTTAGATTTGTGGATATTCTGTTTGAATTTGTAGATAAATTATAAGATACTGTGTAGCATTATATATTACCATCAAATGAAGCACACATTATTGGTAGCACAGGGTTTTCAAAGTTCATATACGCATATTGCTACTAACGCAACGAACTTTTCGTTTCCTAATACTGTAGGAACGGAGACGTCGCAAAATTTTTAAAATAACATATTTTGCATAGAATAGTGAATATGTAAAATTTTTCCAGTATCTATACAGCAATTTCCAAAGTCTTCCTTTTTTCAATTACAATACAACCAACTGCAAGCCGTAAGCCACACGCAAGTACCACAAATATAACTACAATATTTCCTTTCATGTTTGCAGCTTTTAGGGGCATTGGAATTGGGGCAAACTTTGGCCTTTCAAACATTTGTCCCCACCATTCCAAAATTCCAGATTGTTTTATTGCTTTTACACGTCGTAACACAGCAGAAGGAAATAGACCGGTTGGGCAAAACATAAAGCTCATATTTGTATACGTTTCTGAGCTAATATCTGCCGGAATCCCTTCAAGCTGCAAATCGTTAACAATGTTGGTAGAAAGATAGCAATATTGCAATATTGTCTTTGGAATTCCTCAGCTCCTGTGTTAAAACTGCTAGTTCGTTATCTCTGAAGCATTGATAATTTAAGCTTGGACCTTTCACATAATATCTTGGGTGCGCGCATTTTATGATAGGCTTGAATTTAACGCAAGGATCCGTTCCAAATTCACTTTGAAGAAATATATTGGGAGTTTCCTTATATATAGAACTCGACCCAACAATTCTTTGCATGTTTTCTTTAAACACGTCTTCCATCTTGTTTTTAGGTTTGAGAAGTTCTGCTTCAAATTGATAACGGTACATCATCGATTTTATTGAATATGCGTTTGCTTTGTGATTTAAATAAATGATTACATGTGCGGATTGATTCAGTTTTTTGTTTTCATTTTTAGTATCAGAGATGTCTGCACATTGTGTGAACATTGTAAACTTGTTATCCAATAGTTGCTGCAAGGTGTCGAAAGCTATTCTAGCTCGAGGTAGCATCAAATTGTACACGTTCACGTTTTTATACGCATTGCTTAATATCAGTCCCATAAGAAGAAACACTCCGATCACAAAGCGGGTCCTTAAGAAACTTAGAAGTTGTTTAGGAAATGGGTCCCTTTGTTCAACCAATACTTTATAAAATCCTATGACATCTGCTTCACGTGAACGCAGTGATTTTGCTCCAATTAGGACGGTTGGGAGGATAGAAAGCACAATCACGCAAATTAGAATACTGAGCCAAACATAACTTTCATAAGCAGCTATCAGTTCTCCAAACCTAAACTGGTCGATTTTTGGTTTTCCATGACTGACAAACTGAAGATTTGCAAAAGAAAAGTATATCGTGATTGAAAATTCACAGTATTTCTTTTGGGTAAAATGTTGACTAGTGCCGCGCCAAAACGCAATACTAATCCCGTTTTGTACTTTGTTCGTTTTACAAACTTTCCAACGTTTTCCGTTCCATATTTCGTAGGTAGAATTACCGGATATGTCGAGTAACATTTGCATGTACAATTGCCACACCTTTTTTTCGTTGGTTTCATAGTTCCTGTTACTAGCACGAAAAAGTTGATGAACCAAGTAATCTCGATTACACGTATATGTTTGATGTGCATAAACATTCAAGATTTGTTGCCTATTTTGGGGTTGCCAAATTTCTAAAATCATATCTTTAAGGCACTGAAGCCCTGACGCTAACGGGAATGATGGCAAGTGTGAAAAGCCTGGAAATGTGGATGCAAGTGCATTCGACACTGCGCTTCAGGCTTATCTGGATGACGACGAGAATGCAGTTAGGGATGAAATGAAGTCGATGCGGAACTAATTGTGGATACTCTATTTTGGAGTGGAATCCAGAGGCGCCATGCGATCCCCACAAGGAAAGCCTTCCCCCGCAAACCAGAGCAAATCATCCGAAGCCCCTGGATGGCAATTATTGTCCACCGGGCTCAATCTGCTATGAGGACTACAGTGACCCCAAGGACATTGTACAGCGCTGCGATGGATATGGAGCTTGTTGGTGCGAACTCTTGCCCGATTGGACACAGCGCTTTGTATGTCATGACTTGTTGAATTGTTTTAGACAATTGATTCGAGATCAGTTTATTTGCCTTTTTATATACGCGACTTAACATAGTACAGTAATATTAATTATGTGTGTGTGCTGGCCTGTTCAGTGACCAGCAATAATAATAGTGTCATTTTACCTGGAATGTGCTTACGCGACATTCCACTTCTTTCAACTTACATTCAATACCTACATCATTTCATACAAATACTTACATAGCATATAACATTCAATTCATACATTCTACAAAATACACAAACATTACGTTTGCCGTATAATAATATACTTATATTTTAACACCCTCCTCAAACGTTATGTTCGGGTTTTCATCTCACTGGTGTTGCTCCTTTTCCATTTCTTCCTGCTTTGCTCCTGCTTCTGTTCCAATTTGGCTGCTTCAATTGTTCATTTCCAATTTTCTTGCTTTTACAGCAATAAACGCTACTTGTGCGATTTTTCGTACGTTTTCATTCATTCATTTCCAATCGTTAAGACATATTTACATTCTACATTATGTGTGCAGTCCAGTCTGCATACTTCCACAACAACATTTCTTCTTCAAATTTTCTGTGCTCAAAGCATCTAAATTCCAATACTACCATTATGCATGGAGTACAAAATACATTGCGTAACCTGTTAAGTTTACTCAGTTCAAATTCTACTAGTCGTTAAGACATTGTTCTTTCTTTTCAGCACATATTGCAATTTAATCTGCAATATTCTTCTTCTTCATCTTCAAAAATTCCAATCCATTCTTCATTCTTTCTTTGCTTAACTGACCCTCCTTAAACTGCGAGGTCAAATACTGCATTCTTTCATTCCATTCAAAGTAGTCTGTGCGACTAAAATCGTCTATTTTTTTCTGCATTCTTCTATTCGTATTCAATTCCTTCAGCCTTTACAGCTTTTGTAACTTCTTTAGCAAGATTCAGCATACGCTTTCTGATTACTACTGTCTTACTGTACAATTCCAGTGGACAGATTTTCAATTCTTCATTTGCGCATTCTTCTTTGCACAAAAACTTAACTTCATTTTCTTTTACACCTTGTGCAGGCGTAATATTCAGATTCCTTCTTTCATGCAACATGAAATTCATCATCAAAAATGTTAGGACAGCTTTTCTCAGTGGTACTGTTTGCACATATTTCCGCTTCCATTTCACATTTTCCTCAGATTTAGTTCGGTAACTCTTGTTATTTCGATTAGCTCCTTTTTCAGGAGATTCAGGCTGGGCTTCTGGTTTGCCATTCATACTTTCCTGGCAAAAATGGAACTTTGCTTCCATATAATTCATACCAGCTACAAATTCTTTCTTTTCCGTCTTCATTACGGCGACGTGCTCTTTTCTGAGACATGGCTTCTTCATCATCAGGGCTAAACAATACGTGGTAATTTCTTATTCTGTCAACTCAAAGTCATTTTCTGACTGAGCATTTACGACTTCAGATTTCTAATGGCAACTTCAGAATTCCTGCCAATACAAAATGCTTTTCAAACATATTCTACTTCCGGCCACTCGGACTTCAAATTTTCAATGGTTTTTCACATTGCAATTCAATTATGCAATATTTTCATTCTGCGATACTTTTTCTCATTTGGACTATTTATTACTACCAAGATTTTCGTACTTCGTATTACCCGTTGGGGACAATATTTCAAATTTCCTAATGCCCTTTTTTCTGACATTAATTCAAATACGTTCATAGTGAGTGCGTCACCATTTTCACTGTTTCCTATTTAATATCCACCGTGTGGACTTTCAGACATTTCTTAGAAACTTTTTCAGTTCCTGTACTGCTAAAATTCTATTTCTGAAACTCTCAGTTTCAAAATTCTTACTGCCATTTCTTTTACAGAAAGGTTTCTTTGAAATTTTCCTACGGGAACATTCCTTCCGCAGAAACTACTTTTCTTTTTAGCAAAGCTGTTAGAGCTTCTCGTGCTGATAACGTGTTGAATTGTTTTAGACAATTGATTCGAGATCAGTTTATTTGCCTTTTTATATACGCGACTTAACATAGTACAGTAATATTAATTATGTGTGTGTGCTGGCCTGTTCAGTGACCAGCAATAATAATAGTGTCATTTTACCTGGAATGTGCTTACGCGACATTCCACTTCTTTCAACTTACATTCAATACCTACATCATTTCATACAAATACTTACATAGCATATAACATTCAATTCATACATTCTACAAAATACACAAACATTACGTTTGACGTATAATAATATACTTATATTTTAACATGACTTAACTAGAGAATTGCATAGTTGTGAACATGACTTTTTGCAGAAAAAGGTAAAGATGGCGATTGAGAATTTGGACAAACATGCCAAATTGAAACAGGGGAACCACTCGAATCGCAGTCTGCGATTACCAGTTTGAAGTGTTGGCTTGGGCTAAGAATAAGGACGGTAGTGAGCTTTATAGAATGAATCCTTATGTAGTGCTCAATCGGATAGCTGTCAGAGAGGCACTTTGCGACAGAGTGGAACAAAATGTGGAGTGTACTTCCGCTGGAGTTTGTGAGTGCATGCAGGGAGACTGCAAAGAGGCTAGTACTCGGAGACCCGGGATTAAACCTCCGCATAAATATAATGGGGCTAGGAAAACGTCTGGCTTGGAGTGTGGAGTCTGGGGAATTTTCATTCACGTTGCAACTTTGATGGTTTAAATGGGAACAGGAAACTTAAGTTGTTTAAAATATTCTGCAAAAATCGAAATTAAGTACATGCGCACTGTAAACTTAAACATATATAGTAAGCCAATAAAAGATGCTCGCTGCTATTGTCGGATACATACCTATATGATTTGAAAGTTTCAAAAGTACTTGCAAGAGGTTCAAGAACCCTAACTTTTTGTACACTGCCATAAAAGTACATAACAAAAAATCTATTTATTTATTTATTATATTAGTTTTTCTGAAACCTTTATGATTCCATAATACTTGTGAGAAATTTCAAAGAACCAGTAATTTTGTTAAATTTGTACAATATTATGTAATAGGCATTATGTTGTATGTCAAATGTTTTCTTAAATATAAATGCTACATGGTCGTCTTTAGCAGCGAGCGTTTTTAATGGTTTGATGGACTGGTTATATATTTCCATTATTTATTCATAAACTTAAAGTAATTACAATTTGAAGCATTTCGTATTAAGAATTTGTGTACAACCAGTACATTTAATCTTAAAGCTTTAGGTATTATGGCGATAAAAATTATAGGTTCTGGTTGTAACAAAACATAGGTCCACACTAGTTTTTCTCAATGACGGCACCAACTCCCAAAACGGTTCAACAGCATTTCTCATCTAATTAACTATTTCCTCATTGTATCCATCATTTACTGTGTATTTTGTAATCCACAAGGTTTCCAAATTGGGAAATTTTTGAAGAAAAAGTGACCTTAAAGACCACTTTAGGATACTTACATTAACTCCGATTTTCTTTACGACAGATAATTTCACTTTGGAACTGTTTATCACCTTGTCCATAAACAATAAATTTCTCTCTGTAAAGTACTCAATTTCCGCATCAAATAAGTTATTTGGCAACCTGACTTCGTTGAGGGTATCCTTAAACCTGTCGATAATGTTTAAAATTGCCAAAAGGGATCGTCGCTTTGGTCCATATTCCACATAATTCAAAGATAGAGTCTCCAAATGCCTTAGTCCAAACATTAGCAATCCCTCTAGAAGCTGACTTTGTCCAAACCAATCAAAAACCGAAAGCTCCTTTAAATTTTGCAATGCATTAATGTGGCACAGGTCCACATACTAAATAAGGACAACTGCTGATAACCCGAAAATTGCAGTGAAAGCTTTCCAGTTGGTGACCATAGGATATCAAAAGTATTTCTGAGATTTTTGGGAAATCATCCAAAAATACATTCAAACTCTTGAGATTTGGCAAAGGAGGCAGAAAGTTCCGTTGTAAATAAAGCCATTCCAAACCCATTTGGTTATTAAGCCGCCACCCTTGCCATGCTGACTTGACTATTGCCAAACTGTGCAGATTTGGTAGAAAAGTGAACAAGTTCTTAAGTTGTCGTTCGGATTCGGGAAGACCTCCATAGGTTACATAAATACAACTTTGATTTAAATGACCATGTTGGGAAATAAAATGTGTAAAGTTTTGGAACAGCCTTTGCACATCAACGTCATTATTAAGCAGACGAGGTCTGAAGACCTCAGTATGCTTTCTGATATTGCTCTTCAAGTCTGTATAAGCCTTCCGTTACTCCGCCCTTCCGCCCTTCCGTAGCGCGATTTCCTCCTAGACCACAACAGATATTCAAAATCTGTTTTCACCATTGGATTCCTGGTCACTAAATCTTGGTACTAGGGCACAAAAAATGTTACCCCAGACCCCCCTTCCCCAAAATACCCCCCACACCCCAATTAACGTCAAATATTTTTAAATCACAAGTCCACCTTATTATAGGTAATTGATGCTCCTGAGTTCAAAAATGATAACCGTTTTTCGGTAGCTGTTCACCATTAGCCGCTAGGGGGCGAAAAGTGCAAAAATACAACAACCTTAATATCTCCACAAGTCTTTAAGCTAGATAGGTGAAACTCAGTCCACAGGGGTAATCAACCACGCTGATCAATATTCTGGTACCCAGGTTACCCCAAACTACCCTGATCCCCCCGGGGCAGCTCCCCACTATACTTAAATGCACCATAACACGGTGAAACTCAGTTTTAAGGGGTAATTGAGTACGCTGGTCAATACTTTGATGTCAACATAACTCAGACCATTACTGTAGTCAAAATAAATTGTCCTTCTCGTCTGCTTTCCTAAGTTTACAAAAGTTTATTTAATGATCTGGAAATCAATTTGACAGTTTTGTGGAAGAACAAGAACTGGCCCTGATCCTCAGAGGAGGCGATTTCTTCAGCCAGCTTATGCACATCTGAAGCGTAATGCCCGGGGTTTTTTCATACCAAGTGTACGGAGGAAATCCATAAAAGTTTTCGGGATCGGGATGGAGGTAACCTGTCGATTGGAATGTATGGTTTATTAAATGTTGCCAGATTCTGCATACTTGGCGACAGTGAAGCAAATAGTTTGTTGGGTCATTTTTGTTGTTGTAACAACTCTCATTCTGCTCAAGGGATTCCGTAAAAATTTAGGTAGTGTAGCAATCATGGCTGATATAATCTCCAATTGTGTTGCATGATCACTTTCTCGTAAGTAGTTATAAATATTCTCACAATTTTGAAGATGTTTTGCTCTATTCGTAGCTTTTATTGGAATCACTGGAATTCCAATGTACAAATGATTAGATAGCTTGTGAGGATGATAGGATTTTGGCAGCGTTATATAAAATGGTGTTGTGGGCGGAACTGGTAGATTTTTTCTTTCAAGAAATTTTTTAATTACAGATGTTATCACAAACAGAATTGCAGAGGAAACACGTACACCATTTAACTTTGCAAATTTTTAAATCTTATCAAAGTGAACTTTCTCTGTGAGTTTTACTAAAAGTGCAAAATCATTTTCTGGGAATTTAGTATTGCGCCTAGAGCTCTTAAATACCAAACGTTGATAACATATAAGTAGGCCAATAGTTTTGATAAGACCAACAAATAGCAATAAATAATTCATGAAACCGGATTTTAATCCATGACTGTTGTAAGCAGCCTCTTTACTGTTGATTTGTTGTCCACACAAGCTTTCCACAATCAGTTTAATTATTGATTTTCCGTCTGACAGAGTGGTAAATTCGAAAAGCCAGAAAAGTTGTGTTTTCCTGACGCTTTTGAAATATGACAAGTTGCCAAGGACTTTTAAATTTTGGAAATGGCTTGTTTAACATGTACTGATGAATCTCAGATAAGCTCAATGACATTTCATCTTCGTGATATTCCTGAATGTGTTTCGATAAGGCAAAATGTTTATCAAGTTTCATAAACGGATATCCTAAGAAGCTCACAGGAAACTCCTTTAACTCCGGAAAACGCAGCGTGCCGTGGCTTTTGGCCTGAAGCACATTTTTGTCAAAAGGTTGTGTCACTTCAGTAACGGATACTATGCCCTGCAGTTTTATAACAGTAACAATTGAACAGTTTGAGTTATTTGTTATAAAGTCAAAGTCATCTTCATGAAGCAGAGTGCTTGTTAGATTCGTCACAGGAACCAAATTGATTTGTAGGTATGACACAAGTTTAATCACAAACTGCTTGTAAACACAGCATGAAATGAAAATGGTAACCAAAACTGAAAAACTCAATAAGGAAACAAGATATAGCACTAAATAAAGTATTGATTTACCAGCGTTGCTCATTTTTATAAATGTTTTTACCGATAATGCAGTATGGGAGTTAATATTTGAATGAACTTTTCTATTTGAGATTCACTGACATACTAAAAGCTCAGTGTGAGATTATAACGATAAAAAACCGGCTATAAAAACAAGGAAAGTTAAGAAAAACTACCTTGTTCGCACCAATAATATGGATGCTTTGCTCCCAGGCATACGTTTTTATTTTGAGTGATTATTCATTATTGTTGATTAATATCAAGTTGCATTCAGCTTTAGATTCCAATAATAGTTTTTATTTTCATAGTAGTAGTTTCACTTAAGGTTCTACAGATTCTTATGTACTGGCTAAGTTCTTAATTAGTTGTGCATATCTTTCAATTTCTTTAATAAATTTATTTTCGTTATCTTGGTGCATTGTGTTAGGCGTGTTGAGAAAAAGACTCATGGTTAACCCTATTCCAACAGCTTGTCCTTTGGATCCCCAGAATCCCCAGAAGCTAATGTACAGTTTGTAAACCGTGGAAGCTTTGATAAAGCTACAGCCTCAAAATAATACCTGACTTGTTCTACTTACTTACATTTATGTTGGTGCAAAACAGATTAGAGGATAATGGCAGGATTTGTGATTTCATCAAATGATTTTGAAAGAATAGAATTAATTTTAAAGCTACATTATTATTTTAATCAGGGTAACATCGCAATGGAAAGATTCTTAGCCACCAAATCAACACAGTAAATGATATTAAATAGAAAAGAAAAAATGTGTACAGAAATTCTTATAGCAGATTTTACTTCACATTTTACCTATAATAAGCTTGCAATCAAACAAAAAATAAGGTAAACAAGCTTCATCTTCATAAGAAAACTTTTAACTACTTTATAAATAAAACATAATCAAGATAAGTAACCCACGTAACAATAACACCTTTTCATTTATAACAATTTTAGAGCAGAAAAGAAAACTTATGAATACGAACATAGTAAAACAACTCCATCTTCTAAGAAAATTGCATAAAGACCAAAAAACACACAGCAAAATTACTAAAATAAACTACACATTTAAAGTTCTCAAATTAGAAAGCAGCAATACAAATGGCAATTTAATTATGGAACTTTTCATGCCAATCTTCAGAGACAATAACAGCCCAAAGAAAGGATGACCTTTTCCCTTCCATCCTAAATATCTGAAACATAAACATAAAAATAAGCTCAGTTTAACAGTTCCATTAACATTCCCTTGTTCATTTTAAAATATGAAATTCATATGAAAACTTTAGCTAAATGCTAATTTACCTTGCCTTATGAGAAATAACACCTTTCCAAATTCAGAGACTCCAGAATCCATACATCTCACGATACCCCAAACTCTGTCTGTGGCTACAATGGCTGACTGGAATCATCTTTCTTTGGCTGACTGAAGCTGGAAAGGTGCTCCCAGATAAACTGCAATTAAATAGCAGCATTAAAATACTATTGAATTATTACGTAGCTGAGCATAGTGAAGCTAGTATTGAGATTGTCATATTTGTCTGTCTGTCTGTCTGTCTGTCCGTGTGTGAGCACGATACAGGCCAGACGGTTTGTCAGAATCTCACCAAACTTGGTACAGTGCTTCATTGGGTCATCAGGAGGAACCCTATTGATTTTGAACCTGATCGGTCATCCCCCTGGGGTAATAGGGGGAGGTAACCCTCCTCACCATATGCTTTATCAGAATCACACCAAATTTGGCACATTGATTCATTGGGCCATAGTAAAGAGGCCTGTGGTCTTTGAGCCAGATTGGTCATCCCCCTGGGGTAGTAGGGGGTGGTAACTCCCCTGACCATACAATTAGTCAGAATCACACCAAATTTGGTACAGTGATTCATTGGGTCATGAGAAATAGCTCTATTGATTTTGAATCTGATTGGTCGTCCCCCTGGGGTAATTGGGGGAGGTAACCCCTCGGACCATAAAACTTGGTCAGAATCGCACTAAATTTGGTACATTGATTCATTGGACCATGAGAAATAATTCTATGACTTTTAACCTGATTTCTCATCCCCCTGGGGTAGTATGATGAATGGAGTCAGACAGACAGACATCCACTTGGCTCAGCTACGTATTTCAAATGATCATTAAATCGGTTTATTTAAATTTTAATCAATAATCTAATTACTGAATAAATCCCAAACTCATTCCGATAAAAACACTTATTACATTTTATAAAAGCTTGCTATTTTTTCGATTCCTTCACCGCACTCCAGATAAATTCTGTCAACTTTTGGTTACATTTCTGCAGAATTTGGGGCACTTCCGAGTTCCTTTCGCTAACCACTTTGCACAAATATAGGTCATCACTGAGCTTCTAAAGGGTACATAGTACTTTAATAAAAGACTTTAGAAATTCAGCCAAGTTCTTAAGTTGGTGGCAAGGCCTACTAAAATGTTTACCCGGGTAATGGCAACAGTTTCGGGGGTTTGGTTTTTTAAGTAGGTTGCCAAGTGGTCAATGCCGCCACTGTGACAGAATAGACTCACGTTGCGAAATAAATAGGGACTTGCTTCGGGCTCGCTAATAATAACGCAGATTATGGAAAACAGTTGGATTTCTTGAGGAGTTAGGAGCATTTCTGGAGTTTCGGGATGATGACTTTGGCTGTTTAATTGGAGTGTGTGCTGCTTGTAGGCTACATAAGTAGGGAAGCTGTTGAGAAATCGCTTGCTCACAAAATGGAGTAGTTTGTCCTTATCTTCTACGTCCCAAACGGGTCTGGGGGTGAGCTTTGGAACTTCTGAGGAAGATTCTGGGGGACTTTTTGGGGCTGGAGTTTCGGAGATGGTGTCCATTTGCTGGGCTACTTCTTTGGAAGTGGAACTGCTGGCAACTAGTGGAAGCACCTGAAGGGCCCAGTTGAAGCGCTCAAAGTTTTTTACGTCACGAAAGCAACAGCTGCATTGACGTTGGGTCCAGCTTTGAAGGTAGAGGATTATGGTTTCCACCTTTTCTCGGGTAATGGCCACGTCTGAGATTTGGATGAGGGGAGACTCTTCTGGTCATCTAAAAACTACAAAAATAATCACAAAATTTACTCAATCAATCAATCATTTTAATTATTTAGTTAGTTAACCAGCTTAGTAGCTTACAGCACTGGAGAGAGCACTTAAAGTCCATACAGAATTTGCCGTTCCCCAATTTTCGTCACTTTGTCACTCGTCGCGGGATCAGAAATTAACAGACCGTTAAAAATAATTGATTATTTAACAAATTACCTCACTAATTAACCATTTAACTACCCAAATTACAAATTTCCTAACCAACTGGCTAAATTTCACATTAAAACACCAAATTTCCTTGGCAAAAAACAACCCACCTTTTAAACCCACAAATCTTCTAAATAATTTAACTATTCAGTTTAAAAAAAGGTAACAATTTCACAAATTTCTGTGCAAAATTTACAGTAAACTTGTCACTCTTGTCACCTGTTCCCTTTCCACTTGCATTTTGCTCTTGCTACAGGTACACACAGCTGTGCACAACTGTCAGTTGAGCTCCTACTACACGCAAGTATAGTACATACCGGCTTTTGTCTAGGATTTTTGGGAAATTTGGATTTTTTGAGGTAATTGAAATTTATTTTGACAAAATAATTACTCCACTACTTTCCCTGTTCACTCTTTTAACTTTCTGGCATAAAGAACCCGATTTTTTTGTGACATTTTTTTGCATAATTACGCATAGTGTATATGATTTTACTCTGAGTGTCTGTTGTGTCGTGTCCGTGTCTGTCCCGTACGTCGCAACTTTTTTTTTTAACTCTTGGCTATGCTCTACTCTATGGATGAAAAAGTACGCGACGTTGATTGAGTACAAAAATAAGTAATCTGAACTTATTTCAGTTAACTAAATTACTACAATTTGAACTTTTCGATTAGAAATTTAGCTTTTCAACTTGAAATTGACGTTTTAGTATAAATCATGGGGGTTTTGTATTAAATATTGTTAAAAATTTGAGTTTTAAGATAAGTATTGGGGTTTTAAATTATATATTGAGACATGAATTAAGTATTGGACTTTCAAATTATATATTGGAGGTTTTAATTAAATATTGGGGATTTTAATTAAATATTGGGGGTTTTAATTAAATATTGGAGGTTTTAATTAAATATTGGAGGTTTTAATTAAATATTGGGGTTTTTAATTAAATATTGGGGGTTTTAATTAAATATTGGGGGTTTTAATTAAATGTTGGGGATTTTAATTAAATATTGGGGGTTTTAATTAAATATTGGGGGTTTTAATTAAATGTTGGGGATTTTAATTAAATATTGGGGGTTTTAATTAAATATTGGGGGTTTAATTAAATATTGGGGGTTTAATTAAATATTGGGGATTTTAATTAAATATTGGGGGTTTTAATTAAATATTGAGGGTTTTAATTAAATATTAGGGATTTTAATTATCGGGGTTTTAATTAAATATTGGGAGTTTTAATTAAATATTGGGTATTTTTATTGAATGTTGTGAATTTAATTTAAATATAGGGGGTTTTAATTAAACATTGGAGGTTTTAATTAAATATTGGGGATTTTAATTAAATATTGAGGTTTTAATTGAATATTGGGGGTTTTAATTGAATATTGGGGATTTTAATTAAATATTGGGGTTTTTAATTAAATTTTGGGATTTTAAGTTAAATACTGGGCTTGTTAATTAAATTCTGCAACGTTTTATTAAATTTAGCGTGCTTTTAAATTATGTCATGAATTTATGATTAATTCATAGATTTATGTTTAATTCATGATTAAGTCATGGATTTTTATTTAATTTTCGGCTTTTAAAATACACTTTAAAAATTCGAGGCAATAATTTTTCGCTGGGCGTATTTTACAACTTTACTTTTCTCCTATCAATCTTTGCTTATTTGTTCATTGTTTGTGGTGTTGGATTAATTAAACCCTTTTTTTCAGGTTCTTTGTTGTTAACAATGCGCAAAGTTAACCGTTGTTAAAAGTTTCCTGGTTAGGCATCGATCTGCATCCTGTCACGAAGTGGGGACTTAGGGAACGATGCAGAACAGGAAACTTTTGGTTGACTTTGCGCGTTGTTTTGCTTTGAGATAACTAGCTAGTAGAAACTTGACACTTTTCCATTATAAAATTAGAGTTTTTGTGTCAAGTTTCTATCAAGCTAGTTATCGGCTCTGCAATTAAATTTGTCCGACGGCTGCATATGGCAATTATCGGGCTCCTGATTTTTGCCAATGCAGCGCCCACCAACCCACGTTCATGCATTTTTTGGTATGTGGGATTTGAGTAGTGGCTAAAAACAGCTATCTCTCAGGTGTGGCAGCAATGCGACATTTGGTAGAGTACCCATTTGCAGTAATGCATTTTTGGGTACTCCCGAGTTCGTAATGCTCTCGGAACATTATTTTTGTTTGCATTGCAAAAATGATGATTATATATTTTTGGCGATTTTTAAAATTAAAGTTGATTTTAATTAACAATTATTTTTTTATGGACAATTAACTAATTGCTGTTAACTTTATTGTCCTTTTTACTAATATTTCATGTGAAGATGGCATAATATTTTGAAAAATTTAAGCATTTAATCGGTTTTTTGTGGCATTTTCTCCTTTGTTGCAGGTACACAAGTCAAGCGATTGCTGGTTTTGTGTTTCACTTGACTGTCCTGTTTACGGGAAATTCTTGGTTTTTTATGAAAACAATTGGGTGCAAAAATAAATGAAATAAAAAAGGTGGCTGGGTTTTTATTTAAAAATAAATTAATGACTAGTTCTTTTCATTCATTCAATCATTTATTCAATCATTCATTCATTCAATCTATCATTCATTCAATCAATCATTCATTCAATCATTCATTCAGAATTGGTCATTGTCTCGCTCGAATCATCCCCGCAATCCAATCTAAAGGCACAGCGATATACATATTGTATGCATTGCATTGGAGCGTTCGCTCTCGTTTATTACCTACATGCATTAGAGCATATTACACGCAAGCGTGAAGGTTTTCGCTCTCGTTTATTACCTTCATGCATTGCAGCATATTACTCGAAAGCGTGAAGGTTTTCGAGTTTGTTTATTACTCTTATACAGAGGCGAGAACAGCCACAGCGACACACAATGCATTACAACAAAGTCCCTTGCATTCTTTCTTCAAACCGAAAGATCCATCTGGGCTTGAGGAGACCAAAACCTCCATGAAACTGACTTTCAGGTCGTTGTTGCAAGTGGAAAGAAGCCATTTTTAGATAATCGCATTTTTAGTAAGATTGCAGTTGCGGTTATAATTTTGTATTCAATAATCAATCTTTTAGCCAAAACTTGGAATAAACGATACATATTTATTATTTTTAAAATTACGGAACTTTTCATGTTTGTTTGTAACTTAACTTGGCCATGTGTTTGTTTAATGAATGAATAAGATGGAAGAACCGTAGCTTAAAATTCTTACAACACATTATATGTACTACTAAAAGCGTACATGCGTTCATACTGCAAAGCGTAAGCATTGTTAGGGAAAAATTCCATTGAACATTTGCGTAAAATTCCGGTGATTTGCACGAACAGCGTTTTGTTGTAGGTCAAAATAGTACGTTTCCTTCATGTAGCATTTGCGCTCTTCCAAAACGGCTCCCATAAAGTTCCATGCAAGTCAATTACAGGGCGTTCCATGAATTTCCCTTCGTTTGGACCGGTTTCGGTTACAATTTTCACAGCCGTATCACTGACCTTTGACTCTTTCCATTGTTGTAGTTTTCGGCGTGTTTTACAATATCTTTGCAATCAAGCATGTAATTGTGAAAGTTGTTGTCCTCAGTCCCAAATGCTAACCGGGAGATTCCGAGTAAGTTTAAGTACATTTTTTCATCGTATCATTCTTGAGAACATGCTCCAAATAAGAAATGAACACCTTCACAGCATCAATGTCATCTACTCGGATATCATAATCACCGTCTTTACAAGATTGCCCGCGATCAAATCTGGATTCTAATGCAATCAAAAAATAGCCAGTGAACCAAAGGCTCATTTCCCACAAAGGATGCGAATTTCAGTGTCCGCATTGCACTTGCAATTAACAAAATTCTTCAGAAACCTTTCTCCTTCCTGATCTCAAAGGCAAACCAACAATTATTAGGAAGTACGATTGTACTGATGGTCATTTTTGCTCGGGTTAAGACCTCAAAATTGAAAGTAAAATTGAAGAAGGAATTTTGAAGGAGATATTTCTTGTTCCATTATTTCATAGAGGAATTTTAAAGTAGTTTTTTTTGAAATCACATTGTTCCGCTTCCAAAAATCATCACAAGCCACAAGAGAATGAATAATGAACCCAGCCACTTCAACTTGCACTGATACATAACCGATGCTGATGCCACCTTCACAAATAAATAGTAAGAATATGAATGAGCTCTAGCAGTAGCAACTTGTCCTGTATAATGCTTTTGCTAACCTTTTGAATTTCATGGTGCATCCAAAACCACTGTCTTTGTTCGGGCTTACTTTTGTGACAAACATTTTGTTCGGTTTGACAAACTTTTGATTATTATTATTATGAAAAATATCTGAGCTACATGAGAATGTTTTAAAATCCCATTTAATGTCAGTTCCAACACATTTAAATTCCGAACCCTGTCAATTTGCTTATTAATACCAAATTTTTCTGCCACAGACGGGATCCCTTTACTTCTTTACTCCATGGCCATAAACCAGTCCAACTTTGCACTTTTCCTTAATTCCTCCAAAGTCCCCTTAAAGGGGACCCCTTTAAATCCTCCACTGCCAGAATTAAACTTAAAACCCTCGAAAGCTCCCTTCAAAGCCCCAAACAAATTTACCATTTTTTGCCTGCTAGTTTCAAAACCTGCAATTGCAGCCCCTCACATCTTTCTCCTCCGTAGTTCCCCTTTCGTTCCAATACAAACGCCGGGAATTTCAGTTTTTGATTTCATCCTCACCAAGATATTTAACTGGCTAGCTTTTGAAGTTGAAACAAAATTAGATGGAATCGCTAGTCCATTGTAAAATGAAATGGGTGTGCAATTAATTAAGTAGAATGTTAACAAGCAAACAAAATGGGCTAGCAGTCAAACTGTAAAACCTTTCAATTGGAAATGATTTTAGTGAGCATAAAATAAATTGTGAAATAAATCCCCTGTTTGTCATGATTATCTGTTTGTAAAAACGCTTTAGGTCAGAGACTTTACAAAACGTACACCCAATCATTCCTAATGACCTGTAAGGATTGCTTTTCTATTCTAAATGTTTTAAGTCCCGTTACATTTACTATAATGGTACCATGGGTTGATATGAAGACTCGGTAGGATTTTTTTAGTCCGATTGAAATGCTTCTATTGTGGAAAATGGAATATTTTAACAACAGTTTAATCGTATGACAGCAAAATATTGCAACTGTTTATTTTGCGTGTGTTAAATATTATGCTCTCACTGCATTTTCTATGCGTAAATTTTTTGCAAAACACGTTTAAAATTTATAGCTTTAGAAACAAAATTTATGATCAATTGCTAGCTGCCGTTTGCTTAATTTTTATTAGTTTTATTATCGAGAACTAGTTATTCTTTAGAGAAAATTTTTATTTAAACAATTTCACTGTCAAGTTATGTATAACGTTTTTGTATTGCTATTTTTAGCTTTGATTGGCAGTAAAACAGATAGTGAGAGAATGGCTAGCCAACCTAGTGGAACTTTAGAGTAAGTTTGCGTAATCTTTACAAAAATTAAATAAATAAAAATACAAATATTCTTTTAAAACTTGCCATAAAGAGATGAGAATAGACGCCTGCGGGAGAAGGTCGCACGGTTGGAAAATAAATGTGAGGCGTTAGAAAGGGAGAAGGTCCATTTAGAGGGCCTTGTCGACCGAGTTCCGGAGACAGATGAGTCTCTGTTTGAGTATTCAAGCGATGTTCAAGACCCTCAGCCAAGCAGCAGTAATTTAACTGTAAAACCAGTAGCACGGAGACTGGTTCCTTACTCGTTAAGCTCTACGTCTCTGAACGAGTCGGAGTCACCCAAATCAACGTCTGCCATCAGAAATGAGATCCCTGGACTAAAAATTGTAACAGGATCTGACATTCCAGTGGCTGCGTTGGGTGCATCATGGTCAGTTAGGGCCAATGCATCCGGAGATTCTTCTTCGTTCGAAAGGCTTTGGGCTGTAGCCTATCCCGATGAGAGAAGGTATGCGGAGCAAGCTCAGCGACAGGGTCAATCAGGAAGGTATAGTATATATAATGCATTATACCTTATAACATTTATAAAGTATTTGCCTTGTCAGGTTTAAGGAATTAGGACTTTGTAGGGCTAGAAAATTAAGAATATTGATTTGAAGGTGTTCAAGCCTAAAGCAAAATTACATACAAAACCATTTTTGTATTAACACGTTTCGTTAGATTAGCACTTGTAATTTTTTTGATTTGTTCTACGACATAAATAAAAGTTAATAGCGCATACAATTAGTTTTCGTAATATAATATTTAAATGTTAAAAGATTTACATAATAAATTATTTGTTTAGATAAATGTCTAAAGTTGTAATATGCAAAAAATTGAACGAATTTTTAATTTCCTTTTATTTGAAAACTATTCTCTAAACACCATGATAACGTAACGAAATAAGTATTAGAGTTGTCATCATATTAAGAAACCTATATTCAAAACAGGATTATAACATATCTTATGTAATTTCCAAATCTTATTTAAATTTGGAGTTTCAGTGGAACATCAATTCCGGATCCTGGAATTGAAGCACTCACAAAGAAAATGGCCAGATGTGGTCATGATTCTCAAGTAATAATATTAAACATTACTTGCTTGCTAGCTTCAAACTATGTCAACATCTTTTCATTAGTGCTGTGTTTGATTCATTCAGGGAAATCTTCAAGGAGTTCGTACAAGATCCCAACAGAGACGATTTTATGAGCAAGCATATGATCTTCAAGTGGCGGATCCAAGGTATTTTACTAAAATATTTAAAGATATAAAGTGTTACGATCCCTTAAACTACCAGTAACTTTTTTTGTTATAAACTTTGATTTTAATTGTTTTTACAACAATTTAGTACGCAAAGACATATCAATTGTTTTAGTTCAACGTTTAGTTTTTAAACATTTATTAGCTCGCTACTTAAGCAGAGGAGCTATTCAAGATGTTGTGTGTCCGTCAGTCTGTTGGTCAGTCTGTCTAATTTATTTTTTACACCAATGGTATAACGTTAGACAAATATTTTCTAAACTGGGTCGACATTGACAGTGACATAGTTAATATGCAATTTTTTATGGTTAACTATGGATGTTTATATTACATGTGAAATATGATCTTCAAGTTAAATGAAGTATTTATAGAAGAGCATGCGATAACAATACCTTTTATTTTGTAATGAATTGCCTAAATAGAGAAAGGGTTTTTAATTATTCAGGGAACGTTAAAAAATATATACATTTATTTTAAATTCATGGAAAAATTACGAATATTAAATACAATTCTATTATAAAACTAAATCCTAGACCACATGAAGATAATCTTTCAAGATTTTCACCTTCAACCATCCGCCCTGAGGTTGCCGGGACATGTAGTAATGCCCATCTGGAACTGGAACATTGTGATGAAGACGAAAATGGCGTAGACGTTTCTGGGTAATAAATTAATTAATTATGGAAGGAGTTTATGTTAAGCAACAATGGTTTCCTTGAATAAATAATTTTTTATTTGATAAGTTGCAATACCATAATAAATAATAAATGCAATAATAATGTGATACTGTATTCCAAAGAACTTGTGATCTTTGTCAATTTAACTTACTAATTTAAAAATAATATTCCAGAGAACAATCTATTCTGGAAGCACCGCAGCAAAAGGAACTGTTGAGACTTAGGCTACAACGTCTATGCAAATATATGAAGGTAAAACATAAACATTATTTGTGTTTTAGACTTTAAAAATTATATTTTATCACAGGATTTCTCTTTTTTTATATCAGGATGTTCAAATAAAGGCTATTGGTTTTGAAGGCTCCGTTGCAGTGAATATAAAATCCAGATATGCACGTTCAACGAGGGTATTTTATTTGTACATACTATTTTTTAATACTATAATAAGTTGTACTTTGAAAAAGTTCAAACAACGCTTTGCTCTTTTAATTAGAATTGGTTGCTCCAATGCTCAGAATCATTTGTTGATGTTACTTTGCTTGTTCGTGACAACGGAGAATTTCTCATTGTTTGTGAAGAAAAGGATGAAGTTTCCATTAAGCAACTTGGCATAATGCATGGCTCCGTAGTTGCACTGGTAGTTGTTCCAGAAGGAACTACTGTAAGAAAGCAAAAAACAACTTTGTAAAACCTCAAATGTTATCATATTGTTTAACAATAAATTTAACTATTAGCGACTTGTTTGTAACATAGGTAAAGCGTCGTATCAGTCAACTGACTACAAATTTGGGTGAACGCAATGTTTTGGCATCCGGAGTTGCAATATGGACTCACCCCAACTACAGTGGAACTGTGATTAAATATACGTTCTATTTGTAAAACTATATTTGAGAGAACATAATGCTTTGAACATTTTTAAACATCTAAACCGCATTTGTATTTCAATAGATAATAAAGTTCATAACTGTTATTTGTACACAAGACTTTGAGTACTATAATGAATTGAAGTTTGCGGCAAACGTCGCAGAAATGGTCTTTTCCCTATGGAAAGATCAAATTAAACCACTAAGGAGTGCGCCAAATCAAATCGTAAGTAACTTAAAATTACTGTACAATACCATGCTTTTTATATCTAATTGTAAACCCGAATTTTGTCTAGAACCGTGACTTAATGAACAGTTGCCAGATCACTTTTAATGAAGTAATGGATTTCTTGAGAAATGCTGGAGAAGATGTGGAAACTCTTCAAGCTTCCATCAAAGTGTTCAGTGGAAAAAACTTTGATTGCATGAAGTACTACACTCCCATCACTTATCTCAACGCACCTGTCTGTTTGGAAAACAGTGTTATTGTAGAGATAGTCGTGATGTATAGAGGCTACTTTTCTATACTTCATGACACTATTTCTTACTCTCAAAAAGCAAAGGTAAACAAAAAACAATTGGCTTTTACACGCTTGCAGCAATACTTTTTTGTCTGAAATTCTCATGCTTTTATATAACGTAATAGATTAATAGTTTTAATATATCTTTTTAATGGAATTTAACCAGGGACAACATGAAAATGTCAACAATTTGCACACTAGGCTGATGCAAACCATGAAGTCAGGAAGTGAGCCTGACCAAATTTCGAGTTGGTATAATCAAGAAACCCGTAAAGTTCCTGGGCTTACATTGGCAAGAAAATCCATTGCAGTGGGAACCGGGATTTTGTGGCATTCTATACAGGAAGTCTCAATAAGCACAAATTCTCGTCCCCGAGGGAATGAACCAATTCTTACAGGAATGGCTTTCCACACTAATATAGCGTTGAAAGATGCTAACTGTGCAATCTGGAAAGGGAGGACAGTCATTGTTCAAGACGTATATAAACATACAAATTATTATTTTAAATCACTAGTAGTAAATTCATTTATACTGATTTTAATATTTGAAACACGTTTTCTATTATACACAGGAAGGGGCTGTTCCGGTGTTTCAACGTGATAAAGTCCTCTCTTACTTGACGGAGTTTCGTAAAAAAATACAAAGGAACTAGGTGGCTTACAAGGATTCTCAATGGCTCTAAAAATATGAAATTTGTGAAAAAATAATTGCATTTTGAAATATGTGTATAACTTAAGTAATTGAATAATCATAAGTAATGAGTAATGAATAGTACATAATGCAGCAGAAGCTCACATAGTTTTGTAAGCAGATGTTTCTTTATTGGTAAAGCGATTAGTTAATTATATAATCAAATTGGTTACTATGTGTTGTGCGGTAAGCTTGGTTTTTATAAAAGTAAAAAAATAATATCAAGAAGAAAATATACCTATTTTCTAGTTTACTAACAATAAGTCAACGTACTGGATACGTGTATAATCCAGTATTCAAAACTGAACAGAACAAGAATAATAACACAATCTTTGTAGGAAGTATGCATGGGTTTTACATGGCAGGGTCGTATCTAATTTTTTGTAGTAAACGTTCTATAGTCATCAATGATGACTCATCATAATTAAAATATTAGTTTATGATATAAAAAGTGTTTATCTTAATATAAACTGTCCTTTAACAAAATTCATTAGAGAGTTTGTTAATGTGTCCGTAAATTTGTGCACAAGTGTAGTAATTCATCAATATAAGAGAAAATTATTGAATTTATTATAAATGCAAAGTATAGAAATTTATTACAAGCAATGAGTCCAACTAGAAATTTTTGTATTAGATTGTATAACAAGATACAATTATGTACAGTTTTTTTGCTAAATTTTGTAAACAAGTAGTGAATACTCAGCCTTATGTAATCGTGTTATTCAGAAAGCACAAATTGCACTGACAAAAGTAG
Organism: Entomobrya proxima; assembly: GCA_029691765.1. Lineage (NCBI taxonomy): Eukaryota > Metazoa > Arthropoda > Collembola > Entomobryomorpha > Entomobryidae > Entomobrya > Entomobrya proxima. Next base: position 29,643,067 of record CM056170.1, on the reverse strand, counting down.
TTTCTTTTGTCATGATCATCTTTTGTCATGGTGAACTTGTAGCTAGCCAATATACTTTCTCAAGCAATAGTTAAATATCTAAAGTAAGTGTTATATTATTAAATATACTCATATATATACATAATTACATACAATTTTGGAATATTTAAAATACTTGTTACGGTAGTAGTTTCACTACCGTAGTTTAAAAGCTTAATAACTGGTACTTTAATAATAAAATTTGAAATCTTTTCTTTCGATAAACATTTCTTGAAATGAGAACTATTTTGCTTTGGTAACCTTTGCTGAACGACGTGCTGGTATTAAGAAAACTATGATAGTAACTAAATTTGTGCATGTTACAAGAGAAATAGTAATAAATTTCATAAAGTTTTATAAAGTTAAGCGTTCCTGGCATACTAAATTATGGTTTTTAAAACTTTGTGATTTATTACATTAGGAATAAAAACCTTTGTAATGTTTTGTGGTTTGAAAACAACATTTCTAATTTAAGTACTTTGTATTTCTCTCTAAGCATGGATGAGTATTTATTTGTTCTCAATTTCAGCAAAACTGTCAGTTAATTAAGAAATTTCAGTAGCCAAATTATTCAAACGTGTAGTAATAAATCCATTTATTGTGTATAAATCAATAAATACATTTACGTTAAAGCAATCATATAGAAAGAGTTATTAGTACAAATTTATTTGAACAACCAATTCTTCTAATGTGGCAAGCTGCCACTGCACATTGATTTGTTTAGTAAAAGCCGTTTGAACCATCATGTTGCATTAATTTCTAAAAAGGTTGTTATCACTTGAAAATGAACCTACGTCACATGAGCTCAATACTTAATAATTATGCCTTAATGCATACTGTGTATTTTGCATTTACTACATTTGGCAACCAGGAAAATAAAATCCCTCAGCAGCAGTTTTATGTTTAGGCTCTCCAGTGAAACCGTTTTTCCCATGAAGGATGACATGAAACTGAAAGCCGTTTACCTTGCTGCACTTTCCGAATATGCAGCAGAATGTTTCCCTACAGTTGTTTGTGGTCAACAACATTAATCAAAGTAGCTTTATTTTTAACTCTCGTTACATTCCCTGTTAAAATTTATAACAAGTCAAACAGAGTTATTTAACATTTTTTCATAATTACAAAATACAAATTCCTTAAATGTAACTTTTATAGAAGGTAACATATTTAAATTTTAGAGACAAACTTTATCGTCGCTATCATAGTCCATTATGAGCTTATTGGAATAACTAAGTATTTCTCCCATACATCCAAATAAATTTGTTTTTTAGACAGAATTCCAGCTTTGGACAGCAGCCTCCAGCAATTTGGTAATTATGTCCTTTATATCTCACTCCGGTAAGTTGGTTATTTGGATACACAAGACGCCACACCACAGGGAGGTTCTAACGCATACGGATTACAACTTGGTTTGTGGACTTGGCTCAGGTTTTAGGGAATAAGCTTTACAAGCATGGAGCTTATCTTGTAGAAGATGCGAGGTAGGGTGTTGGTAATGATTTTTCCCGAATTTAATGGGGGTGTATGGATCATATTTCTTAATGCTCATATAGCCGTGTTTAACCTAGAGAACGGATAGAAAAGCAGATACGACTAAAAGAATTATTTTTGCCAAAAAATGCTTAAAACTTGACATTTGCACAAGGAGTTTCAAACGTCAAAGTACAAGGTACTTGTGCAAGGTTTGCATTTTAATGCACGGTTTTTATAGATTTGCGGAGCCATTAATTTTTTTAAATACTTAAAATAACCAAGTAAATTCAAATATATACCTATTCTCATGGACATTTTTGTACCAGTACTACATTCATACTTTTGAGTTGCATAAAGTGATCAATACTTCCATGGAAAAGTACTTTAGTAAAAACTTTCTGCTTTCTCAGAAAGACAGGTTTGGGCGTAGTGTGTACAGGCTGAAACATGCCAAGACAAAAATATCTCAAAACATAGCTTAAATATAATGAATATATTAATGAAGACTAAATCCATTTCCTGTATTTCAAGCAATATTATTGCTGGTATTCCATACATCACATTTTACATTTTTCTGACAATGTTGCCAAGCCCATTTATTTAGCATTTTGTCAATATTCTTGATACAGCTATTGTTTGCGTTTAAAACGCACAAAAAACTGGCAGCAGGGATAGTAATACAGGTGGGGACCTGGAAATGCTAAGTTTCTCGTAAATTTACCAACTTTGTTGTAAAATGTAATCTTAATGTAAAATATTATCTACTTATTGGTTTTAGAAACTACTTGCAGTGTGCATACCAGCTATCATCCCAATCAACCTCTTTTCCTGCGTATGAATTGAATTATATTTTGTTGTGAATTATATGCAGTTGACCTATTTGGTCTAAAGATGTGGGTCATGACACGAATTATACACTATGCTAAAATGTGTGAACGGTAGCTACGTCACACGTCGTTTTATAAAATTTAAAAAAGGCTTTTAAAAATACGTGGAAAAACTATTGATAACCAATTTGTTTTATTTTGCTGAACCAATCAAAGAAAAGTGAATTCTAAACGCAGCGAAGTTTCATTTACAAACGTTATTACAAAATTTCATCACCAATTAACAAATTTTTACAGTTTTTAAAACACATTAGTGTTTTATTTTGTATATTTCTAAAACCGTGAGTGCTGAAAACACAATAAATTATTTAGAAAATAATGCATTTGCTCAAACCAATTGCACATAATGAGGTAAACCCGTTGTTGTTAAATGCAATTTATGTAGCCGGTTGGGCAATCTGTGCGGCAGCAATATTTCTTGCTGGAATCATCCGCTTTTTGACAACACATCATATCGGTAACCTGCGCTTCGAATTGTTGGCCTTCTTGGCAATATTGGTTTGGATTGGAAGTTCCTGGAGGCACGTCCATGCACTAGTTTTTTTTTACATAAAAGCAAAACTTAATTTTATGAAATTGAAAATTATTATCCACAGCTTCAAAATTGTTTTAGCTGGAGAGGTAGTTATAATTTTATGTGAAGAGGGTGACACGAAATTTCATTCTTATTATTATAAACGTTTTTCAAATTGTTGAACTTACCGCATTACCAGCCACGGTTGGAGGAAACTGTGCGTTGGATTGTAAAACTAGCACAGTGACAACTAACAAGAGGAGAACACTCCGCATAACGAGATGTGGGAAAGATTTTTGAAATGCCATTTTAGCTATATCTGCAAATTTTCTTATAGCTTTGGAACTGTAAACAGAAATGTAATAAGTTTGAAATTGTAGAAATATGACAACAGTTGATTTACATGTGTATCTTAGAAGCTAAAATGAAAATGTTTAGTGTTTGAGCAAACCAACCTATCTTAAATTTTCCAAGTGGTGCTTTTATACATCCGCACTGGTCAGAGCGATGAGAGTGTTTGATAATCGTTCCTTATAAATACTGAAATTTATACACAATGCTTGGGGCGGTTTTTAAAATACCGTTACTCAAACCAAAATAGAACACAGGAAAAAATTTCCTATGTTTACAATCTAACCCTTGGCAATAGGAATCAGACCCGTAAACATTTAAGGGTGAGAATTCCTTCATAATATTATCAAGGTTGTTGACAAAAGAAAGGCTTAGGGTCAGTGCTCCTCGGTAATCTGATGAACCTAAACAGCAGGCCTTTTCAAGCCTTGCGAAATGTGAAATTTAGGTATGCTTAAAGTGCCGTTAAGGGATATTGGAAAACCGAGTGCTTGGGTATTGAGAGGAGCAAATCACGTGTGTTACGCGTGTTGTACAATACCTTTGCCTTGCACAAAGTAGAAACTTTTTATTTCTTTAATTTAATTTATTTCGTTTTTTAATTTCTCTTTGCACCTACCTTTTGATTCTCTGCCTTCATTTTCTGCACTTTTTTGTACATTTTACATTACTTACAATTTTGGACATTGATATAATAATGAGGGCATAATAATCATAGTCATTTATGTTATGTTATGTTGGTATG
>CM056170.1:29615054-29638979 GCA_029691765.1 Entomobrya proxima | reverse complement strand
CTAAACGCCAAAGTAACTAGCATTTACTGGTATCCGCACATAATTATCTTCAACACAAAAAGCTGTCGTTGGGAACTGGAAACAAACTCACTCAAACTAATCCCATTTTACATTTGCACAATTGGTGTAGTCTACGCTTTGGGTTGTAATCTCTGCCTAGTGCAAATTGGAAAGTACATTTTCAACAAAAAGCTGATTAGTGGCTTTTTAGTTGGTTTTATGGCTACGTTAGCAGTGTTATCTGTATTTTGCTGGGCATTTTCAATTCCTTGCATAACTTACGGACAAGATTTGGTAAAATATATGAATGCATTGGTAGAGTTTGAGCATTCAACTACTAGTATAATTCCATGGAAGGTTTCAAACAACTTTGAACACTGTTACACTTGGACTATTTATTTAAACGCCTGGTTATCACAACTTGAAAATTTATTCCATGGGCGCCAAATCGACGCCATAGGCATCTGCCAAAATATTGGAGTGTTTTATGTACTGTCTGTTGGATTTTTTGTGGTTCCCATTGGAATATACTTCAGACTGGAGCCTTTCTACTGTACGTTTATAGACATTGGGTTAACTTATATACTTCCTTCGTTTGTAATTCTATTCATTAGAATAGTTCTGTCATACATTTGCGCTCTAGAGACAGCTCGTTGCATTGCACTATTTAGTTCTATGATGGTTCAAATGTCTTGCATATACCAGAAACTTCTACAAATCATTCGCTGGCTACCTTTAAGTCAAAAAAGTTTTCAATTGTACAACCAACTCCAAGTTTTGCTCCAGTATGGAAATCCCTTTATCAAATCAGCTATTAGTCTGTATCTAAGTACTGGATTTTATCTTTGTGTAATCTTCAACATTTTTACATTGGTAGGATGGAAAGTTTTTCCAATTTCTTTATACTTATTGTCTGCTCCTGTCACATTTGTAATTTATTTTCTGCTTTTGAGTGTGCCTCCAATTTGGGTAGACATTCATCACTACAGCAAACACACCCTGGATTACTGTTGGCCATATAGATCTTTAGTTGAGTGGAGATGCATGGGTAGAAACATGACTCTAAGGGTGTTGAAACGTTGCAGGCCGATTACGTTTCATTCTGGACAGGTGGCTACGATGGATAAAGAAACTAAAAGAAACTATTTTGGACACGTGATTTACTATACAATGACACTATTGTTATTGTTTGAAAGCGAGGTTGCTATGGAGAAGCGGAGTTTTATTAGATAATGTAGCTTCTATATGCTAAAATAAAGATGAGCCATTTCAAGGTATTAATAAAACACAGAAAAATTTATTTAAACACATTTAAGGTATCTCTGAAAATTATCTTTTTGATTACAAATAAATAAAAATCGTATCTATACCCGTTGTATTGCTTTTGTTCCATTTTAAATATGTTTTAAGAAAAGAAGAGAAGGTAAACAAAACTCTGAGTCATAAAGCCCTTGAATTAGATTACATCGATTTTATTGTCTTTAATGTTCAGATCGTCTTGGTGGCATAGTATAAAGGTTTTGGAGCAGACATTAGTAGCAGTTGACTGTTGGCATCAAACGTGTGACATCCAATTGACACTAAAGAGGAAACATTGGCATATTTGCGTATGTGATAACATCAAAATGATTTGTTTACCTAAAACGGGGAAACATTATACACCGATCGTGTACAGATTGAGAGAATTCCAAACCAATTGTACACACAAAAAACCCGGGTTGATTGACGGCTGTTTATATGGCGTTATCTCTTTAATAACGCTTGTTAGTTATGGCAGCTTCGGAGACTGCAATGAACAGTTATTATCTAGAAACTATTTATTGCTATAGCTTTAATTAATCAAAGCATGTTTTGGAAACCTCTGTCAACGATCGGATTAATTAAATGCGTAGTATCCATCATAACAAGCAACAAGTTACGTGATAAAAACTCATACTATTACGTCAAGTGCCCAATTGAAAAAGTATTTACATTGCAATATCAAAATATCAACCAAACGATTATACAAAGTAATACATTAGCTAACACATCAATAGCAACGATTACGTCAGAGTTTTTCTGCATATATAACAAAATTTATAAATTTAATTTGCACTTGCAATACGTTTGTACCACAATTAACTACTAAGACCAATAGAGTATAATTTCAAAATTTTCAAAATGAAAGTTACGGAAACACTTCTGCTTTGTGTTGGTTTCTACGCAAACTTTGTTTTGGCGAACCCATTAAACTCTGGTTAGTACTTCACTTGGAACATAACACTAAATTAACATTGAAGCTGAATTAATTTTTGTATTCATAGGTGGTCAAGCCACTACAAATTTAAAGTTAGTCGCAACTGTGGAAGGAAAGTCCTTTTTTGCGTACCGCTCCACCCTCATGGTACTTAGAAATATTACACTTTAAAACACTAAATATGGTTATTTGAAATTATGTTGTTTGAAACAGAATTAGTTTGAAGCTGGAGAATATTGGACAACCTTTGGAATGACTTTGGCAGAAATTACTACTAGAGCACAAGGAGACGCATTAAAGGCGGTTTATGGTGAACCCCATTTTATTCATGGTAATTAATGACTTTTTTAATGTGAACTAGCATTACAAAATTTTGTAAAAAATATTTCAAAACATAATTTTGTCACTAATTCTTTTAGGTCACTGGACAGCTGCTCGAGATGCACAACTTTCTCGACAGTTTTCCTGGAACGCAACTGGGTATGAAGTTTCCAGCGATGCGCTTGACGTAAGGGCACTTCAAACACAATACCAAACATGCCTTGTCTTCTGGGCTCATCCTGGTCATGATGCTGCACTGTACTTTGACCTTTGTATGAATCGTACTCAGGGTGTGCTGTGTAGCACATAAAATGGTTTAAAAAATTTGCTACTAATAAGTTTGTAAGATACGTATGTGTTCTTATAAAATAAAATAAAACCAAGAAGCAGATTTCCTTTCTGAACATAAATATCTGCGTTTGCTTAAAACTGAGTTAAAAAATGTAGAGTTTTCAAAGCACTACCAGCATTTGCTATAAGCTTAAGTGTCATAGGGAAGCAAGCTGTAAAATCTTAGCTCATAGGTAAAACTAAAAATTGTTAGGCTACACGTGCTGCATTTCTCTACGCTACTTTCTCAAAAATTGATTTTCTGTAGTAGGGATACAAAGTGGGGAAATTCAATACTCTGATAAAAATATCAATTTCAGATTATGCTTAACATGCATGGTATGTTATATCCAAGCCCATCCGTTTCACAACGTGACTTCGGTTCTAGTCTCGTTGCATGAATTTCCTGGTTATTAATAACTTAAAACGAATGAACATAAACGTGAGTTTTATGTGTTGCGGCAGAAAAAGACTTTAGTCGTAGCTGGTTGCTTGAAGCGAGCAAATTAACTTTTGACTAATTTCTGTTTTTGCAAAGTTTTACAGAATGCTGTCCTTGATAACTAATTCCTTGTTCATCAAAATCTACCCAGTCGTAGTTCTAAGCCCATCCACTACACTGCCCCCCAGTGAAATATTCTCAAATAAATTGCACAAGCTCCTGTTTTGGTTCGTTTGGCCTTTAACACTAAAGTGGAATGAAGAATATTCCAAACTTGAGTGGAACCTTCCTATTATAAAAACCGTTCCGAGTAATGTAATTATTGTTTTCCTGTTGTTCTTTGGAATTGCAAATTTAGTGGGATGTTTTAAATATCATGCAGTATTTCCTCTAGTTGAATGTTTTCTTGGAAATCGAGTGTTATTTCTGTTTGTTGGTATTGCTGCTATTGCACTATCAGTTGGTTACAAGATAGCTACCGACAATGTCCTCATTCATGGATTTTATGCCTTGTTAAAACTTTCCTGCACGCTTAAAAAATTTGAGTGACGGAGCGACTCGTACTCAACTTTTGAAACTGTAAAGATTTATTTAAAATTTGGAATCACATCGGGGTTTGCATTAGTAAGCTGGGGTATTCCACTTGGATGCTATTTCTCCAGCTTGGATATTTTGTACTTTATTTCTGAACAATACTTTCGTTATTACAACATTGATTCTCTAGCTAGTATACGTATGTTTGTACTGTGTTGTATATGTTTAGAAAGTACTTGTGTCCTATCTTTTTTCGTTATTTTTGTTTTAATATTGATGTCCCGAATCAAAAAGGCGGTTGAAGTGTTTTTGAACGATATTCATTCCACCTCAACATTTGTGTATTATTAGCTCGCTGCTTCAGCAGGAGAGCTATTTAAGATATCGCTGTCCGTTTGTCTGTCTGTCTGTCCGTCTGTCTGTCTTTCTGTCCGTCTGTCTGTCTGTCTGTCCGTCTGTCTGTCTGTCTGTCCGTCTGTCTGTCTGTCTGTCTGTCCGTCTGTCTGTCTGTCTGTCCGTCTGTCTGTCTGTCTGTCCGTCTGTCTGTCTGTCTGTCCGTCTGTCTGTCTGTCTGTCTGTCTGTACACTTTATTTTTAAACCAGGCAAAATGGGCTCTAAACCAGGCAAAATGGTCTCTAAACCAGCAAAATTGTCTCTAAACCAGCAAAATTGTCTCTAAACCAGCAAAATGGGCTCTATTATTACTTACTGCATTCATCAAGGATTTTGTCGTAGGATCTTTTGACTACTTAGACACTCATGGTTGTTAGCAGCGAGCATTTTTCAATGGCTTACCATGGATGTTTTTAACAGTTTTCAAATTGCAATGATGATAGTGGAACAAGCTCTTAACCGTACAATATTTGTTGTCCTCACAGCCGTGTTTTGGATGCTGGTAGTAATGGCTTGGCTAGTTGTACGCAGTTCGGCGAAAGAGTTAGGTTATCTTATTTATATCACATTTCTTATTGGATTTTGGATTGGGCTTGCTGTTGTGTACTTTTCGTTATCAAATTTGTGTGCGATGCTCGAAAATGGGAAAGTTGCGGTTAAGTGTCAACACGTTAAAACTCAGTTTTTTCTTGCCAAATGGTGAAGCAATTTTCATCGTTACAATGCCTTGCAAATGAATGCAATTCAACCTGTTGTGCTAAAGTATGGAACGTTAACTTCCGTGGACAATAAGTTGTTAATAGCATACTATTAGCAGATCTTTCTTAGAACCTGTCATGTCATTTTAAAGTTTTCTGGATCATAAGCAGATGCAATAAGCATTTATATATCTATTTGATCAGGTGTAAGAAAACGTACATTGAAAAATGCCATTATGGGTAAAGGGATTTACGTTAAAACAGAGCAGAATGCTACCGGCAGTCAGATGAAGGTCATAACCAATCCACACCAAAATCAAAATATAAGCAAAGTGGGGTTACCTATATGTGTTCTTGCTACTACTTACACGAATTGGAATTTATTTCTCAAAGTTTACAAATTTTGAATTATATTAGGCTAGCATTGTCAGTTTCATTATTAAGTCCATACAAGTTCATGCGACCAACTCACAAATGTATCGAAGTGACACAGTCTGGAAATCGGTTCTGAGAGCTAGACCTCCGACAGTGTAGGCGAATACTCGTGTGACTGGAGTTCTGGTGTTGGGATGACCTTCGTCCCAAGCAGTGACTGCATCAACGTCTGAACCGTCCTCCCACGCAAATTTTCTACCGTCATATTTTCCAGCAGTCCAGTAAGTGGAACCATTGTCATCAGAGCTTTGCAGAAGTGCCTGAATTTCCTGAAGTTCGTCATAAGTCTCAATGCTGACCATGGAGGCGGTGTCTCCTAGGTTGGCTTTGCAGTCGCTTGCGGCTGTTGACCAAACGGCCTATATATCAATAAATAAAAACATCCAATAAAAATTAGTTAAAAGAAAACGGTTTAAGTAAGTCATAAATATTACCACTTACAGCATTCTGGCTAAGAAAGTAGTAGCTTGTTGAAAAAATGCCTGGTTCGCCATTTATATTTCGAGAAACGGTAGTAGCTTTGCCGAGATAATGAAGCTTGTTGTCTGCTGGACTTGAAACGCTTTGGCCGGTACACACAAGTGTCACAACCAAAATGGCAGTTGACAGACGAAACATTTCGGAAAGTTTATTCAATTTTTTTTGCAAGGTTCAAGTTGGAGTAGTAAGTCTTCTGACTGGTTAAGAAGGATTACGATTTGATTGTGACGGGATATTCCCAAATTTGGAGCTTTTATACAACTTTCCTTTTAAGACATTTTTGGTACGTAGGAGATTACAAAAGTTTCATTCCGCTAACGTAAGTAAATTAACAGGAAAATCTACTTAAAGTACAGGATAAAGTTAACAAATAACTGATTGATCACTTGTTGTTCCGCTGTTAATCTGTATTATGCACAAGTTGTTCTATAGTTTGTGGCAGGTATGAACTATCGAACTGCCCACTTGAGAAAGCATTCAAAAAATGACCAAACTTAATAAGACTTTCCATTTGTGTTTTTCCATGTAGTGTCGTAAGTGTGCAACATAGATTGAACGTCCAGGGCTTTATTACTAACATTTTTAATGACGAATTATCTCTTCGACGCCAACTAGTTGAGCTGCAAACAAAGTTTAAAATTTATATATATTTGATAGGGTGAATGGATACAAGTCGTGTTAAAATGTCTTGTGCTTGTGTAAATAAAAATTAGGAATAAACGTATAGATAGAAGTCTATTGGAAACTCATAATATACATTACATAACTTTAGTATTTGGGTGTAGGCATAGCAATTCAATTAAAACGAACAAAATCCTGAACACTATTTTTTATTGTCATCACGTAACAGAAATACTTCAACACCAAGGCAATTAAAATTGAATGATAACATGTCGGTACATACTTAAAGTTTTTGCTGTTAAATACTTAATTTGTGAATGCAACTTTGATTTTATTGTTTACATTACTACAACTACAACTGCCTGATAAGAGTACAAACTAGTGTATTAAGTTTTATTGACATGTTGGGTACACAGAGCCCGACGTATCTCACTTATTTTGCACTTGATGCATTTTATTTCTAAATTACATTACATTTGGTATACATTTTTTCTTTGTAGTACAGAGCTCTTTGGTAGGAAACAGGACAAGGAAATACTTGCAATTTCAAAATATTTCTCGCATAGACATTACTGTGCAGTTTGCGTGAGTCTGCAAAACGCCAAATAATACATAAGCGATAGGATACTTTCTAGAGGGAATTTGTTCATAATTTACTTCCATATACACATATCAAGTTCTCAATACTACTGCTCATATGTCGTGTTAACCCTTACTTGAATTTTTTGTTTGTCATTTTAACAATTATAAGTACAATTTTAGTAATATATTATACTGTTATAATTATTTCTTAACAAACTAATATAATTGTTGCTGCTTCTCCGTTTTTTTCTTGCTTTGCTTTTCAGCCCATACACGCGCTAAGGGCGTGGTCTTGGAAAGTTATAACTAAATTATTGACGTGGTTGTTTTGTCCAAACTGACACGCAACATCTCAGTCAGTAATAACCATAATGTGTTTTGTTGTATGTACCTAAATCGTGTGTCGTACTGCCAAACTATTGGAAATATAGATTTCCTACAATCTAGGTTTACTAACGCAAACGTTTCTCAAATTTTACTGGTTTCCTTTCATTGAAAAATAAATTCTGCAGAGGTTTTGATTAATAACAACAGCAGCCAGAATTTTAGCAATGTTTTAGTTTACAATTTACTGAATACAAAAGATACGACTTTTAACTATTTGAACGTTGACGGTTGTTAAGCCTTCGCCATTTATATGCAACGTTCAGAACAGAACTAATAAATAAATTTATATATCCTTATTAATTTTATAATCATTTGGTAAAAACTCCATCAAAAAATAGATTAAATGATGTTAGATTGTTCTCAGAGTTCAGATTCTCAGCTTAGTTAACTAGATTGGGATTACTTTAGCCTCGCAAGCCCCACACACCAACACGACGATTATTTATGGTTTTTCCATTTCACCTTATATTTTGCGTTTAATATTTTTGTAACAAAATACCTTCTTATTGTATTGGAAACATTCTTAAAAGTAAGTAAACATTTTTTGCCTGTAAATACAATTCGTTTGGCTATTCTTAAGAGACAACGCTGTAGTTTTCTATCTGGCCTTTGCAGAGCTTCGAATAAAAACACTAAAACTGTGATAGTCAATCCTGCAAACAACATTGTGAATATCACCAGAACATTACCAGACATGGTTGGAGCCTTAATTTTGCTACCTAACCATTGCGAGTCTATGTTTATCACAGACCTTGCTTCAATTAAACTCTTCCATCTTTCAAAAATTCCTGACTCAGCATCAACAATTTTCCAATGGCTTACTATATGCCAGGGCCAGAAACCTCCAAGCATTCCGTAAAGGTTGTAATAAAATATATTTTCAGTGCCAACGTATATATGTTTCCTGCCTTGTTTCTCTAATTTTCGATACAACATGTGGCACGTCAGCCAATTCGTAATTACTGCAACTCCATTGCAGTGTGCTAGCTGTTTTTCAGCTTGTATGTTTTGCTTGTTCGAATAGCTTACCAGATAATCTTTTTTTATTTTCCCACTAGTAAACATTTCATTTAAAACTTGAAACACATTTGCTGCTGTATTTGGTAAAAATTTTGATAATTGTAACAATTTTTGTAGCTTAGGGTCCTTAAATTTGGAAACCCTGTAATATTGTTTAATGTTCGAATATAGAAATATCATTGAATCTGTTCTATTTCTATTTCCGTTTGTGTAGGTGTACGAGTAAATCAGGTCGTGGTTTTTGGTTGACATGTTGCTCTGAAGGACAGGTTCAACCCAGAGGTAAATGCCCCTGAAGTAATTGAGCTGAAGATAACTTGGTGTTGCCGTAGTAAAAATTTTAAAGCCGTTGGTTATTAGCTGTTCGAATTTAGTATACGGCACTGGATTTCTTGGCGAGATCATGTTGTACACATTCACGTTTTTGTAAGCATTGCTCAATACAATTCCAGAAATTAGCAAAGCCAAGCAAACCGAATTGCCTTTCCTTCGTAACAAACTGGCCGCAAATGGATCGCCTTGTTCCAAAAACACTTTGCACGTGGCAAACAACCACGTTCCAAATTTTTCGCGTTTTGTATATTGCATATAAAATGGAATAGCTACAAGAGTTGCTAGTATCGTTGACCAAACAGGTAGTGTAAACGCGCTTGACAATTCCGTATACGCTAAAGCCGACGATTGTGGTTTTCCGCAGCTGATAAATTGCAAACTTGAGCGAGAATGAGCGATAGTAATTGGGAAGAAGTCTCGTATATCATATTGGTAGAAGATACGTGTGTTCAATATTAATTCTGGATAGTTGTCTTGTTCATTTTCCATACCTTCGACATACGGCTTACGCTGAAATTGAATATTATTGCACGTGATTCCTTCTAGATTTATTGCAGTGTGATTGCCCGAAATGGATAAAAACAACCGAAAAAAGACTGTAACAAAGCGGTTGTGCTTTGGTAAGATATTTCTAATCTCTTCTTTGTAATTTGGACAAAAGTATTGGTGATCGAGAAGCGGAAAATTGTCGTAAAAATAGTTAAAAAAGAACATGCCATTTGCTTCATATGTAACTGGGTTGAACACCGTTGTTTTAAGTACAATCTCTCCATTTTCTGACAACTCATGAATGTAAACAGTACATTGTACAACTCGATAATGATGCTTTATTCCAAGTAGATGAGAAATTAAATCCAGAGCTTTTGGTAATTCCTGGTATTCCAATATCAAAAGTGTTTGAACTGGAGTTGAGCTCGGTAGTACATGCCGGATGTATTTATGGCCGGAGTTTACATACCAGCTGCTTGGGTAAAATATTTGCTTCATTTGGAATGACATATCACGATATTGTATAATAAACTCGGGAGGATGAATTCCAATTCTTAGTTCAACATTCCACGGTTTTGTTCTTGAACTGTACTTCAGAAAATCTATTCCCGCAAATTGTTCTCCTTGGGACATATCCTCTGTAATATTAAGTTGCACATTTTGACAAGTTGTATGGTTTTGATGACTTTGTCCCAAACTATATATACAGTTTCTGGTAAAGTTTTGATAGCCCCAAATCCATTTTATTCTTTCAGTTTCCAAACGAGAAATAAACGGATTAAATATTTCATTCCGAACTGTGAATTTGACCAACAAAGGTAATCGAGTAACCAAAGGGTAACTGATATGATGAATGTTAACTTCGTAAAAGTTTGTTATCATAATAAATATTTTTGAGTTTATTTGTTGAATAACGTTAATATGCCTATCTAGATTAACTGAGAATGCAGGTTGTTTCTTTTGCAACACAATTTGAAATTCCCTTTCAAATCCTTTATTATTCCAATGAGAAAGTTTCAACGGCTTTTTCGTTAGCTCGGAATGAACTTCAGCAAAACTAACTATAACAAATACTACAATTATATTGTAATGGTTCATTTTTGTGTGTTCTTTCTATTGTAAAAACTTAGTTAGTGACGCAATCACTAGAAATAGGTGAAAGCAACCCGCAGGTACAAGCGGAATCTAAAGCATACGTTATAGTCTAAATAGAGGAGAAACCGCAACCAAGTTGTTATGCTGCATATGTGGACACCAAAGTTATTTAACAAGTAAACATTAAAAATGTAACCGATGTAAAAATGTCCATCGTTAAGCATCACTAAAGCAAATGGAAATTTAAAACCAGTTTGAGACCTAATAAAAAATCAGGCAATAAGTTAACTACACGAAAACGTTTAGTAATCCAAGTTACTTTAGTATTTTATTAATACTACTTAGTTAATTTTAAAACTAATTTCTAAGGCGTTGGATGAATCACATATATTCCATAATTTGAATTGTTTTTTGTTGATAATTTTATTGAAAGTAAAGAAAATTGTCTGCAATTTTAGAAACGTGGTAACTTGCCAAACAAATATCACGTATGAAGGTATTGGTTTCTGTGATGGATAAACTAGTTTATATTTTTGATAATATTTTATGCTTGTGATCACAGCTTGCAGAGAAGTTTGGAACTGAAATGATATTCAACTAGACTAATGTTGTAGATGGGCATATTAAAAGGTATTTTATAAAAAAGCTAAAAGTACTTAGATAGATGAGCTGCGCAGTTGTGCTGAACACGAGGCACTAATAGCTTATATGAAAACATACTTGGGTTGAAAATCAATTATTGTAATTATATTTTAATAAAATAGCCTAAGTACCCGTGAAGTATAAAGGATTAGCACGGAACGTCCAGCAAAATGGTTCCGAGTCAAGGAACAGTTTCCGGAGATATAGAGGAATTATTTGGAAACTTTTTTTATAACAAAAATGTTTGTATTCAAAAAACGATTGTCTACGGAAACCATGAAACTCACACAAATAAGTACTTATATTAGATTGGGATTCCATACATCCTACCGCTCAAAAGATTACTGTTGTCAATACAGTTGTACAACGGGCCATGAAAATATGCTTCGGTGAAAACCTGAAATCAGAGTTGCTTCATATAAAGAATGTGCTTATTTTCAAATAAATATAACATATATTTTCAAAGTTATAAAAGTTATCGAAGGAAATGGGTAGATACAACAATAAAAAGAGTATTTACGACTATAAAAATAAAACTTCAATACTTCCAAAGCAGCCTCGCAGCACGACTTACCACGTGTGGTTCTCCCTCACAAGGCTTGACTGAATCCCTATCTAAACTGACCATGCGACATATGGAAAGCCCAATTGCGTATATCGCTTTCACGAAAATGTCAAACATTCTAAGCTTCCACAATACCAAAAATTCATTTGTTAATGCAGGAGTCTACAAAGTGGAATGTTCATGCGGATTCGTATATATAATTCAGACTGGGAGAGATCAACGAGATCGGTTACGTGAGCACAAACGCCAGTGCAAGAACGGTGACTAACAGTATGCAAAATCAAAACACTTTTGGAGCAACATGGGAGAACGTGACGATCATTTTATTGACGGGGATGACACCAAAATAATCCTAATCTAAACTCAACAACGGCTACGTGAAACGAAGGAATCTTTTGTTTTTGCAAATGCCATTCATGATAAAATTCCATTGATGGACCAAAAAGAAGTACGTGGTCGTAACTACGTCGACAAGGTTTGGAATACATTAGTACAGACTTTATATTATATAAAATGGAGAAACTAAAGTTGTTTTGAATCTGTGCTAATACTAATTTGTTGGATTTTATGCTTTATTGTTATCTCTGATGCGGACCTGTGTAAAACGAATTGAAACGTCGGTTTTATTAAATTGTCTCAAAAACCTTACACTCGTAGTACCCATTATCACATTTATCAACTTGGTAACCATGTTCTTCAAGCAACTTCATCAACGAGCAATAACTATGAATGAAATTGAGTTTTTCTGTGTAAGCATTCTTATATGTCTTTGCATTTATAAAACAAATTTGCTTTGACGATATCGCGGTAAAATTAAGATGCACGAAATATTGTCGGGAAGACAATCTGTTTTAACATGTTACTTTTGAATTTGTACTGGGGTTTTCTCAAATTTGCTATTCAGTGTACTCTCGTAAAAGCTAACGGCAAGTTAGCGAAAGCTTGGGTTATTAAAAATAAATTCAGCCTCTTTAACCATTAAAGATGAACAACTCTAACGAAATATTTTTTCTTATTATCTGTCTTTAGTAATAAAGGTTTGAAATGCAAATTAGTTAGTAAGACCAAGCCCGGTTGTATGTTTAAATCTATTCAAATGAAGCTTAGAGAGCAAAGTTGGAAGCGTAACAAACTGTGAATTTTATTTTTGTATTCTCATTTTGTGACAGAACTCTTTTACAACAGAAGGCAGTTACATACTGGCAGATTTGTACCGGCAAAAGTTTTACTGTATTATGAAAGCTACCGTTTGTATGCAGTTACATATTATAAGTAAACAATCCGGCTGTATATATGATTATGTAAATTGATGGTGGGCTTTTATGGGTGTTAAGGAAATAAATACAATTTATTCCAACGTATTGACCCTTTATATCTAAGATTCTTATCAGGGAAAGTTTGAATAAAAAGAACAATGAAAAGAGGCATCTACATTTTTAACTACGTATTTTAAAATTATATAAAATTGAAAGAACTGGAGTACAGAATTTTGGTACGTAGTCACGACCACGCTCCTTCCGGTTCAGAAGTAGAATCATATCCTTCATTGCACTGCGAATGGCAATACATTCCTTCGTCTCACGTAATAATTTGTCATGCTCCCTTTCGATTATTGAGGCTTCTTCCTAAAGTATAGAGCGATTTTCAGGATCATCCACATTACTCCATACATGATCAGAGATCGCAGACTGCATGTCACCATTACACTAGTTACGTTTATGCTCCTTTAATTAAAACTGAACTTTTTTCTACTGT
This sequence comes from Entomobrya proxima, assembly GCA_029691765.1. Lineage (NCBI taxonomy): Eukaryota > Metazoa > Arthropoda > Collembola > Entomobryomorpha > Entomobryidae > Entomobrya > Entomobrya proxima. The sequence continues at coordinate 29,625,620 of CM056170.1, read as the reverse complement.
GTTGCAAATATCAATTTTTTATAATATTTCGTCATGGTAGTTCATTATTTGTATAAGTGGAAAGTGGAAATGTTTGCATAAAAGTCAGGCTTTGATAGTTTAGTGAAACAAAATATTAGAAAAGATATAATTCCAAATAAAAATTGTCTTAACATCTAAAATCAAGTTATATGTGAAACTACTTTACAAACGTAATGGTCATCAAAAGCAATTAGTTGTAATGGCATGATACATAAATGAAAGATTTAGAGAAAATTGATAAAGGGACTTCAAAAGTCGTCACGTAAGCCTTTTTATGTTACAGTTCGAATACAAACGTATATCCGTATTAGAATGAATGCATGGGCGAGGAAACTTTCAGATAAAGGATAGATATTTCTTTAAATTAAACGATATCTGTTACATTGCAAATATTCAGTGTAGAATTATATTAGTTTCAATGGTTTGTCCTTCCATTACAAATACAATATCTGTAATCATCATGGCTTTTCAAGGTGTTTCACTGCAACAATCATTGGCTATTTGTGAATTATTATTGGATTATCTAATATTACAGAAAATTCGAAGGCCATGGTGCTTTATTTGAATAATTTACAAAAAACTAAACGGAAATCCCACTGGTAGACTTGTATTGTTTTAGTGGGTGATTAGTAGAAGCTTTAAAACAACTTATCTTACCCTCAGCACAACTAATATTCCTAGAAACATTGCTAAAAAATTTGAGTGCACACCAAACGCTAAATACGCTTTGCAAAAATGCTTAGTAAACGTACTTATCAACTTTGGGAACTTTTAACCAAGTTTGGAGTAAAAATGGGCTCGTTTACTTTAATATTTGATGCAGAAACTCAAACCTTTCACAATACTCAGGATACAAAAATAGTTTATAAATGTCAACGCAACTTTTGGCTGGTATGCTTTTGGGCAATTGCAGCTTTACTGATGACAATAAAATTTCGTCAACAAAACGATTTGGACAGGTTTAATTTAATTTTGTTATTCTGGCTACTGGGCATGTTAATTACTTGCATGCAATCTATTTTTGCTTGGCATTCTGATGACATTTGCCTTTTCATGAATATGGTAGTAAAGTTTTTAAAACATTTTCAAGGTAAGTAATGTAAAGTTTCTGCAAAAACTAAATATACAATTTACTATTATGACGTTTTTAATATTTTGTGAAATTAAATTTTGATAGCACGCTACATGCCAAATTTCAACCCCGAAACTTCAAAAACTAACGCTCTGTCTGACCAGTTTTTATTCACTATATGTATATTTTTATTTCTTGCTCACAGTCTTGTAATAATCTACTGTTTATATGACCCGTCTGGTGTTTTCTTTCTTGCTGGACTAATACCTGAACAGTATTACGCATATATTCCGTGGGGATTCCTGTGCATGGTTTTCCATGTTTATTTACTTACAGTTCTATGGTTTATAGTGTCTACCGGTGTCAGCCTGATTATGGCTTATTTAATATATGCTATAATAATTTTGACAAACGAATTACTTTTATGGAAGGATTTATACAAAACATTACATTTACTCCGGGAGCCAAATCATCTGAGGCATATATACAGATGCTTTCAGATTTTAAACGCAAATGTAATGTGCTTTATATGAAAATATTTTTTAACGTAAAAACGCAATTTTTAACGTAGCTTCCTCAGTTTGGCCCATGTTTGGATGCGTGGCATTAATTAAATACTGGAGTGTTTTAAAAATTGTGGCAAAATTGTCAATACTTTTAAACTCCATACTGGTATTTTTGGTATGGTTGCTATTTCTGCAGCTGGGAAAGTACATGCATAGTAAGGGTGAAAAAGTGATAGGGTCTTGGAAGTCACTACAGTGGAAAGATAGAAAAACTGCAAAGGAAATGGAACGATTTAGGCGGTCCTGTAGACTTATACTAATTCATTGCGGTAAACTTTTTGTCATAAGAAAAATTACGCAGTTTATGTACATTAAAGGAATTCTCAGAGGAACACTGAGGATACTCCTTGCTATTAGATAACCTACCATAGTTCTATTTGTTCCTTGCCCAAAATGTAAAACTATATTTAAATTAAACTTAATATCACTATAAAAAGCTTGAAATACATCATAACTTTCGTTTCGTCGGTATTTCAAAAAACTGAGATACACAATCCTGGCGTTTTGCATTAATTTTATTTTGGTATATCAACTAGACAGTTTGGATAAAGCAGACGGAAACAGCATTCGATTGCTTTTGGCACGATGGATCCTGTCAAGTTTGGTATCCTTGTCCAAACATTTTTCCAAATATCTCCACCATAGAACGGAATTTTGTCCTGTGGTTTGTTTTGTTGAAACAAGTATTTAAAAAATAGGATGACAATCCCGGTGTTTTTCTTGGTTTTGATGCATACAAAAGTTTTATTTAAAACATCAGAAAACGTAGTATTTTCCGATTACCATGTAGTGGTCACATTAGGTCATCAATTTTACACTGAAATTGTCACCCTGGAACCAAATAATACTATTTTTGAATTCACAATTCAAAAGGGTACATACATGCCAATTTAGACAAAAATCGGAAAAAGTGCTCAAAAATTGGTAAAAACACACCAAAACCCCTTCTCTGCATAAAAAGATTGAGTGTGCAAAATGCTGCGATTAATTTCTGTGTTGATGAAATTCAAACTGCGAATGAGAATAAATTGTTTTTGACCATTTAATTAAAATCTCTTGTACCTTGTATCCCCATTCCAAATTTTTCTATGTGCTAATCGGGATTTTTCTACGTAAAGCTTACCGTCTTACTTCTACTTATTTGTTGTTGGTCCTTGTAAAATAAAACCAGAGCACATTTCAGTTAACTGAAAATGTTTGAGCATTGGCACAGTTAGATTATGTACTTGATATTACCTTATTGTGCTGTTTATAAAAGATATTCTGTACATTCCCGTTCATCGGCAACAAAACAGAATTTGTTATCAAAAGTTTGTATAGTAATTTTAATTTGAATGGCGTATATTGATTGTATGTTAATGCAATTCCAAATTTTTATGCACCACCAACAAGTAGAATAAAGTTAATAACTGTACTCAAAAAATATTTTTATTCCTATAATAGAACTAACTTACAAACAGGAATATGTTAGAGGTTTCAACTAATCTTTTTTATTACGAGCACAATGTTCAATTCTGCATCAAAATCTACAAAATTAGATGTCTGACTTTACTTGCTTTAATTTGCATCAAATCAAGCAGTTATTTGGGACACAGCTGATCTACAAATTGGCTAACAAATTCTGCATTGGTATCCATAAACACATTGATAAACCAAATCGTTTCAACAAGTTTAAAAAGTTTCTAAAATTGGTCGCTATACGTTTTCGTCTTTATACAAATTTAAAGTGTCAAAATGAAAACTTTTATTGTTCTTGCTCCTTTCTTAGCTTTTGCGACAATTGGATATGGACAGCTATATACCACAAACGGCCCAGGAGAGGTAACGGTAACAGATATAATCGCTCGGTCTATTTCAACGCAGAGAGTGTCTCTAAAAGTCATATTTTATTACTTCAGTATTTTTGCCGGACCGGAAGATGTATTCCACCGGAGTGGCACTGCAATGGTATACAAGATTGATTGCTTTGATAATAGTGATGAAACCCCTTGCCCGTCCACTACTTCTAATCCACTGAATTGGTGAAAACAAGACCTACTAAATCAGTGACACATGTATTGAAAGATGAATCCAAATTGCTTAAAGTGCTGTCTATATGAATGGTTTTTAAAATTAAAATTATACTAAACTAAAATGTGTTTTCTATTACAAGATTACCAATGCTCTTCGTTTGCAATTCCTAAATTTAAGAATAAATTCCTTAATATTTTTAGAAATTCTCTGATGATTTTTAGAATATTGTTCGGAGTTCTTGTAAGTGTTGTTCCTAACAATGGAAATGCCGCGATTATCGACACCATTGATAGGAACGGGGAACTCAGAGAGGCCTGAGAGCAAAGCATAGAGTGAGTGCCAGGGTTTGAGATGGGGCTTTGGCGAGGTAGAGGAGACGTGGGCTCCATATGAAATACACAGAAGCAATGATAAGCTTATGGGGAGAGCAAGGTTAGTTGGCAAGTAGAGAGTTACCAAGTAGCAAGTAGACTAGTGACATGAAGTTGGGAATCTCGAGGGGAAATAGTCTGTATATAAATTTCTGAGGAAACGTTACAAGCTAAAATGTTGTTATTGGTTAACAGAAAATTGTGCATATCAATTTGAACGATAATAAAGTTCCTGATCAAAGTTAATGAACTATTAAATTCAGTAAATGTGTCATGTGCATGGGAAATAATTTTTATGCGAAAATGGGCTCATGATATGTGAAGTGCGAACCCGAACATAGATCTTCAGCCAACTTGTGAAACTCATGAACTGATTAAATTGGTGCACGCATAGATTCATCAGTTGAACTGGAAAAATACTTATTGTCCATCACACACTGATTTGACCTTTAGAATCCTGATTTTGTGTCCATTGCTATATCGACCCTTTGGGAAATTGGAACCTGAACTTCTGATTTATCCGAGATCGCAAAGGACAAGGAATTGGGCTTGGGTCCGTATGCTAAGCCACGATCCTGGTACCATCGACAAAACATTTACGCCTTACTAGACTTTTGACTTTTTGTAAGTAAAATTTTATTATTGTTCATAAATTGTGATTAAAGTTAAAGCATTTCCTAAAATGGACAAAAAAGAGTAGATATATATGCTAGGTTTAAAATTCAAAGTACAATGTATTTAGTGGTCACAAGTAAAGCAGGCAGTATATAAAAAATTGACGTACTTAGTTTGCAATTAGTGCTTCAGTAGTTACAAGTTTGGAAAACATGCGTATGTAATTTATTCCACAATATCTCCATGTCAAGATACCAAATTCATATTTACATTCCTATGCATTATGTTAGTATATATAATTCACCTGGATGGATTACAACAGCTTGGGAAAAAGTGCGGGAAAATTTTACCATTTCGTTTGTTTACTACAAACAACTGCGACTTGCGCTTGAAATTCGGAATCAAGTGTTAAGTTGGCTATCGTTTATAATTGTTTGTGTGGGCGTATTTCTGGCAAGTAGCTGTAGCTTTTTGATAATCCGAATGTGGAGTCAAATGCCAGTAACAATTTTAATGTCGGTTATTACCGTTGTTATATTTGTGGAAGCAATTGGACTGCTTTCATCAATTTCAGCTCAAAGCCCTAATCGGGATGGGAAATTTTTTAGAGAAAAATTTGTAAATACCAAGAACAAACCAAATCGTAAGATTGTGCTGGCATGTCCACGTGAGATTGGACTAAGGTGTGGGTTGATACAAATAGTAAAAAACACATTGGGTCTTTTGTTAATCGATCTGATGCTGCAAGTAACTGTAAACTTATTATTGATTCAATAAAAATATCTCGGGATATCATGCTGTTTTTTTACTTCTGTTACGTAGTCAACTCAGTTTTTTATTTCACTGAAAAAAAGAGTTTTATAGCGCTATTAATAATTTAGAAAATTTTTACTTTTTTCTTTAGGCTTTAGCTCCCGATGCGTTCAATTTAATTTAAAGTTTTCTATACTTGGTTCATTGCTAAATGTATTAGTTTTTATTGCTGTTTAATACATTATTGATTTATTTACTTTTGATTGCTTTTGAGTTGAGGTGACTAATGTTTCATCAAAATTAAATTAAAGAAGTTAAAACTTTTATCCCTATCATCAACAAATAGACCAAATTCACTCTATCAGTCCAGAAACATGTTGTGTATACTTTGCTGCAAAATTGATAAAATAACATACTTAAGCATGTCAATTGAACTAGTTGTTAATTTAATGCAAATATTTATCTTAGATTGAGAACATTTACAGCTGCGATTATGGTTTCCACAGGATGTTTTGTTAGCATATGACTTTGGATTCCTGATTGATCTAACAATTTTATCAACAAATGTAGATCTTACGTTACACTGGCTACTGAAAGGAAAATTTACAAATTAAATTCCGCTGTTGAGTGAAACGCATTTAATGTTATTTAAGGTTTTAGTATAAGCACAAAATAAGTAATGTTTGTGCTAAGAGTCTAGAAATAGTTGACAATGGCTGCCCTACTTAAAGCAAAATAGCTTCTGCAATAAAGTGCGTAAGCCTGCTGTGCTCTCCATTTTGCATACAGGAATCTAAAATTCTCATTATTTCTACTATTGTAGTAGCACAACCTTCTTTTACGAACAAAATCGATACTTAGTAACCTACAACTTGTGGTGTACTCAAGTACACACAAAAATAAAAAAAATGAACCGACAAGAAAACATATCACGCAAAATCCAACTATAATTAGTGGTACAATCCCAGATCCATTCACCGCTACCCAGGCTAAGCACGTAAGAACAACCTGAGTCCAAACAATAAAGTAGAGCAATGTATCACTAATAAAGTATCTAATGCAGCAAAGGAAAACCTGAATTTTAACAAATTCCACAACGCACTTTTGTCCTGACATTTGCTTATTTTGTAGCTTATATACTAAAGAACTAGCCACTGAAATTAGCAAAAATAGTGACAACATCAGGCAAATTGAAATTTTCAGAAATATTATATAACCAAACACTATATAGGCAACTGATAACACATACGATACTGATATCACAGTTTCTTCAAAGGTACGTTCACCAACTTCACACAATACGAAATTGTCTAGAAACACAAAAATTGGATCAACGTTCATATAACAGAAAAACGTTCCCAATGGAACTCCGAAACACGCCGAAACTAAAACATAACAGAATAGTAATGGGCCCGAGAAGCCAAATTTATCTGGATTGTGTGATGCACTTTGTAGCAGTAGTTGATTCAAACTTGAGAGAAATGCGGAGCTAAGATGAATAAACATGTGTGAAGAAAAGCTGCTAGGGTTGTTACAGAAGATAAACAAAATCCACAAAATAGGGCTTGAAGAAGGTTCATCCGAAAATTCTCCCAGAGAAAAAGCTTAAATATTAATACCAGTAAGCTTAAAACTAATGTAAGTATTGCCCAAATTAAGCAGAAAGTTGCCCATATTACTTGAGACAAAGTTTGCAATTTTCTAGAATATTTTATTGTTCCATTTTTTGTCAGCTCTACTTCAATGATTATTCCAGGAATGCGAGCAAACGTTTTTTTGTATGCTTTCATGGCGTCTGTAAAAGGAGATGCTATAGTTGAATTTGGACGCTGGTAAATGTGGCTGATTTTCATGGTTGCTGTTTGGTAATAGATGCCAATAACAATTGCAAAGACGATTTTTTCTACACTTAAAAACCTGACTCAATAATACGCCTAAGTGACCGACTTTTTGCTACGTTTAACTCGATACTCAGAAAAACTTATTTCAATTATTGGAATGGACACACTAGTTTCTTTAAATGATTTACAAAGTCATCAGACATCAATGGGATTTATTAAAATTTTGATGAGTTTGGAACCAATGAAGCAATTGTTATCGTTTTGTTGAGCACTTGCAAAACTGATTATTAGTAGTAATTTAAATTACAATCCTTTAAGTAGAAACAATTGTCTTATTTCTTTTTCACCTTTCCAATTAAAGTCAAACTGAAATCAGGAAACTTCACTTGTAAGCTTTTAGTTCGCGAAAAAAATTTAAAAATTATTATATATAAATTTTAAATTTTACGTAATTGTCCATTAGCTTGTGAAGTTAACCTCTGCACTGGTATATGAAAGTCGATTTTAGTTGGAATTGAAATGATAGGTTTGGTTGGTTTTATTAAATTCTGGAATGATTTATTGACAACACAATGTTTTAGTTTTGATACGTAGCAAAATATAAAGCAATAAGTTGTCGATGGACGAGCTTGTTGTCAAGAAAAACCATAACTTAATAGTTTAGGTGGTTTGTTGCGGAATAAACTGCCTACTACGGCATTTCTGATATTTAACCTACTATTGCGCAATTTTTCTAGTTTATGCCTTCACTGATCTAGTTGATCTTGTCTGCTTTACTAAACACACGCTTGAATGATTTTCAATATATAAAGTAGCACAAGCTGATTATGTGATTATATACAAGAGAATGTATTTTTTGCGACAAAGCCACGCTTTCTAGTTTTGTGGGTTTTCTCCTTTTCTACAAGCGTAGTTATTTGAAACGTTTATAAATGATTTGTGGGGCAAATAAACAGAAATTGAGCTTCACAAATATTTGTGTATAGATAATATTTTACTGATTTCGTAAACATGCTACTTTTATATATAAGCCCCTGACGAAAAATTGTAAACCAGATAGTGTGAGTGAAATGGTTTTCCTAACTCTGGATGACTAACTAAGAAATCGAGTCACAGTTGCTAGTTCCAACAAATGTTGAAACTATTTTTGTCTCTATATAAACAATTAACAATTCATTTTAATGAAAACCTAAAGAAGCCATAACAATTTGCAAAATATCTAAACGTTTTAGGTAATTTAAAAAAGTTCTAGGAAAGGCTAGAAATTTAGTTGTATATACTACTATTCCTGAAAGTTAGCATAGACAATGCATCGTTCCGGCTATGAGCATGTATTTGAATTTAATTGACAAATTGTAATCAAAATGATGATAGAGGCGCAAACAAACATTAAACAAACTCAAACACATACTAGTTGAAAAGTAATTGACTACGCCTACTGTAACCCCCAATTGTTAAACTGAAAATTTTCTATTGTTTTTTATCATTTATAAAATACTTTTGTTGGGAAATCTAATTCCAATTATATAAAGCAATTATTAAAACTGTATATTACAAATAAAGTAAATGTTTTCGCAGACTTGAATTTTTTTTATTATATTGTAGTAATCAAAGATTTTTATTGTATTTCTGCGAATGTTTGCTCCATGAAATTCGAAAAAAAGTACATCTGAAAATTTCCGACGATTATTTAACTTGAGCTTTGTTGGAATCACTGAAACAGTGATTGATAAAGTAAACACAAAGCAGCAAAAATTGTCCAAATAAAGTTGCGCCCTTAAATAGCTGAATGTTGGTTTTTACCTCTTTTAAAATGCGGTAAGCATAATTGGGTTTACTTTACTTTACTAAACCATCTAATTTTTTCCTATTTTCCTTTAGTCACTGATAGGCCAATTGATGTTCTATTGCCTGGTACTAATTCCTTTTGGCTGATCCTCCAAATGCTTTTAAGTTGAAACAAAGCCATAAAACTGCGTGCAGGTTTCAATTCACCTTGGCTCCTCAAATATCAATTGTGTTTTAGCTTCCCGCATATACTTGTTTAACACTGATAATGCCCAGTGATTATATACGTGATTTGTTTTACGTTTTAAGAGCCTGTTATTATATCAGCTCAAACCTTCAATTTTAGTGGTCAGACGAGCTCATAGATCAGGTGCGAGCTTTTGTAATAAGTTATTCTGCATATTGCAAAAGAGATCATTTACTTGTACCCAAGCGTGTTGGCAGCTTAAAGATGATGAATGGCGTAAGCTTGGAATTAGTAACCACCTGCAATATTGAGAGTCTTGTCAAAATTGAAAATTTCGTGTGATAACTTCAATCAAAAAATGATTTATTAATTGAATGATTAAAAAAATATATGTTGTTCTTGAGCAGTTTGTTTAGCAGAGTCGATTTTGGTACTGTTATAAAGTGTAATCTAATCAGAGTTGTCAACGCTGGAAACAAACTTGTTCGTACGTGAATCGACATTCCTGTCTCTCTCTCCATCTAAACACACGGAGACCATCTAAATACACGGAGACCATCTAAATACACGGAGACCATCTGAATATACGGAGACCATATAAACTACACGGAGACCATGTATATTATTTAAATTGCGCTGTGTATTACTACCTAAAATGTGAAATACCTTTTTTGTAAATTTACATATTATTCAATTATTCTAATTTTGAGCCTACGTGCTGAATCTCAAGTTCATTGTCATTTTACCTTTTTGTACACTTTTTAACCTCGTGTAACTTCATTGTCCTAAAGAACATTCTCGATAGAACCTTTTTGTAAACTCGTGCAACCTTATTTCTCGAGAGAACAATCTCGAAAGAAGCTTTCTTGGGTTCGCCCAACTCACTTTTTAACTCACTTCTCGTCCAACTGCCGACTTGCTCAGCGGCTCTTTTTACCTTTCATTTTTGCCTTGTAAAATAAACTCAGTACATTTCTTGACTTGTCAGCACAAATCTCTTGTCTTCTTTGTTCTACTCATTCTCCACCTCCAGGTGGCCTACACGGCGAGAAGTCCAAGGCATAAGCTACGTTTGTTTTTAATCATCTTTGTTTTAATCATCTTTGTTTTACTCTTCATGTTGCACATTCCCCGTACGTTTTAACCATCATCATCCGAGCGATCTCCCAACCTTCTGCCTTGTTCACCTACATCATTGTCAGCAGCGAACTGCCTAAAGTTTTCCTTTTAATACCGACACCCCGGGTTCTCACCCCAACAAAACTTTTTCTGTTTGCTGGATTTCACTGTAAAACTAATTTGAAATTCATGTAGACAAGTTGATAATTGATTTTTTACA